>JACEOJ010000208.1:395755-966273 GCA_013761285.1 Campoletis sonorensis | reverse complement strand
ACTCGTGCACCCTCTACAAAATCCACCCACTCACGCTTCTATATATACGTCCGGCGTCCTCTCGAAATTCCCCTAGAGCGAATAGATTGGTATCATGTATCACACGGTTTGCGATTTTGCGATTTTACGAAAGACCGTACACATGCACCTGATCGAAATTCGGACCATCGCCTACGTCCTTCTCTCTCTCTCTCTCTCTCTCTCTCTTTCTCTCGTTCACACACTTTTTAAGCCTACTCTACATCGATTACCGATGTGTATATAGTCCGGTTCAATATTCTCGTAAACGACAGACTAATCCCATTTCATTGAATCCTTGTATAGTACCTTTTCGTCTGTATATAGAAATCTATAAAAGAATAAGGTCATTTGCTGCTTCCACTTCTACATTTGACTGTTTACAATTCAAGAAGCATACTTGCTGAATTTCAATGAATCATTCATAGACAGATATAGCTTATGATCCACGATGGAAATTCTGAACTACTATAGAATTTGCTCGTAAAGTTTCTACATGCTTGTCATAATTTCTAGACTTGTTCTTACGTCCTTTCCATTTTTTTCTCCTTCTCTCGCTTTCTCTAATATCTTCTCCTCCCCCCTTAGCCCGCCACCCCTCTCTCTTTCACCCTTTCTTTTTCACATCCTGCGAAACGGAACACCTGGTAAATCATAAAGGATGGCATAGTTGGAAGAGAATTTTGCTCCGTTCTATTGTCAAAAAGTTTTTGGCACCATCGTGTCGTCCAATGCGAAACTCTATGGGGTTGCGACACAATACTTGCAGCTACAATGTTGCACCAACACGCCCACGACTCGTATATACATCGGTGTTACATGAAAATGTGAGTGTATACGTATATACTAAGGGTCTTCGTCCATACACATACATGCTCAACTTCCTTCTTAGCATTTTGCACCGGTTGCGTCTGAAAGAGAATAAGCTCGGTACAAACTTGGATGATGGGGCCACCTCTTGGTAGATTCACCACCTTTATTCATGCCGAAACTTAAAGCGCAAATTACGCGCTTGTGATAACCCGCTTTCGCGTTTAGCATAATGAATCATTTGGGAGGGCACGAGAAAATTTCGCGTAAATATACGTGTGCCCAGCATGTATGAGTTTGTAACGAGTATTTCAGATTGAAAAGTACCTGAGCAAGATTTTTCATGAGCAGAATGAACTTTGGTTAAACCTAAAGTTACACGTTAATTGCTTCAAACTGGCCTAATGATAATCGACGTAAATTACATCGTTATTCGAAAAGGATCGAAAGTAATTTGATAGCGCAAGTATACTACATTTGGAACAAACTAAGCAATCCTTACTTTAATTGTTCTGTTTGAAACCAAGTTTAATAAGTTAAGGGTCGCATTTCGGGGTTCATGGTATACATTCCAAACGAAGTAAGAAATAAGAGAAGAGCGTGAGTTGAGAAGGGTGAAGGTGGTTACGTAATGTTTTAGGGGGGAAAGATCAGAGCCTCTTGGGGTTCCGCCGATCAAGTTGCTCCGACGAAACTTCAGGCTCACGACATGACGAGGGAGCAACACACCATTATGCAAAGTAACATGGAACATTCGCCTATAGTCGGTGAAAATTAATGGTCTATTGATAAGCCCTCGTGCTAACGCAAAACATTATAATAACGCGCTAAGTTTTCCTTCACTGAGGAAACTCGTGAGGTCGTTACGAGTGCCGAGGAGTATTAACACGCGTTGAAAGGACGTTGGAAAATGGCAAAAGGTAGAGGGTTATGATTTCGGAGGATTGAGGCGTCGGAGAGAACATAAAGTGCTCTGAAGGTGGGGCTTTTTTTTGGGACGTTGTTGGGCCATTTATCCAAACAATTAGTAGCTGAATGAAAAGTTGAGGAAAAAAAATGAGATATAAAGAGGAAAAGAATAACGAAAGGATTTCAGTGCAGAATTCAACTTGCTCTGAGCCACAGGTAGGAGGGGTGGACGTACATTAATGTTTATTATTTCATAGAGCCACACGTTCTTCGGTTCTATGAGAGAAATCGTATTATGGCGGAGTTAGGTAGCCGACGAAAGAACATTCGGAGTTCGGTCACGCTTCTCTCAGAGCTTTCCCGATATATACACACCGTGAAACGCGTTCATTTCTTTCTCACTCATTCATTCGTTTCTACCACTGTAGAAAGAACGAGGTTAAAGAGGAAAAGAGAAGAAGGATGTTAAATCCTCGTCATAAACTCCAGTTAAGTCCGAAAGTCGTGAAATTAAACTGGCGTTCATGTTGTGGCTTTGTATATGTGAGTGCGTGTGTGCAAGGAAAGAAAGACGAAAAGAAGAGCAGTACCGCGAGGCCACTTGGGCCGCCATTTTCTCGCAATCCGTTAGGGATCATTTCCAGGGCCTTTTACATTAAATCGTAGCGATCGTGAGAACGAAAATAAAATCACCGATATTGGGAGCTTTTATTGACTCTTTGCGGACGCCTACTGCATTTATCCAATGTCACGTGATCTCGCGAATGACCGCTAAACCGCGTTTATACTCTTTCAAGCAGCAACCTCAACGACTTTGAGGTCGCGCCGTTTTCTTTGTTACCTACCACACGCTTCGAAGCAGATTTTATAAGCACAAATGTCAAAGCGGAAATGACAAATCTCCCGTTGCATTCGTGGCGCGGCTTTGCTCGCGGTTTCTCGGTTATTAAGAAATATTTCGATAACCACATCGCACCCATTCCTGAAATACTTGGAACTCCTGTATTTCGTTCGGGGATTAAAAAAAAACGTAGCGAGGAATTATTTTCCCTCAGGAAATTGCCGTAAGAGGTTTCGGAAATGTTTAGCGAGAAACGAGAATAAAAAATGGTTTCAAGGGGGAAAAGTAGAACAGAGGACGCCCAATAAATGCAAAATAAAGAAACATGTCTCAAAGGAGGATGGGCTACTTGAGAATTTCTTTGGTATTTCATAAACGACATTGTACACTATAAGACTCTTTACAAAGTCAGCGTCTAAAAAGAATTCTTTAAATGACGTTTTTCCATCCCCTTACGCCCGATTTTTTTTCCTTTTTTTTTTCTTTTTTTCAAACTGTCGACACGAGATAACCTTCACGGAGTTCTTTTATAGTACACGTGCCCGAAATAACTACGAGATAATGAGTCGAGAGATATTACAAATAGCGACGAATTTTATCACTACAGGGGATACCTTAAAACCGACCAAAAATATTCGAAATTTTTTGGTTTTTAAATGAAATTCACTGAAACAGAAAATATCATAGAAAAAACTATACATTTCCTCGTATGACCAAAAAAAATATATAAAAAAACATATTTAAAGAGAGCTCCTGAACTGTTTGGATCTTTTCTGATTCACCTAATCACGAATGATCGAAAAATGCAGAAAGAACTATTGAAAATGAATAGTTTATTCATTTACGTGGAGATGGAATGAAAACGAGTAAAGGAAAAAAAGCACTTTTTCTAAGGTCAAAGATTCGCCAGGAGTTTGTGAATTTTTCAGAATTTAATTTCGGGACACTCGGTATATGTGTATGTTCATAGATCCGGAGGAGCGATAAGACGGAAGAGATGAAACGAGGGGTTAAATTTCTCGTGAACGTAGTATATAACGCAGAGGGCGAGGTTAGGTAAGGTTAGGATGGTACATAGGAGGATTACGTGTGTCGCAACAGCGAAGGCAAGTTCGTATACGCCAAAAGCTCTCTGAACATCCCTTTCGGTGTTAACGACAAAAAAGGAAAGGTAATTATTCTTTTTATTTGATACCTGAATAGAAATGTTGCTCGGGATTATTAATTATATAAAAAATATAGTTGAAGGATAATAAAGAACAAATATCAACATTAATATTAACATTAATGATCAATATTTGTTTTACTTTCAATTTTTTGTTTATTTCTTTCATAATTTCATGATTATTTTACTTTTTAATTCTATTCTGACTTCGCGCGACCACACGCCGCATTTATTGCGACGCTAAAGAGATTCTTGGCAATCGTCCACTGTGGTCCAATTCCTTTCGCTTCACTTTTTCCCTTTTCTTCCCCTTTCTCTCCGAGTTCACATCACCACAAAACAGCGAACATAGAATTTTACCAGTCTACAAATTCTTGCCGTTATTGTTTCTACTGTTTATGAGTCATTACCATTAAAAAAATTGGAATATTTGAATTTCAATTTTAATTCCCACCCCGGGAAAATGTGGGTTGTTAATTTTTGAATTCTAACAAAAGCAGTTTTTTTCTTCTTCAAGCAGAAACCGTCGAAAAATCTAACGAAACGCAAACGTAATCTGTAACTCACTAATATAATGTGGTGAATCTACTCGGTATCAGTCGTATCATGCGTAATATATTCATAAAAGAGAGCACGAGCGATTGCCCGTGTCCATTTCACGACCGCATCGACTATAGTACGCTCGCGTATGTACACATACAGACATATATATTTGTAGATATTGCTTTCGCCTGTTTCCCTGAGGATTAATAAAAGATCGATGATTACCTATTCATAGATGTTTGTTCAACTGGAATCGTCCACGCTCGATGTACTGAGAGTACATCCGGTGTGATTCATATGCTACGTTATATATATACACACATACGAAGTACGGTTTCGCCACGAAATTCAATGCGGTATATGTTATCGATTCGCACCAATGATTCCCTCCATATAAACATTAGTATCGTATCAAAATATATATTATATGTTATCCAATTTGAAGGGAATACAAAATCTGCATAGTTCGTTGCAACAATGATGGAAGAAATGCAACCACTGTAGGATGATATTTCGTGGGTTATTTTGTATCTCAAATCAGCTGTTTTTTCTGTGGTCAATTAGAATTGAACATAAACGTTAATTATACATAAACTTTGACTTTTTTCACCCACGATTATTGCAGGAAAAAATATTAAATTCTCCCATCGCTTCAAGCAATTGTGGCACGGATTATTGCTTAAATCGGATATTTGTAATAAAATGAAAAAAGACGTGAGAAAGAAATGAATCAACATATCGATTTGTCGAATAAATCAATATATTTTTCATGTTGAAAAATATTGTGTGTATATCTAAATTAAATACGCTTTTCTTCTTTACCATTCTATTTCAACACCTTTCGCTTTTTACAACTGCTGTGTCGAGTGATACACATGCGTGTAAAGTATTATTTGACAGCTGGATATTTGTCGAAGCGTTCCTGATAACGTGACTCTTCGTTTCCATCCCCTTAACCTCAATGGTAAATATAACGTGTTCCGGTTGGGCTTATCTACACCTCGTGTCTGTTCCATTAGTCAGTTTTCTTTGAAGTAGATACGAGAGAAGAAGAGAGAGGGAGAGAGAGAGCGAGGGAGACCGTTGAACAGTTGACACTTCGATAACAATTCGTATAAATATATAAATTCCAAATAAATTTTGGTTTCGTGTACTGTTGATCATCAAATTGTTGTTAGAAAGCCGAGCCGATGAAAAAATAATGTTAAATTATATTGAACGAGTTTCGATGGAATTAGAGGAATGACAGTGGCAGAAATACGAGTTTTTAAGTGGGAATAACATTGCTGAAGAAAAGAATCCATTTCCATATTGTTGCGGGGGGAGGGGGCGTAAAAAATCCGAGATATTCTCGCATTTAAATCTGCTTGAAGTTTTGGCGATTCTCCGAGCTTGGTTTTCTTTTCGGACCCTGGCACACGTTGAGTAAAATATACTTTTTCTTATTTCCCGCCTCTTTGCTCGCTCTAGTCAGGTACGAGAAAAGCTTGTTCCTGCTTTTGAATCGAGAATGGAGGACGGGGGGATGTTCCTATTATGTTTTCACTTGGCGCGAGCAACGAGGGTGGAAAATTCATACATTCTATTATATCCTCGCAATTTACTCCAGCAAGATTATAAAAAAAAAAATATAAAAAAAAAAAAAACAAGAAGAAGAAAAATGTAAGATACTGGAAAGACGAAGGAAGCTGGTAAAAATAAATTCCAAAAAAATTCTGTGAAAGAGAGGATGTGTTTTTTTTCTCTCACGGGGCTAGCAATTTTTTTTTTCTGTTCGTAGAGAATTGCAAAGTGGCCGAGGGCAAGATAGCACGCGGAAAAGCTCGTGCTCTTCTTTGACGACCTACAATTACTATTTCCTTTTCTTTCCTTCGCCTCTGCCTCCTCTTCCTCCCCCTCCTCCTCCTCCTCCTCTGGCTCCTCGTCGACGTCCTTTATTTACTTACTTTTTCCCGCCCTATTTCCTTGTTCTGGCAACTCTCATTCTCATTTTTTTCCTCACTTTTTTGTTTTGTAATGCGACGCGTTTTACTTCGACCGTTCGTTGTCATCGCTTTTTTATTTTTTTTTCATTTACGATAAAACACCGACAAAGGGTTCGGACTCGTAACAAAAGAATCTCACGCCCTTTACTCTTTCACGCAAGGTAAACAAAAATTCTTATTCATTTTGTTTTTGCGTGTTATCATGTTTCGTACTACAAACAAAACCCTAATGAAAGCTATATTGCGCTTTTGTTAATTACATGTTCACAGGACACACTATTTTCTTCTGTGAGCATAGAAAAAAAAAGTGAAATTGCCAAAATGGTTGTAGCGTTAAAATTCGTACGAATTTCTTCCCGCTAAAACATATTTTCTTTTTACGTAATAATAAAAAAACAAAAATTCGGATTCCCATCGCGCCCCAATATCAGCCGCAAATATATAGTGAATCTCAGGAAATGATTCCGATAGTATGAGCGACCGTGTGGAGAAATCGATTTGGACTTAACGGCTCGAAGCCTCATCGCTGCATTTACATCGTCGATATGTGCGGGTTCCTGTACCGCTTCTATGACGGACGTCGTTATCTTAATGGCCAAAGTATTATATATATATATATGCATTTTGATAGTATATGGATATATAAATAGATCTTACAACGTGAACACATCCACCAAGTCTCGGTTCTGGAGATACAATTCCAGCGTGTATTATTATTATTATTTTTTATGATCTTAGGAAATGCATGGTCGATCGAATATCAGATTGGAAGTTAGATGCTCATCACTATTTTAATCGGGCTTGGAATGATTCGATAAAAAAGTTTTTTGCTTTTGTAAATGGATTTGGATTCGAAGCAGAAAATAAATGTTTTCCCGGGTTTCATTAAAATCTCATTATCATTTTCTTTTTTCATAGACCAATTTGAACACGTGGTTAAAAAATCAAATGAAGGGTGAAATGGATAAAATCTTAGGGCGACCGGGATTCAGTAATTTCGGTGGTGAAAATATATTTACGGGTGAAGGGAAACAAAATGACGAAAACAAAAGTCTCTTGGCGTTGCAGCGAGAAAAAATTGAAAAATAAAAAAGAATAAATGAAAAGCTCGAGTTCAAATGGAAGGGGCAATTTGCCAGGTTCAAAAAGCTCGACGTATATATGCATGAATAGGTAAATTTATATGTATAAATTGACGAGGGTAATATTCTCTTGGTTTTCTTCTCAATAGCAGAGCTTCGTTGAGCTTCGAGAAAAAAAGCCCAAGGGAGAAACAAAATGGAGCGGGAGGATATTACTCTGTGAGTCTAGGAACTCCCTGCTAGGGTAGATCCTGCTACGAATATCGTTCAGCTCTCTGAGGAAGTTATGCACCCCCCTCCCCCCCTCCCTGTGGTCTTTCATTTAACCTTTTGGTGCGTAATTTTAGTGAAAAAATAGCGAAATAGTAAAATAGAGTGAGAAAAAGCATTGCGAAACCAAAGACGCGACACTGAATCCGAAAACCACTTCATGACGCGGGGACGCTTGTCATCAGGACATTTTTTCTGCACTTTTATTCTCCACCGTCAAGTAAGAAGTTTCGTTTCCGTATATATTAAGAGGTCGAGAAAAGTATATCGTAGAAAATTGTTGCATATGCTAAATAGCCTACGTCTATTCCCCTGTTCGTTCCCTCGTTAAGTAGAATATGCCTTTTATTCGCAAAGAATAGAAATAAAAAGCCACCTTTTCTCCTCATCCCAGTCTTCCTTTGGGTGAAAACTACTAAAAAAAAAACATAGGGAAGAAAAATGGCGGTTAATTATAGAGGATGGCGCCACGACATAAATGAGCATGAAGAAGAAACGAGACATTGAGCGCTACGGAAGACTCTAAACGAAACATTTTTCGGGAGTTCGTTCAACCTTTACGAGAACAGCGTAGGCTCTCAGCGCACCCTTAACTCGCCTCAGCATAATTTGCATATTTTCTCAAGCTTCTCGTATTTCTTGACAGAGAAAAAAAATTGGGGAGGTTTAAAAGGTAAATACGTCTATGAGTTTGAGTTTTGCCTCTTTTTGCGTCTTTCAATTTTGCAACTTTCAGACGATTCAATACATTTTTTCGTACTTATTTTTAGTCATTCGTATTCGATAGGATTAATCGCGATAAATTTGGTAACGACTCATGCTTTTCGAACGTCATGTCGAAACGTAGAAAAATTTATCGTTATCGACAATGTGAACATGAGCAGAGAGAGAGAGAGGGAGAGAAAGAGGCAAGAATTGAAGGTTTATCGGTCGGGTGAGGTTTACTTTGCACTTTAATATCGTAGGCAATATCCCCGTAACGTTTTATCAGCTGCAGAGTGACGTTCGAAACGATTCTTTCATTTTTGTCTACCCCGAGCTTCCCTTTCATTAATATCGACGATAAAAATGCATTGTGAAGTTTGATAATGCAATGCATCATGAATAATGAGACCCCTCGAAAGCCGTAAGAAAAAAAGTATAATACGACATATGTTTATCTCTCCGCCAGTATGCGGAGGATTTGAAGGTACATTCGAAATTTTCACTTGTGATAGCTAGTCAAATAGAAAAGGTGGGACTCGTTCTTTCTCCCTAAACGATTATACGTTTTAATCTATTCACCACTTTTGTCGATTCAATGAAAAGTAAGCATGATATTCTTTGAAATTCGAAAGCCTTCGACACATGATTAAACTTAAATGTTAAACGAAGTTCTCCGAAAGCATGATTGTTAACGGCAGAGGATCAATAAATGAATTGTTCGATAAAAATGTATCGCCAATACGACTACCAGGTCTGCATGACAAATAGAAACTCTTGAAACTATACATGTGTTTACTTCTATTCATAAGAAAGTATTTTTAAAACATGAAACATTCTAATTATTCGCTGATTATGTTATCCTTTGGTAAGGGAGCCCAAAAATTGGAAAGCGTGCACACAGAGGAAACTTTATGACCGAGATAAAATAACGAGAAAGCAAATGTGCAGGTCTCTAATTTGCAGCGAGGTTTTTCTGTTTTTTTTTTTTCGTTTTCAATTTTTTTTCTGTGTTCACGACTGTGACGTTCGTTCTTTTATCTGGGCGAAATGAAAGGAAGAGGGTTGGTCTATTCAATGGCTTTGTGCATCGAGATCGTACGTGAAACAGCATCAATTTTCGTGCATTCATTGACAGCAGTAAAAAAAATGACATATATTTTATAATTCCTTGAAAAATGTTAACAGAGAAGAAATGATGAAAGTTTTTTTGCTAGATAATTCATTCATCCGAAAATACGTCAGATAGTGTAAGGCTATTCGAGAAGTAAGTTTGGTAGGCCCTTTGCGTGGCAATTGCCCGAGGCGCCGACGACCACTGGCCAGAGGATGAACTCAAAGTGGAGTTATTATCAAAGGAAATGTCTGGAGTGTCGGCAAATGGAGATAATCCCTTTGCACATAAAGGCTCGACTGCGTTATATGAAGGGGCGAATGTAACTAAGCGAAATGTGTTTTTTTGTTCTATAATCGAACTATATATACCTAAGTTTCGTAATGCCATTAAATTTGTCCAAAAAATATTAAAATTACTACTTTATCGTGCGCATCACGTAATAAAATGCTGAAATTCGTCATCTGCATTTCGTGTCTCAATGACGTAGCAATGAAATAGAGCGAGAGACATACAGAGAGAAAAAGAGAGAGAGAGAGAGAGAGAGAGAGAGAGAGAGTACTTGACTGAAATTCGCGGGACGAGTACACGTGCATATTTAATATTTGTCAGTGTAATGGACGTTTATACGAGGCCAATAACGTAGAGCCTCGGGCAGTGACCGGAAGTGGATGCTCACCTTCTGCGGCCCTCTACCAAACTCCCTGTTTTTATAATTTACGCAATACAAACTCGCATTCTGTCTATTATACGAAATATTTTCCGGGTGACCATATTTTTCGGTAGTTTGTTTTTGTTTTATTAGCGAGCTGGACCAGTTAGAATTGTACTGTACAATTTTGTTGGTGCTGCTCTCCATTTTTAAACATATATATATATTTTTTCTGGACAATAGAACATCAGCCGTATCAGTAGCGAACGAAGGTTTTACACCCACTGCAAGTGCCCATGGTCCTCCAACTTTGCCAAATGCATGGTTGACTTTTTTGTTTTTTTTGCCTGTCCCGACTGGAGAGGCAAACGGGAGAGAGTTAAAAGCGGAAAAGGGAGAAAGAGCGAGAGAGCGAAAGAGAGAGAGAGAGAGAGAGAAACGAGGAGTGAGAATGTTAGTGTGCAAACGAACGTGGGCCCACGAAAATTTATGACCGTATCTTTTAAATTTAATACCGGACGACGAGGACGAACCGGAGGGATGATCCTGCACCCTCACTGAAAACTGTGTGGGTCCGACGAGCGTTGAATTTTAAATTATTTTAAAATTCTCTGTGTTCGTGATACTCGGACGGAGGGCAGGGCATGCAGCAAAAAAATGGCACGAAAAATTTCGGACACTGAGATTCGCGGGGGATGAAAGCCGAATATATATAATCAAGGATATTAACGACCCTGGTTACAACGACTGCCCGTCATCTGTAGGTCTATCAATCATACGGTAATCCGATTGCGCAACGTTTTCACCCCGTCGAAATCAGCCGTCAACGAGGAGTGACGTCGCATCATAGCGCCAAAATTTTGCTCCCGAGATGAGTGTTGTTCTGTTTTTTGTTGTTGCATGTTTCTTACGGGGGCTCTACGTCATTCAAAATCACTTGTTTTTTTTATTACGAATATTTTTCGAAATTTTCTACCGCGATAAACAATTGATTAAAATGGAAATGATTGACTAAATATTTTTAGTTGTTTCTATCAATTAAATTGGACAAACAAAGTGTTGCTGCTCATTTTTTACACCGACGACTGTGATACATCGATTTCAGTAACGACTGAATATTGTGGAAAAAAAAACGGCAGCAGAATAAAGAAAAGACGCGAGCAAAGAGAAACAGGGCATACGTGAAACCTCTCAAGGGTACAACGATCTAAAAGGAAACAATGGGGGTGGAATGGTCTCGTGGCACTTTTTGGAGTAGCTCGCTCTCTGTGGCATTAATCGACGACGCAGTCCTTCAAATCCATTGAATCCTCCTTTTGTTTCTCAGCGAGGGATTTTCATTGTCTGTTTTATTGTTTCTACTTTTTTTTCTTCGTTTCCTGTTTCTTTTTTTATTTTTTATCTTCGTGGCTCATTGTCAAGCTCGTGGAAGACTGAGATTGGCTGAAATCCAGCTTTCAACCAAACCTCCACCCCTCCCTATACTTGTCGTCCCCAGTGTTCATCTACCTCTATTCTTTTTGTTGGCTGTTCAAGCGGTAGCAAGTCGTCACAAATTATGGGGATAGTAAAACCGACTGAGAAGTTAAGCCTCACGGGCAAGGGATCAACTCTTTGGTCAATCGTGTCAATTCAATGACAATGACAGGTTAGAAAATTAGCAGACTAATTAAACAGACATCCAGTGTAATGTGAAAGTAAAAAAATTAATCCATTGAAATAATAAAACCGATCCGTACATAGTAATCATCTGGAAAAATCCTCGGAAAAATCTTCAGAAGCGAATAAAATCGAGGAAAAAATAAATTGTCAACGAGAATTTCACAGCCGGATAACTGTATTTTTTTTTCTAAGGTACAAGCACGTATCAGTACATTTTTATAATTCGCGAAACACGATGAACGAGCTATCACGTGTCGTAAAAAAAAAAAAAGAAAAAAAAACCAAACGAAAGAGAAAATTGTGATCCGTTTATCGAACATTCAAGTGTACACCGCGAGGATTTTTCTCAGGGATTATATGTATCGTGGCAAATCACTCGTAAACTATTTGTATCGCGTATATGTTTAATCGACTTACAAAACTTGCTGGGCCAGTGTTGTCCAACGAAAATGGTGCTCAATCGTTGCTCGATCGATCGATACAATCTAAAAGCCTCGTAGACCCGTCCATAAATTGCTACCTTCCTCACTGCTGCGTTGGAGCGATAACTGAAACGAGAAAAAAAGAAAGAAAAAAATAAACATCCATTATACAGCCCACTGCGCAATCTTCGTCAGGATACCTGAATAATTCTCTATTTTTTTCATTTTCTTTTTTTATTCATTCTCCGCATTTTAGTATTTTTTTTCCTTCTATCTTTCAACGTTCACATCTTCTCTCGTTATCCCCCTGTCCCGCTCATTCTTTCGCTGTTTCGTCAACGATCGATCGTTAGTCGCGATCGAGAACCGCAATTACGCCGCTCGGTGAATTCATCACGAGCCAACAGCCTGCGCACGACGAGTAACGAGACACCCGACTCTATTAGTATCCCAAAGAATCCGTGGAGTCACGAGGACTTTTGCTAATACGTTATGGCTTCTTTTCAATTAATTAATCAGTCGAATATTATTTTCATATTCGTAATTGGTTTTTGAAAACAACGAGAAAAAATTGAAATGTGATTTGCCTAAAAATTGATCCGTGTAAAAATATCGTAAAGGCGAAACAAATTTTGTCTCCCTATGCGAGTGATAAATCATTTTTCTTGAACGAGCACATCATTAGAGAGGTGATGAAAAAGAAAGTAAATAAAAAAGATATACATTAAATAGAGCCACGAAGTAATGAACCCACGGATGACGAACCAGCAGTAAAAATAAACCATCCCGGAATCCGTCAGCGAGCAACTCGAGTCCGGAGCTTTTTTTTTTTTGCTGATTTTGAAATATTTTATCATTGTTTCGACCGAGACACCCCAACGTTCGCTCATTAAGACTGCTGCTGTTAACCAGTCGTTTACATTCAGTTATTTCATTTTTCAATTTTCATGGGAAGGAACAAAACAAAATCCATGGCTTTTCGTATTTTGTTTCGAGCACGAGCATCGAATATATATACAAACGTATCCAGCAACGCGTTGGTAACATATTCGCTGACATGCTTGAACTCTCTTCAATTTCGTTTGTTTGTTTGAATCGGAATAAAAACAATTTGGCAGTTCTCGCGAGAGTTACTTTTTCACATGCAACAATCTCGCAAAATCAGGGTTAATAGATGTAGACGAGGCGATGAAAGGGATGTGCCAAATTTCATTTGGGCAGAAAAGATTCGTTTACGTCCGTATATATGTGAAAGGGTTTACATGTTTTAATGCACATACATTATTCATGCACACGAATATGGTATGTGTGAATCGAGGGTGCGCGCAAGGCAGATTTTCCTAAATGAGAGCATTTGAAAATGAATATTTCTCAGCAATATACACGTGAAATAAAGTTTCGGACGCGTTAAACAAAGTTGCAAGTTGTCAAGCCTCATAACTGGGAGATTACTTAACGAATGAAAGAATAAAAACCTTAATTGCACAACTTTGGAAAGTGTTGCGTATGTCAATTTAAAAATGGAATAAAATTATTTGATTCCTTTCGAGACTCTCCGTTTTAACGATCGCATATCCTTCACTTCTGAATCCGTGAGTCAAAGTAGAATTACTACACTTTTCCATCCAGGAATGAAACTATGTTTATTCAGTATAATTTTTCCCATAATACTTAATTTCGATATCAATGAATTAACAGATCCTCGTAATGGAACGATGTTTGACAAACGTAATTCGAATATCTTGACTTTTGGCGAAGGTTGAGACACTCGTTCTAACTTTTAATGTTTGTTGATCACTAGCAATTTGTACGATATACAGCATGGGGGGTGCAAAGAAAAATCAATACATTTTTTCGGTTCGTTCAACCAAAAAAGTTAAAGTGGGTTATAAAGAAGCATCGTTTCTGGAAGAAGAGCTCAGAGTAAAATTATTCCGATAAGACCTTCGAATTTCTTGAGTCTCCCATAAGCCTAACTTACGTAATAATGAGGTCGAAAAATGATAAAGTCTCCCAATATTATTTTACAACTCTAAAGCAAATAATCGTATCCAGAACATGTTTTTATGTTTAATCAAATTTTTCACACAAAAAGCCCTCAAAAGCAATTAGCCCGCAGGAAACCCTTTGAACTTTTACAGCTCTTCAAAGTTGAATGACGAAGAATTTTTTCATTTACGCAGCAATCACACTTGCGTTGTTAATTCTACAAAAAACTTTCGTAAAATGAACTTACTTTACAATTTACTTTCACAATAATTACGTTGGACTTTATCGTTAATCGAAAAATTCTCTGTTGGAGTAACACTCTATAAAGTTGTTACGCAGAATGAATGATTGCAATGACTCAAATCAATAAAAAAATGATATCTTATTGAACTTTAGCATCAAACTTGTGGCCCGTTGCTGAGTTCTAATCGTTCTCAGTTTTTGTTTAAAACAAATTTGATTCGGTTGAAAAATTTGTTCATCATATGTTACCCATTTATTTTCGCACACCTTAATATGTACATCGTACTGTGAACGAATACATATAACAACGAAATACCTGCATAAATCGGAAGGTTCGCCACACATCACGATATTGATGATGGAGTGAGTATAACGCTGGGCGAATTTTCCGGTTACCGAGTCCGGAAAGCTCACCGCCCCTACGACCGCTACACCTTCCTTCTCCCTTAACGGTACGCGATGAGAACGGTACGAGAGACGAAATTATGTAGAGGCCGAAAACGCGATACGAAAAGTGGTTGAAACAGGATGTTTCAGTACGTTGTGGTTCTCAGTGTACACGTGAACACAAGTGAGAAAAAGGATAAGGAAAGAAAAAAAAGGGAGATAAAGTTTTTCAACTCATGCGGTATGTACTCGATATTGCGGGAAGAGAAACCGAAACTAAGGCAACAAATATATATGTGTTTATATTATTCGCATATGATATTGGAGAACACGATCATAGCGGAAAGTAGAGTCCATAAAGTTGCCTATAGGAGTTGGTATAGGAATTGCCCTCCTTCGTTATTTGTCGTTACGTACGCGTGGACGAAGAAACGAATGAAAATTTTTACTGCAACTTGCTGTGAAGGTTTTTGTAAATGAACAGAAATAATACATTTTTCTTACAATCCACGAATATCCGTAGGAATAGGGATAAAAATAAGAACAATTTGTGAACAACATAAATTCGCGAACAATTGTGAATTTGGAGTCGCACATTCATCATTTGTCTCGAAACTTAATGTTCCATTCCCACAAAATATATGAACTTAAAGTATTAGATCGATCCGCAAGTTAAATTCATGTTTTCTGAAGATTAAGGGGCAAGTTATCTTTCGAACGTGACTGTGACGAGACTTCTGCGTTAAAAATAAAATCTGCTTTTTTTTGTGATGAATTGAAAATCATACACGTGCGCTATTTTTTTTCCTACATGCAAATTGTCGAAAACGCTTTTCAGCTGTCATCGATGTTTTGATGGAACAGCTGTCATTGTGACATTTCAAAACGAACAGAAAAACTTTAGAGTCATAATTTGACTTGAACTCTGACACATTGCACACTCTACATTGAAGGTCATTACGAACCAATCGGAATCACAGAAAAGTTCTAACAAAACTGTATTTATGCGTTACTCAGAAACTTTATAAAAGAGGAAAAAAAATGACATAAAAAACTATATCTTTTCGTGTACATTGTAGTAACAGAATTATGTGTATTCATGTTTCAAATGAGGCCAAAAAAAGTTTCCTATAGAGCCACAAATAATTTGATTCAGGGAAAGAGACACAAATTTCATCCGCGTCAAGGCGTAATTGTATTGACTACAAATTTCTTTTAAATTAAGTTATGAATAGAAAATATTTCAGTTCACGGCGTGATATATAGGTACGACGTGAAGTATACGATGAAGATACGAAGAAAGGAATAAAGAAAAGGAGTTGAAAATAGAGAATTTGTAGTATACAGGAACAAGGGATGGAGAGAAAATAGAGAATGGAAAAGGTAGAGAAGAAGATTGAAAATTCAATTAACAGTGCAAAGCTCCCGGTATATCCGAGAGTCTTTTATATGACCGAAAGAGCTTTAACGGACTGTCTCTTCGGCCTCTCACGCCCTTTGCCCATTTCTCTCGTTCTCGTGCTCGACTGCAAGCTTGATTTACATTTTTTTTCGATATCCCCAAAACTCTTCTTTATCCTACATACGATTTTTTTTTATTTTTTTTTTCGCAATCAATAGAATGTGTATGTACCTGATTTAGGTCATAACTTTCTCTATATATATGTCTGTGTGCATATACCAGAGAGCTATGTACCAAACTTTTTACCAACCTAGCTCTGTTAGGTCTGACTGACCTGTCCGATGGGCGAATAGGGGAGAGAATTCGCCTATCTGACCTTTCCGCCAGTTGACAAGCCTTTGTAAAGCGAGTCTATTTTTTTCTTTTTTGTTTTTTCATAAAATTCAATTATCCATCCATATGATAATACGAAATGGAACTCAAAATTAAATTTAAAACAGCTTAGTCAGAAGGGAAAAACGTATTTTGAATAAAAACGAGATTCGACGTCAAGATAAATGGATGAAGGGAAAAAAAATGATCAACATTATAATGCTGATAAAATTTTATGGCATATATTAAATAATATTCGAAACTTTCACATCTGTCAATAATCGTTGCTTATTGCATTGAAGCAATTTGGTCTTGTCAAAGATTGACTTGTCAAAGATTGGTTATTATCTTGAGACGACATGCGCGCGAAGGGAGACCAAATGAATTTATTCAACTATATACGAATCTACGTGTATACACGCAGGCAAATTTCACTCAACGATTCACTCTGGAAATGTCCCAAATCACACGGAACTCAACGTTGGAGAAACGTGTGTGATAGTTAACCGTGACATTCTTGGACAAGTTCCAACGATGTTCAAGTCAGCCAAATCACTCGCGATCCTGATTTCGCTTTATCTCATTTCGACTCTCCTCTCGATCTATCGCGGGTTAATGGACCCTCTCTCCCTCTGCTTCTTCCTCCATAATTTCCATTAAAATCTAATTCACTCGATAGGCTCCACGGAATTTGCAATATCCACACTATCCGCATCCTAATAATTGATCGATATAACGTTTTGGTGTAATTTTTTTTTTTCCTTCAACAATCTCCAAATTGAAATCTAGCAGAACTGATAAAAATAAGTACATTCGTACGTAATATTCATTCTCCTACAAATGTCGTTGCTGAAAATTGAAAGACTCAGCTCTAGAAAACAATAAATAAATAAAAGTAACATCAAATCAAGCAAGGAAAAAAGAAGAAAGTGGCTGCTCGGAAAATGCGAAAAAACGCTTCAATTCGTACTGTGACTGGGGATTTGTGTTCAAGTGGTCGAAGCATATAGAGAATTTTCCACTAGTGGCCTCGTCTTCAATTTTCTGGAGACTGGCTTTCGGTTAGAGGGCGGAGGTTTTTTTGAAGTACTGTATAGCTGGAGGATAGGATTGGGTTAACCCATAAAAACTGTACATATAGATGTGTGTGTACATGAGGAGAGAAATCAGTGTATATAATCTATATATAAAAATATATATATATCTACAAATGGAAACTGGTGAAGGAGACATGGTAAAGTGCGAGGGTGAGAGTTTCTTCGACTGGTATCGAATTTATTTCCTGTTAGTCTCTTCAATGCCCACGGATCTTGAGAGACGTCCGCTCGCTAATCCGATTATGGATCGAAACGAAGACCGATCGCTAGTCCCTTGGATTTATCGCAGTATCTCGAATACCTTCTACTTTTATATATGGAAAGAAAATAAGAGAGAGGAGGAGAAAGAAGAGAGAAAGAGAAAGAGAGAGAGAGAGAGAGAGAGAGGAAAAAAACAAGGAAAATAGATAAAGCAATCGATAAAGATAGCATTGAGGAGATTTCGAAGGAAGAATAAGGTTGCATATGGCGATTAAATCGGCCCACTATTTTTTTCGTATCGAATGGTCCAAGCTATCGACGATTATCCAAGTGTCTCTGCGGAGTTGTAAACTCTAGCGACTTTTATAGAAATTTAGTATACACATATAGATGGTAAAGTCCATCGACTAATCTTACTTGGCACGAATCCAGAGTAATCAAACGACCGACGAGCCTCCCACCGTGATCTCTTCAGCCACCAAGAAGCACCTTTACTCTAAATTTCATGCTCTCATAGACTCGTTTTTTTTTTTTTTTTACCTTTTTCTCTCTTTCCCTATTCGATATACTCCACTACTTTTGAATAAAGTTGTAAACACGAAGATTGATGGCCACGGTTATCGACAAGATTCTCCACTTGTTCCCTATTTACGTTTTATCTTTTTTCGGAAGCTCTGACATTTATTCATGGGATACTTGGTGCATATAGATCATTGGAAACTGAATATATTAATGGGAGAGAGGATAAGACTACGTTGGACGAAAGGCAAGAGACGCAGCAGTAAGACATTATACGCGAGAAAGAAGGTTCACATATGGGAAGAGGTTTGCAAAGGGGGTAGATTCTCACGAAACCGTTCCACTTTTCCTTTGAACTTCGATCCTTTTTCGTCGTCTTTTTTCTCTCCTACTTCTAAAAAGTTGTTGGCGCATATTTTTTTTTCTTTCTCGATCAGCGCGGAAAGCTCCATTCACAAATGGCAAAAGCAGCGAGTGTAACAGGGCTTGAGCGAAAGCGAGTGTATTCGAGAAATCGCCGAGATGGCACACTGAAAGAGAAAGAGTAAGAACGGAAGAGAGAGGATAAAGAGAAAGAGAAATGAGAGCGAGAAAACAGCGTTTTGTTTCGGAGCGTTCAAAGATAGTCAACCGTATTCAGAGAGTTTTTTTCTCTCTCTCGTTCTTTCACCTTTTTCTTCTTCGTTTTACTCTCTGTGTGTCTCCCCCCGCTTCCCACGAGAGTTCTAGCTTTTCTTCCTGAGTTTGTCAGGCAGCACACTTTATTCTCCGCAAGATAGCAACGATCGTGAGTACAACAGCGATACGACAAGAGTTCCAATAGAGTGAGCAAAAATAGGGAAAATAGGAAAAATTGCAAAATATCGGAGCGTAAACTTATTCCGCCTGAATTGATACAAACACAACAACCGGGAGCGAAGAAATGTACGAGAAAATTGATACGGAGAGGATTTTTTAGTGGTACGAATATTATTATTTATTGATTTTCCTCAAAATACTTCATCATTCGTGATACACTTAATTGTGTGCAGCTAAATTTGTTATTTCAATCGTATTTTTCCAATAAAATCACTTTTTTAAATTAAAATCATTTTTCGTGATCCGTCAACCGTCATTAATTTGATTTAAATGTAGGTGCTGGAGAGAGGAAAAATTGTATACAAATTTCGTCTTATACGATTGGGAAAACGAATAAACTGACGAAAGTTCATAAGTTAGAGTAACGAGAGTGAGAAGAAAGGGCTCTTGATGCGCTTCAAAGGAATTTCCGAGACTATGAAGATATTTCTTCCTCTCTCTCTCTCTCTCTCTCTCTCTCTCTCTCTCTCTCTCTCTCTCTATCTCCTTGTCTTATCTCGAAATTCAATCGCCAGTGTAGGAACGTTCGTCCTCCATCTTGAGGAACGCATACTTAGATGTAATAGTTATAGGCATGAGTGAAATACGAGGCTTATGTAGAGGGTTGTTCAAAAAAAGTTGAGCTCGAATTTGAAGGACGGTCAGATCACCTAAATGTACATGAGTTCGCTGTTTATTTCGCCGACAGACAGCAAAGTATCAATTGTTGAGTCAACAGTCAATTCAATGTACTTTCTCTACTGTCTGTCTCTCTCTTTACTTCTCCGCAACGCGCATTATCGATGGTTCTTACTGAACGAAACATTGAAAAAAGATTGGCTAAGGATTTTTACATTAAGAATTTCACGACCTATCTACCCGGTAAATGCAGAGTAAGAATTTCGGAACGATCTGTAGACGAACGTGCGCATGTATTTACTACTATTTCTCGCTAGATTCAACGGAGGTTTACTACTAAATTTTCTCTCGATTCCTCACGCGCACATAGTTTTGCGACAAGCCTGCTGAGCGCGTGCTAGTTTCACGTTCTCTCTTTCTCCCTGAAAAGCTCCTCGAAGGCTTCGAGAGAGAAATGAACCTGGAATCCCCGCCTTCGTTTCCTTCATGTGCATTACCTACTACTATAAAAGGTAAATGTGCTAGAGCGCGCATGTATCCGGGAGCTGGTAAACTGGAGATAGAGGAAGAGGCGAGGGGTACGAGACGCGGAGGAATACGGCGGGGAAAAGGGGTTTTGCGAGTCTTTGAGCATCGAGCCGGAAGTTCACGAAGCTCTAGTTTATGGAATACATATTCCTTAACCTATATACACATATTCTACGTTATAGTATCGACTTGAATAAACATATACAGGTTAATACGCTTCGATGGAGTTAAATTGCAAAAATATATCGGATTCAACGTCTCGTGAATGAAAATAAAGAAGGAGTTGCCGAAATTTTGTTGAAGTCAAAGCGGAAATATTTTCCGGTATTAATCGAGATGCAAATTCAATGTTATAATTATTGCTGCAGTTTTTATCGCTTGAAAACATTTCAGGAAACATCAACGAATCATTTTTCACGGTTCTTGACTTTCCGTGATATTTGGACGACGTCATATTAATTTGTAAACGGTGAAGAAGTGGGTAAAAAAGTGCATATGCTTCTACACCGACCGAAAGTTGTTTTGCTCCGAGTATGTGTATTTGTTGACACAATTTGAAAATCCCAAATACTTTGTGCGGTATGGCGATCAAGATTGAGGAAAAAAAATATGGGGTCGATATGAAAGTTCGCGAAAATGGCCCGATAAATCTCCAGCTTACCTCCAGGACAGATTGCTCGAAAGATAGGCGTACATAATTTGTGTTGACCTTCAAACGGCCAGTCTAGCTCTTTCGCATTGCCTTGAAAAAATCGACTGAGAGGAGAAAAAGTTGAAGAAAAATGATGGTTCACGAGCAATCAACGTGAAAAAAAAAAGAAATAATAATTAGGCTTCGTTTCTCGTGTTTTTCATTTTTCCTTTTAACGCCGCAGCCGAGAGTGATTTGTTGCGCCAATTTTGTTAAATTTCGTGTCACGTATTTTACAAATGTTGTACTCCCGTTATGAACCACAAATTTGTTGGAACGTCGAGAGAAAAACGAAAAATCGAACACAAAGGCTTGTTCTCGAGGAAGAATTGAGAGAATTGAACACGGCTGGGGCGAAGGTGGCAAAAATAAGGAGAAAAAAAAAGTGAAAGAGAGTGTAAGGCTATGGACGGAACGAGCAATGAAGGAGAAAAGGAGGAAAAAATGGATACCCTCTTCGTCACCGTGCTCCACCGGAGAGCGTAAAAAGGCCAGCGGACAGCAGCAAGTACAACAATCCCCTGTTCCACCCTCTTTCACCCTGTGTTTCTCTCTAGCATTTACTGCCTCCCAAAGTTGCACATTCTCGGAGTGTGCACCATGGCCGCTTTTGCTTGCAGCTTTTGCCGCTTTTTCACCCAACTTTTCCGGTGGTTCGCGGCACATAACCCTCTCCGGTCCACCTCGCCAACGCCTATACTCACTCATCCACGTCCGTACACATTTATTTCCTCCTTTCCTTCTCTCTCTCTTTCTCTTCTTTCCTTTTTCTGTAGCAACCTCGTGAATTTACCACCGCAATGTTCTCACGGAAAGGACACAGGGAATGATATAAAAACACGTGTATATATACATACAAAGAATGCAGGCTAAAATGCTTTTTTGACCCTCTTTTTTTCGGTTGCTCACACCCCATGAACCGCAGTTGACGCCCACCATCGAATTTCTATTGTCCATATAAACGCGCTTACATTTTCCACTAATGTATTTAGCGCGTGTATTCTAACGACATCGCAACTCAATTAGCGGAAGAAACTCATACTCGAGGATATAAATTCCATAAATTAAAGGATATTTATTCCAAATTATTGGAATAAAATACGTATTGGTAGGACGTAACGATTTTCGATTCTCTAATGTATAATTTTTTTACATTGAGTAGCTTGTACACTCAAAAATATTCAATATTCAATTGAATTCGCAGGGCAATGATAATTGTAAATAATTTTTAGCCTGATCGAGCATGAATGTGATAACATACAAAAATTTGTTATGCATTGGAGAAAATATACGGGGACGGTTTGTTCCAATCGTCCAACACAAAGTGTGTCCTGACGTCATGTAAAAAAAAAAAAAACACACGTTATTGCATAACGGAATTTGGTGTACAGCCGGGTTTGCCAGCACGAAATATCAATAAATCTGCAGTGGAAAACGCATTGCTCGGAAATTTTCATTTGGAATGCAATATTGAACGAAATAATAAAAAGCGAGGGATATAAACAAAATTTGAAAGAGGAACGAAGAGAGAAAACGAACCAACGGATAGAAAATACATTGAGAAAAAAACGCGCAATAGTTTTGTTTTTTGTCCCCGTAGAGCATCGATCAGTAATTTTATTCGCTAAAATAAAATGAAACGATACGGTATTTTCAAGAATTACTTCTATGCAGAGCTCCAAGAAAATACAATAATTAATAGCAGTCAAGTATTCAAAAAAAAACTATTAAATAATAATTAAATTAATAGCTTGTAGAATTTTTGATTATTTCTCAAAGATTTCGAAGAATTCATTGAAAAGAATGAAAAAGCAAGGGAACGAAAGTGCATTCATGAGTACAATCGTGGCGCAATAACCACTCGATGATGATTATGTTTCGAGTGTCAAAGCCCAGAGTCCAATTCCGTAACCCAACAAACGTTAAACTTCGCGAGGCCTTCGTTCGACGAATGCTCCCAAAATTAACCGAAAGGGATAAGATGAAGACACCAGGTTGTTGAGGGGTTCGTACAGAGGAGAAAAAAGAAAAAGAGCGAACACGACGAGAGAGAAGAATAAGGAGAAAGGCGTCAGAAAGGAGCACAGAGAGTTTTCTTGGCAGCGATAACGCGTGGGTGCTGATGAAATGCAAATACTTTTGGTTAAATGCATATACATATATGTAAAATGTAACATAAAGTGAACAGTGCACGATCACGACTCCGCCATTAGTCGTCGGGGTTCGAGAGGGTTGTTTTTTCCTCACCCTACACGCGAGAGAGATCCAATACGAAAATCCGGAATCTTTCGTCGTCTCGCGCGATAAATCACGCTCCTTTCACAGTTTATGCACGCCGGCAAAAGAGAGAAAACGACTTTATATAGAAGAGAATGGAAAATCGAGTGAAAACAACCGCACGGAGGAAGAACATCACGAGCAGAAAAAGAGAGTAGAGAAAAAAACAAAAACAAAAACAAAAAAAAGAAGTATGAAAAATTGATTCACGTTGATCAATCATAAATAAATTATCCAACGGTTTTAACATACGGGCATGTGCTCTTTTCTTGTTTCTATAAATCAATTTTGTTCCACATTGTACTTTTGTTGGATTAAACAAAGGATATACCGTCATAAAATGAAACAAAAAATCTGTTTTATAATGAGAATAATAACAAGAAAAATAATAGTAGAAAAAATTAATAATAATGACAACAGCAATAAATATACGTCGCGATCGGGGTCGACAGATTTATATGGTGGATGAAACGACGAGGGAGAAAAATACGAGAATGAAGGATTGGGAGAGAGGATCGATTCGCAAACAAAGTCGTTTCGCCCCTTGAATGTGGTGAAACTCCTCTTCAGAACACGGTCGACAAGCTTCTTCAACGCTCTAGTGTTCTCGGAGCCGCGACTACGACGAGTCGATATACATCGGTGGTAGTATTCACCAATCTAGGAGACGGATGGCTCGTCATTATACGATAACACACCACGAGTCGCGAGGATGATCCTGATGCCTAAATGTTGCATGTACGTGTCTATACGTCTTTACCGCGGTTTTATTTCCTATTCATGCATGTATGACCCACATATATAACGAGCGTTCATGGTATGGTTCAATATCCGTAGAACAAAACCCATTAACTACAATAACATTCAAAATTTCGATATCGATGATGTAATAAAGCAACTGGTTGCATCAACGAGTTTATAAATAAAAAAAATGAAGAATTTCAACTGGTCCTTCCAGGTATAATTCGAATTAAAAATTATCCGACAGCTCCTGATTTTTGAAGAAACTTTTAGCGATCAAAATCCGTGAAAAAAAAAAAAGTCTAATAGCAACAGAAGTTGAAAAGGGGAGATGAAAATACAAATATTTACATTGCCACATGCCATGAACCACCATTTTCTTCTTTCTCGTCTTCTCTTTGTCTTACACGCCCTCCCCATATCTTTTGTGAGAATAACAAAAATCTTTTTCAAAGGGGGACATACGTGATAGCGTCGTTATATTAATCTATGAATATCCCAATTTGTTTGCACGTTTCCAGCTGTCTTGTTTTGATAGAGGGCGAACCTCAAGCAACGCGGGTCGTAAGTTTTCGGTTATATATATATTTTTAGCTCCGGCAATGTGGATGAGACGCGAATACACGGTGAACGGTGAAGCACGTATCCCGTACGTAACTTTTAACGTGGCCGTACACGGCACGTGCCCGACAATTTGAAACGCCGTAAGTTTCTTGTATATGAAAAAAAAGAAGAAAAACAGAGAAGAGGAAGGCTGAGGCATAAACACGTTTAAATCGAGTGCAGGCCACATGAAGAAGCACGCACTTCCATAAAGTCGGACACGGGGACTTTGGTCGACGATAAACGAATTGGAATATGTCGGTAAAACACTCGGAAGTCGCTAAAGTAATATGCGAGCCGAATAAGGTTTTTGATCTCGAAGCGCGCCGCGCGTTACGTGCCGTTCCCGGCGTTCAACGAGACACGCCGAGATAGAAGGCGTAGAAGATAAAATCGGTTTTCCGCGTCGTCAAGAAACGCGAACGTCCCCAAAGACGAAGCGCACGCGAAGAATTTCCCGTATGAATAATACGTGCTCGTGTCAAAGGTCGCACATAGATATATTTCTCGGGGGTCGGCGGGAATAGCGAAGGATGCTGCTGTTAGAGCGACGATGGAAATAGAAATTCCAGGAGCAACCATCAAAAGTTTCCGGTTCAGTGCGGACGTCGAGCTGCCACGAAAGATTCGTCACCAAATCCCAAAATACCTAAACCAATACATGATGGTAATAACCAGTCAATTTGTCAATATCATGATTAACTCAATTTCCGAATTAAGTGAAGATTCGAGATTCGGGCCAAAGGGATTTGACAACTGAATGATGAGGGATCGGCTGATATGTTGAGCGAAAGTACTCAGGATGGCGAAGGCGATGTGACACGGAAGAATTTTCGTTAATCCGGAGATTGAACTGTTACACGGTTAATGAGATAACTCGATTATACTCCAAGGTACAAAAAAGCGTCGCTGCTACATATTAGATGTGAAAACATTTCAATATTCAATAAAGAATGATAACCTTAACCAGCGGGATATTTCAACCTGCATGTACTTTTGACAATAAGGTCCGTTAAAGAAAGAAAGGGGAAAACGAGAAACTCTATTATTTAATCCTTTTAGGCAAGAGCAACAATGGCACAGCCAAAAAAGAAAAGAGAGGTCAGGGGGAGTTAGAAAGAAAGGAGGAAAACGACGAGAATTGTAACGTAGATACGTTTGAAAGGGCGGGTGCAATTTCAACTATTTAAAGTTGCATGCCAGTCAATGAAGGGGAAGAATAGGAAAACATGCAGTGGATGGTCTGAGAGAGTTTACGGAACACAGAGGCATAGCTCAAATAGGTCCAATACATCGTGATGTGTGCTCTTTGCTGCCAAGTCTATATAGACAAAAATGGAGTCCGGAAAAATGTACTCCAACGTGTGGGAGGTTAGGTCAAGCTGGAACGGCAAGGTTACATGGATATATAAAGAACAGGGTAATACGCGATGGCGGTGTATTCCGCGAGTGGTATATCGTAAAGGTTAACGTACAGAATTCTGTCTCTCATGGTAAAAGGTAGAAGGGCAGGGTTGATGGTGGTGGTGAGCTAGGTTAGAAATGGCTAGCGGACAGCTCCGGCCAGTTGGAGTAGTCCGGCAAGCCGAATAATTGAGTACTGCCTCTCGTTTCATCTCTGTCCGCTTCCACGCTTACACCAAAAGTCCGACGCTCAGTTATTCTATTAAGTCGGCAAACTGGTGTAACCATATAAAATAGCGGCGTCAGCGTGTGGAGGTTAACTCGATAAAGTCCAATGGATAAGAAAGTACCGCAACGCGGAGACACGACATGTCCGAGAGGGGTTGAAAATCCATTAACCAATGACACTATCGTACCGCGTTTTTTTTCATTTTCGGGCTTATTTTATTTTTATTGTTATTCCTGCGTACACCCTTGTGGGTTCTTACGATCCCTTCCCTCACTTTTATCCCCACTACATTGTTCCTGAGTTCCTGAGTTTCTTGAGTTCCCCCCCCCCCCCCCCCCCCCCCCGGGTTACTCACTCTTTGCTAATGCACTCCACTGTATCGCATTCGCACGAGGACCAAGGGAAACTGTGGAAAACCTTGGCCGATGCAGGCAGCTATGTTTTCATTGCGTTTCAGTTGTTTAACACCATCAGAAACTGGTGCATGGCTAACAGGTCACCCAACCAATTACCGACCGCAGTCGATGCTGCTTAACACTTGTGTGATCGCTGGAGCCACGCACCGACCGCGTACCCATCGCTATCGGTATTCGGGGTTATATTTTTCTGTCGCTAATGATTATAGACGTTCTTTTATTTGCCGTTGTAAGAACATTTACGAGGAAGAAATCCATGGCGAGAATCGTTGAATTGAGATAATAGCCTAATTTCAATTCACGGCTTTCAATAGTAGCCGAAGGGTGTGCTGTTCAACCAGATTATCAGGCAGATTGGTTGTAACTTTGATTATGCCTATGAAATTCCAGGGTCGTAAGCCATCGTCGTGGTCTGAAAACGAGCCAATGTTCACTTACGACAGTTTGTGGGCGGCGACAACTTCAACTATACCATAATTCATAGATCTTGGGTTTAATCCGATATGTATTATATTTCAGTAGATAGTTATCATCCAAGGTCCACATACTTCAACTAAGTACGGAAGAATTCCTACGCGGCATAGATGCATTAAGGTTTTGTGAGTATCGATCAAAGCTGCAGCTTGTGAAATTGAATTTTAACGCCAGCGAACAAGGAATTTCGAATACGGACATTTATTGTACGATAGTTCAGCAACGTATGAATAAAGTGTAAGAACCTGAGCGAGAATTCGGAATTGAGAATGTGGTACCACACGTACGGCCCGGACCCAACGTGATCCATCTGCAACCCGCTGCGAGGGAACGTCGTCGCCCAGGGAGTCCCAAAGTATTTGTCATATAACTATATACTCGAAACTCGGGATACCGGTAACTTCCGGACAAACTACCCAAGGGCGTTGAGGTGGGCGGAGAGACAGAGTCTTTGAACTCTTTTGTCAAATTTTTCATTCACAAGCGTAGCAAATAACGCCCGGGGGCGGAACAACTTGGCCGTAGTCGGTGGAGTAGTGGTCCGTTCTATGTTTACCACACTCGTGGTGTTCTGACACGATAGAGTAGAATGCTGGATTGGGGAATAGAATTGAGCAGCAGCAGTAGAAGCTCAGAGAATAGTTTCGTGACGACAATCCGGAAACAACTTTCCGTCAACTGGTGAGTTTATACCGGGGAGCAGAGCAGCCAAATAGCTTCATTATGACGGGTTTCATACCGAAAGCTGTGCAGAAGAGCTGCAGCTCATACTACAAATGCTGGAAGCACGAGTGTCGAATTGCCCTACACTCCATTTGTCAATGGAGACAATGGATATGTACGGCGGAGGGCTAAACTGAACTAACCGAACTGAATGAAGGTCATTTGGCTTATTCCGGAGGAAGACGAGGAGGGGGGGGGGGGGGGGCGTAAATTAGTAGGAAGAAACAAAAAAGACGGAGATCCGCTGGTACAAATGTCTACATAAACTCGGTTTCCTTTTGAGCATCACCAACGTGCTAAAACCGGTGAGCAGTTAGGCCAAAAGGGAACTCAAACGTTCGAGTCTGACAACGTCTTACCACGGGTCTTCGGAGCTGCAAATCCAAACGTTAGATTCAGCCAGCAGCCCTCGAGAGCCCGCAACTAATTGAGCACGGAAAGGAATGAAGTGGAACATGTGAATCACCAAACCACAGCACGCCAAGTGACACGGGAGAATTGTGGTCTCCAGGCGTGTTCGAATTGTCGGATTTTCGCTATACGTTGGACTGGCGCCCATAACTACTACGAGTTCTTGCTACTGGTTTGCTTTCACATCGAAGTTCAAGCTTCCAAGGGCAATACGTTCGATTATTGTTTGAATTGTTGTTGGAAAGACGAGCTTCACAGAAGATAAATTCGCAGAAGCTTCAAGATGGCATCGAACACCACCAAAGCTATTGTGGCGTCAGGGGAAGGGGGGGGGGCGGGAGGTCCAAGCACTTTCGGTTACGCAGCAGTTTGCTATCGTCAGTGCTGCATGGTTGCTGGAATCTGCGTAGCATGAGAAAGGAGGAATCGAGAAGTTGGTGGGTAGCTTGTTCATTGAACGAAACTTTTGTGAGCAAGGCAAGCAAGCATCGTCCGAGCTCGTCCGAAAAGCAGTTCCTCGGCGATACTTCACCGGTTCCGCGCACTCCACTGGCATTGTCCGCCTTTACGTGAAACTAAGAATACCCAATGGCAAAACTTTGTCGGTAGTTCGGAGAGAACCGAAGGTAGTGGGGGGGTTGAGAACGTTCCATCGTAGCTTCAACGAGCCAAGGTTTATGCGAACAGTGTGATAGTGTATGTGAAGCACTTTTGCACTTGGCAATGGCATTCGGGATACAGGAAGATTCTTTGACGTAGAGGATAATGCACGGACCAGAGGTTTACGATATTTAGCGCAAAACGGCGTTACGTGTGCCCAGGTTTTGTCAACGAGGATCGAAATCTCGTAGTGTACTTCGACGTTAAAACCCTATTTCGATTATTGTTGCGGCTGAACTAAAAAAAAAGAGTCAAAGAACACCCTCAACATTTCAAAGAGATGAAAATATTTCATGCAGTCCATACGAAGCTGACACGAAGATGGAATGCATGCGAATCATTCAGGATATTCTGTAATAGATCACAAAAGCCCGAAGGTTTATGGGACGTCGATGTTTGCTACGAAAAGGCATATCATGCAGTTGGCCGGGCAAAGTCCAGACGACTTTGTGACCGCAACGAACGCGTGGAATTCACGGCGCACTTACGGTCAAAAGGAGGGAGAGGGTGGGGGGGGGGGGGGGGGGGGTGGGGGGGGTGGGGTGTTGGGGGTTTGGTATGGGTTAAACGGGCATGCCGATGTGGCAGTGGGAGGGTGGGAGCTCGTGTTCCACAACTATGAATATGGAACTGCGAGAGCAGGCCAGTAGTCAGGCTAGGGTAAAAAAAAAAAAAAAAAACCGTGCGATATCGCTCTCTTTCGTCGGCTTCCCCGGGTATATACGAGAGCGGACCGGCTGAGTTAACCTCCTATTGCACATAGTCATGCCTGTATACCATGGATATGTATAGTTTACGGTAAATCCTCTCCTCCTTTTCCGGCTCGTAGAGCCATTGGAAAAATTTAATACTTCGAGATCAAACCTCACGCTCAAGTGCATTCACCGACTTTTCAGATTATGCGATCATACTCTTTTCCCTGTTTCTCCTTTTCAATCGTTCTCGTCAGTCATTCGCTCTAATTGTTTTTTCTATTATTACTATTAACATTTTGTCCAATTTCATCAAAAACATAAACTACACAAACTGGTGAAATTACAATTCAATCACAAATCTTGCTATCATCTTGCAAAGTTTTCCATGACTTATTATTATTAAAATACACTCGATCACACTGATGTGGCAGAATTTTGAAAGAGGCGGAAGAAGGCAAAATAAAGAAAAAGAAAGCACGGTACTGTGGGATTGGCATCGATCAAACCGATTCGCAACGTTGCTGGTAACGTAACTGGTTCGAGTTTATGAGTTATTATGACCAACTGTAACTACAATTACGACCGTAAATAACGAGGCCTTGTCAAGTTAGCGGTATATATACTGCACTTATATCTGCGGACTCATGCTTTCAATGCTATTTTCTATATACTCACGAATATCGCGGTTCGTTTACCGCCTCAGAAATTATAATAAACGTAGAGGAATGAATTTTCTTCGTATTGTTGGAAAAAGACGAAAGGTGGGGTTTGCATGCATCGCGGTGGCGCGAATACACGAGTGACCGGAAGCTCGCAGAAAATCTGATGAAAGAAGAGCCAAACGACACGCTACTGATTCAACAACCTCGCCAAATCCCTTTCCCTCTCTATTTCTATTGTGAAAAAATGTTGGATTGCGTGAAAAATGTAATGTTGAAACTTAGTGTACGAGGCAAAAGAAGATAAAAAATTGAAAAAAGAGTACATTCAAAAAACTATGCATTATTTATTAAACGAAGGTAATAAAAAAAGTTAAAGCTGTTGTATTCAATTTATCTTTTTCACCTCCTTCAATGTACCACTTAAGGAACAACATCGACTGACATTAGATAAGCAAACAATTCACGTTTATCGATCGACATGTCTTTTGTCCTAGAAACACGAAACCTTCGATATTTATTTCCTCGTTCTTTTGTTTCACTGATTTTTTTTCTTTCTTAATTGTATATGCAACGTATCGACGAGATCATACCTCAGCAAGGTCAATTCGGGTTAAAAAACAACATTATCACGATCGGTTGCTCGAATAAGCACCGAGTTCCTATTGAAATCACGTGACAAATCGCCATCTTGCTATGTGGGCTGTAGCAATCCTCAAATGGATATTTCGCACGACAAAGCTCGGTTAAATTAATGGAGTTTTTGATAAATGTGGAAAACAGATGACGGTTTGATAATTTCAACTTCAAATGCTTGAATTTACATTTTTTTTACGAGAGTTTTCGGGAAGATTTCGACAATTTTTCAAGATTACAACTAACACAAAATCTTTGTTACGTAGTTTTTCTTCCAGCTGATCATTATCACCCGGTAGCAGAGACCTTGGCGATTTCTTAGCCCAACGGATTCATATAATTTCATATATTTACCAGAATAATTGTAATCCTACAAGTATTCGTAACGACAATGTTTTAAATATTTTTACGACATGAAATGATCCCCTCCGGACAATTTGTCGAAAGTACTACGTGGTGATTTTTTTAATCTCATTTCCTTGAACGCGACCATAAATTCAGATATTTTTTTTCTTTTCAATGTTTCTCGGATTGGTTCGGTGGATGTTATTCACTCTCTCGTTCAAGGAGAGCTCTATATCCGGTGAGGTAGTGAAAAACGTTATGTTAGCGCGGATGTTGTGCAACGAGACGAGCGAGTCTGAGATGGTGGGCGAGTAGAATTTACGGTTATAAATCATTCCAAGTAGCTTCGGACATGTGTGATAGGAAAGAAAAAGAGGGAGGGACTGAATACGATGTATGGCTGCTTACAACGGATTTCTCAGGCGGAAAAGACGTATCGACAATTCTCGATGTATCTCTCACGCGTTTATAAACACAAGCGTGATGGATCCTTTGGCAAACGCGCATCAGTCTCTCATTCGTTCTCCCTTACTCTCAAGAAATATACTTTCTCTCACGAAATCTCTCTCATTCCCATCTCAGGTTACGATATAAGGTTAGATCGAGGCGCTAACTCTCCACGAACGAATTCACGTGTACGTTTTCGCGATCTATCTTACCCTCAATGGCGGTGATATGGACGTACCTACTCGATCCATTTTCCTCCCTCAAATCTATTTTCTACGAGAAAAATTACCAAGATAATGTATAACTCTGACATTTTTTTTCCCCCAACTAAAAGAAACTGAGACGTCAACAATTGCAAAAACGTATTTTAGAAAAAAAACTTCTGTCAACTAGTTGAAAATTCTTTCTTATTATTAAACGAAACAAAAATTCTACGTGTTCATAAAGAATCAACAAAAATGTGTGTAAATTTCATAAATAAATCTCGAATAAGCATTTTAAAATTTATTCGACCCTAAAAATCATCTCCTAGAATAGAATTTATATTCACACTGGTGTCACCTTGAATCGCGTAAATTCTCGTGTGTTTCCAGCGTTAATCAACTAGCTAATTGAAAAGAAATCATTTTTGATTAATAGGATAAAATAGGATGGCCATATTGAAATTGATGCTGCGAAAAAGTCAAGAGGAAGCGAGCAAGGAGATTGGTTGTTGACAACAGTGTCAGCGACTGCCTTTAAGAGAGTCGGAGTTGATGGTGGGAATAAAAAGAAGAGCATCAGCAGGAGGAGTATGTATAGGCGACACGGTTGGGGCAAACCTACGAGTAAATAATTAAACGTTGAAGTGGCTCACCCACGGACTACCCTTATCAATATTCATTGCCTGAAATCGAGCGACTAGAGAATGACACCGGTTACTTTTCATATACAGAGTGTGACGGAAGTCTTTGAAAACGAATATTGTATTAAACGAGGCAATCGCTTTAGGTGCTCACCAAACCCGGCTCGACACTCATGAATTGATGTAAATTGCGTCAGCGACTATCCAATTGAATTGAAAAAAAGGCTAAAGGACTTTTTTTAATAGCATTTGGCAATGTAAATATGTTCGACCAGCCAGTTGACACTATTGGGACACGATGTACATATTTATCACGCGAAGAGAGAGTAAACTCTTGCTGGTTTTAGTCGCGAATCTCCGTACTTCCGGTCCCGTGAAACTCTCGAGATGGGCGCCGGAGAGCTGTGAAATAAATTGAAGCCACTCGTGTTTTCTCCCCTATAGACCGAATGAATTACAGATAGTCGTTATTTCCTCGCGTAGGAGAAAGAAAGAGAGAGAGAGAGAGAGAGAGAGAGAGAGAGAGAGAGAGAGAGTTGCAGGAAAAGCATGAAGAGAAACGCAGGAAAATTTAATGCTTCCATTAATTAGCTGTCGCTATTGTCAATTCTACTTCGTTTCTCCTGTGATTTTCTTGCCATCTTTAGAGTTTGTTTTCGTTGAGCCTGTGTGTATCTTTCTCGTGATCGGAAAAACCTTTTTGTAATTTATTTCCAATTAAAAGACATTTCATTAAATAAGAATCTCAATCAAATTTAAGTTCAGTGGAAAAAATAATTAAAAAAAACAGCTAAACTGCAGGGAAGATACTATCGAATTTACTTTTCATAAAACTCAATCACAGCGAGATTGAAATAAAAAATTATTCAACCAAACGAATATTTTTCTGTACGCAAATAAATTGAATTTTTTGTTTCCACACGTTTTTCTCCGAACGATAAAATTGCATTTTGTTTGACACGTACGCGCAAAAATCTGCAGCTGAGAGAAGCTCTGAGTAAAATGCACGAGGACGAGAATGCTACCCCTGTGTACAGTCGCAAACCACCAAAGATATGCGAAAGCATAAATACAAGCCGGAAGAGAATTAAAACTAAAAAATTGAGGCTACAGAATAGTAACTGGGGAAAAATCCAAAATGTGCAGGAAATGGAAGAAAAAAAAAACTGCGTGAAAATGCATTGAAAAATCATCAATCTTCAATCAGCATAAAGATGTAAAAATGACAAAAATTATGGCAACAAAATAAATGAAGGACACTTTTTAAAAATAGTTCTGACCAATGGATATGAGAATTTTCCTTGCATTTTTATGCTTAGAACTGATACAATTTGTATTAAAAAGTAGAGTAAATCCACGTTTTGTTGTTCTTACGTTCGTATCACAAATGTTATTAAAAGGATTCTTCCTATAATCTTTCATGTGTTCAGATTAGCTTATGACATCGTAAAAGGGATGGTTTTAGTATTTTTTGAGAAATTCATTCATTCCAAGTAAACAAAACTATTCCGAATATTCTGCACTTCGTTGACAATTAAAAATGTTCAAATTCGTCATAAATTTGAAGTTGAATAAACGATGAAAATTCGATCGTGAATTTGGTATCTTATGCGCGTGGATAGAGAAATATACTGATCGTACGGCGATCAGCTGTCTCGTACGTAAAATTGTGAAGGGTATCGTTGCAGTTTCCTCGCGCTCGGCAATGCTTCCGCACAAACCCATAAACAATCATGAATGTTTATTTGCCCCCGAACCGTAAATTCATTCCTGTCGACGCACGGGCAAACTTTATGCCCCCAAGCGCATAGAGATTGTGCTTTTTTACCTGCGCTAGCTGGGGCTCTCGACGTTTTTACATTGCCAAGTAAAATAATATATATAAATACACATTTATGTACGCGCACGATGGGTCGAGCCGAGCAAGGACATGAAATGTGAGCGTTCACGCAAAACTAAAGTCAAGTTCCATGCATGACTTTTGAAACTCGAAAAGTCGACCGGAATATCAACTTTTATTTATAAATAATTTATATTTAAATATATTTATTAAAAACATAATAATTTTCATTTCCAAGTCCGCAGCTGGAAAAGTTGTTTAGTCAAAGTTGAATTTTTCGTGCAACATATTTGTAAAAAAATGGAGTGCGTATGATTGGGATTAAATTGCCAGGATAAAAGGTTCGGAGAGGGTGAGATTAAAACAGATATAGCTCGAGCGGATTTTCAAATGTCTATGTATACATTGTTCGGATTTGAATGCGGCATGCCACGAGACTCGCTGCTAAGCGTCGCCTGGGTATACGAAAAGGGTTTTAGAGTGGCGTGCGCGAGCGTGAGATGGATTCATAAATGTCTGGGCGCGTCTAAGCGTTATAGAGAGACCGGATGGAGAAGAAGAAAAGGGAGAATAAAGAAAAAGGGGTGGATGAGGGGATAAAAAAAAATTGTGGAAAGCCTTGCGTCACGAGAGACTGATCCTCCTTCTATTTCTTTAAAAAAAAAAAAGAAGAAAAAAAGAACCGAAGAGAAAAGAAAAAAGAAAGCAAGGAAAAAACTACCCTTGCGCCGTCTGAACGAAGGGACGTTGAATGTTGACGGATAAACGAGTCTTACAGAGGGGAAACATGACAAAAGCTGTACTGCCTCACATTGACTCTTTTTTTATCCTCGCCACGAATGCTTAAAAAAAAAAGTTTTCTTTTTCCTAAGATATCCCCGAGGTATTTCGAAAAACTAAAAAGAACGAATAATAATAATAATTCATTTCACTCCATCAGTTTTCTTTTTCGAGCCAAAACAACATTTTCAAATGCTCATTCAACGTAGATTCGTACAACGATCACAAACATAACAATCGTTCAATTATCTGACAGATAAATTAATTGAAATATCAAAATGACTCATTCACAGGTACAGTTGAGCTAATTTTCTTCCAGTGAGCAATCATGTGTCATTTGTTTCATGGTAACATTGATACAAAATGTGTGTGAGGCAGCAAGAGTAAGAGAGAGCGAGAGAGAGAGAGAGAGAGAGAAAATGAGATCGAGATGAAAGGTTTGCGATGAGGTCAAATACGGTAAATATCGTTGGTCCGTACGCGATTACATATGTCCATTGTCCACTACAAGCACTAACACATGCTGCGATCCCTTTCCACGTACGTGGAGCTGAAAACACGGATGGTTTACCGAGAGTGAATCACAGGAAGGGAATAACTTTGTTGAGTCGTTGCCAAAATTACATCTCGCACCTATATGCAATGTTTTTATTTTGTCGACAAGCTGTGTGGCCCCAAAATCTTCTTTTTCGGTAGAGAAAAAGTTCCTTTACGTGTATCAATATATTGAAGGATTACAAACAGCTATGAAGGTACTAAAAATACGGTTTATTTTGAATAGAAAAAAAATGTATCGGTTGGACCAAATTTTTGTTGATTTTCAACGACGTGTTCAATTACCCCAATTAATTAAAGTAGGAAACTCCATTAAGGTAATCGAAGTTTTAAGATAATAGAATTGTTTCGTTCGCGTTGACCTAAAAATGGAACAAAATCCTTTTTTCCATGTTGACGTAAAATGCTTTTTCATAAAATAAATCTTGTGCACCAAACTTCATCGAAATCGATAGACCAGTCGTTTTCAAGATAGAAAGGTCACCGTTTTCAAAAACACCATTTAGAAAGAAAAAAAAAGCATTTTCATGTTTCAGCATCTGGCAAAATGGTGATGAAATGTTTTTCCCATATCTGCGATACGTTATCGATTTGAAAATTGTGTTTTGAAATGGTATATAAAAGATAAATAAGAAATGGAATGAAAATCTTTTCGAAGAATGCAATTTTTTTATCTCTCAAGGTCTCTGTAGGCTTTAAAGTCAGAATCGTATTTGGTGTATGATTTCCAATCAGTTTTATCAGTTCTAAAATCTCCAAAAACTATTATTTCAGGAAAACTTTCATTTGGCAAAACTAATGGAAACTCAATTTAGATCGACGATGAAATTAGTAATTTCTGTTTCAAAAGTTTCATCCTCTCGGCGAAGAAATTGCTGTTTATCCAAGGAATGGGCCATTGATAAAAACGCGGGATCTTTAGTAAATTTGGTGATGTCGAAAAATCCACGTGTTGAGGATCAGGTAAAAATTCCCGAAATCGTTTTCGAGTCAGGGGATTTACGGAATGAGTATTGGACGCAAGAGAGACGGAGAAATTGCTGGGGCAGGGAAAGAAAAGGGAGATGATTTTTTTCTGTAAACCAGAGGGATAGAACACCGCGACAGCGAAGCGTTAATCCGTCTATTTCCATTTGCGAATATTGCCTCAACAGTTGCTCTCTGTTCGACCCTTTTTTTCTCTAGTTTCTATCTATTTCTGGTGAAAAGGTGAACATTTCAAACTTTTTTGTTTCCATGATATATCGGTTCGGAGATACCAAAAATACCTGAGGCCCGAAATTAACGAATGCAAAAGCCACGAGCAGAATTGTACGGAAGAATGAAAAAATGTTCAAATTTTTCGAACAAAATAGAAAAAAAACAAACAAAACAAGCAAAAAACCTGAAACAGCAATGGAAAAAAAAGTGTTGGAATTCCCGATTGATTGGAGGGCGGTTGATAAAAAAAAAAAAAAACAAGTCAGAGTTCGGCACTCCTGTGGTCAAAATGTTGTTGACCGCACGACTTTCTAACCCCGTCAAAAAATGTTGGTCGAAAAATTGAGCGCGGTCCTCGTGTTCGGCATATATTTTTCGAATTTCATCGATGAACAAAGAAGTAACGGTGTGTATTGGAATTTCGAGATGCCTATGAGCGGAGTATCCGTGGAGACGAGGGGATGAAAAAAGTATCAAGAACCGAGGGAATTTTTTCCATGACTCACGGACATACATATATATATATTTTTCGTCTTCTATCTCTCTCCGTTTCTCGTTTCATTTTTCGAGCATGGAATTTCACCTAGCTCGGAGAAAAATTGCTCGAAGTATCTCACAATGGGTGAAAAAGAAGAAAAAAAAAGAAATGAAAAAATTGATAAAGCTTGAACAAAGAGCTTACGGTTATTCGAAACACAGAGAGACACCAGCAGACGTCCGTATAATCCATTATTCTCAAATTGATCATCGTTTTGTTCCTCCGGAGCTCAGAGCAATCATTGTTTCGTCATCAACACTCAAAAACCTGTCCGCCACAAAGATTTTTCTCCGAACGAATAGAAATGAAGGAAGTGTCAAGAAAAAAAACGTGTTTTTAACAAAATATATAGGTTACTATGTACGTGGGTGTGTATGTGTGTACCAAAAAATTCTGAGTTTCGGAGTGCTCTGATGGGTGCGAGGGGTAGATGGGGAGGCCACATGGGATAAAACGAGGTTACGAAGATAGCGGAGTAAATGTGGATAAAATAGGTTGCCAAGTTGAATCTTCGAGTGAAGTGGAAGTACGGGATAGAAAGAGAGAGATTCGAAAAAATATATATATAGAGATATACGTATACGTAGAACGGTAGAGGGTAAAGGGTGAGAGAGAGAGAAAGAGAGAGAGAGAGAGAGAGAGAGAGTGAACTTGTTCACCGAAGGTACAGGGAAAGGCCTGGAATTGCCAATTATTTATCCAACCCCCGAAGCCGGCCAGCCCCTTCGATACCCATGTTACTCTGTGGGGATGTGAAAGCCTCTGTCCGAGAGCAAAGGTGAAAGCTGGGTTGAAAGTTCGGCTTCGTAAGAGTAAGGTCGAGTATGTACGAAATGCACACACAAAGTCGCATGTAAAAGGTTTGATAGTATTGATATAGAGTCTGATAGTGTAGAATATAGAAACGACGAGTGCGCTAGCTAAAAGAGCAAAAGATTGGATGTTGTGGTGATGGTGTTCCAAGGCTGATCGGCGAACTGGGTTAGTACGTGCTGCGTATATACAGCAGATGCAACATCCTAGTGATCGAAAGAGTAAAGGAAGAGTGTGTATGTTTCGGCAAAGACAGGGTTGTATCGATGGAAGAAGAAGGAGAGGAGGAGTGAGAGAGTGCGCTTCTGCCTCCTTGCGCTCTTTTAACCAGGCATCCTGCTATTTCGTTTTCCTATCGAATTTCCAATATCCTAACTTATAATAGTCATCGCCTACTTTCATACGATCACATTGCTCCTCATTGGCATAGTTCTCGAACATGGAATGTTTACGAAGTATATACATATTAATTATTCAAGGAATTGATATATATTATTACATTTAATTAATCCGAACTACTAACTAAGGGGGTGTCGTTGGGACGTGCCTCTCTACCGGGGCGATTTTCGAAGCGGAGGAATAGTTTACCGTAAAGATATTCAACTATACTTAAGGCACGGGGTAATTGAGAGAAAAAATTTGATGCGATCTTGAGCTGATGAAGCACATGACACAAATATCAATTCAGTGGGTGTCAAGCATTTTACGTTTGCTTCTTACATTTCGATATGTTGATCATCGCTTTTGGATTAATGTTTCTCATATATTTTTGTCTTACCCCCCGATCTCACAGTTTCCTATGTACTAATGTAAGCAATAAACTTTGATAAAAGAGCCAGAATAAAGAGACCTAAATCGTGACGTTGGATGAAGGATATTCCAAACTTTTCCATTTTCAGGTTATTCCCGAAACAAGGGCCGAAACTGAATTTAAGTTTTATGCGAAAGCCCTCAGGAGCTCCATTAGGATAAAGTAAAATGTAACAATTTTGTGAAACTTTTGTTGTTGTTGTTGTTGTTTTTTTTCCTTCTTCAAAACCCTGCTCCTGGGTCTCCGACGTATGTGAATTTTGGATCGAAGAGGGGGAGAAAGGAAAAGAAATTGACGTCGCGACTGATTTACTGCAATCACACCCAATAAACTTCAATCCCGATGCCTTGTAAAGTTTTGACGGAAGTTACGAGGTTGGAACGATAATTCAGTAGGGGATATAAAATTACCTCGCATATCAACTTTTCACGATCTTGGAGAAAAAAAAATTGATTTCCTGATGTTATTTTTTGTTTTCTTCCATGCCGGATAAAAAGGATTTATACGATTCTACTTAATGTAATGGACGAATCGGCGATCAATAGTTTCCGGACTTGTCATTTCTCGACGCCACCCGATATATTATCAATTAAAATAAGCCGGAATACTATTAATTATGAACGATCATTTCAATGTTCGCGTGTGGCTTGCTACGGGATCGGTGTGTGTGTGTGACGAAGCTTTATGATGAATACAACCGTATATTAATCATTTACCGAACTACGAGAATTAAATGTAATGCCAATTTAATATGAAAAGAATGCCCGTTTGATGGAATTTCACATCAATTATTTTATTAAATTAACGTGCATGTAAATCGGTGGATTATTCATTACCAATTTAGAATTAAATATTCACAGTCTACCCAGTAAAACCTTATGACTTACGAAAAAACATAATCGTAATATTATTCAAAAAAAGTTCTGCAGAAAAAAAAAAATGAATCAGTTATTCAGACTCTTTGGCTTTCCGAAAGTCAGATTCCTCGATACCATTTGACTTCGTAATAAAAAAATTTTAGCTCTTGAGAAACTGGTGGAAAAAAGGTGGGTTTCACTTCGGCAAAAACGCGTGAATCGGAATGAAAAAAGTCGAATTAAAACAAGATAATTACAGGGACAAAAATGTTACATTTTGAAAATTCGAAGAAGAAATATGAGTAGCCACGCCGATGCATTGTTCAAGCCGACACAGCGAATACATCATGACAGTTTGTCGTATACGAGATAGAATTTAGTGAAGAAAACGTTTTCCTTCGAAATTTCGTCAATTTCGAGGGCTGAGAAAACGTTTGTGATGCAATAAAATCTTTGAAATCGATGAACAAGCAGTGTCGATACGTTCAGAAAAATTGTCATCTGGGTTCGTCAAAGTTTGTTTTTAGAAGGGTTAGAGGTAAGAACGGATCGAGACACAAGGAACACGAAGAATGGTTTGTGAATCTTTGAGTAACAGAAAGAGACATAGAGAAATATAGTGAGGCCGGAGATAGAGAGCGAGAGAGAGAGAGAGAGAGATAAAAGGAAAACGAGCAAGAGATAAAGAGAAAGAGCATCAAAACGGTAGCAGTTTACAAATCGAATAATACCGGATGAACAGACAGAGGGCCTCGTTTATTTACGGATATATCGGCACAGATAACAATATGGAAGGACAATCTGTTCATACATACATACATACATACATAAATAAATACATACATACATACATACATATGTACATAAATATATATGGATATATGTGACGATGCATATGCGATTCTCACCTCTCACCTATCTGCGCTGCGTACATGCATTCACGCAGGTGTGAATTCGAAATATCACGAGTGAGAAAGAGGCAAGGAGAAATCGAAAGAGACAAAGAAAGCAAAGAGAACAGGAAATAGAAACAAATAGAGAGAAAGAGTGTTAAACAAAAATAGATAAAAACGCAACACAGAACGAGAAAAAGATACAAAATCTGTATATGACAGACAAAGAGAGAAAAACGAACGAGTAAAAAGGGGGAGGGGGGGGGGAGGGAGGATTGTATATGAGCATGTCACCGTCATGTGCCAAACCCAACGGTGGCATAAAGCTGGAAAGTGCGTTATATAGCGAAAGGGTTGACAGGAAAATACATAGCTGAGGTAGAATCGATTGAGCTCTAGTGCATCGAGAGTACACAGCATTCGTGTGCATTCGATGGAACATCCCTGTGTATAACAATTCTCAAATCAATACATACGCGAATCGTACATGTTTATATACATATATATATACATATGTATAATGTATATGTAAATAAAAAAAACGTGTGAATATACGTGCGGGTTTGGGAGAATTTCATCGCTTCGTTTTACCAATCCTGTCAACTTGAAACACACACATATATTTTTATACCATACAACTTTCCATCAGCACACGTGTGTACGATGTACGGCGCCAATTTTTACAGTATTTGAGTAAATCCTGCCTTTTCATTCTCCATTTTTTATCAACTTTCAATGTCATTGCTCTGACGGTGTCAAGCATATGTATCAGATTTTAGAGAAACACCGCGATTGGTCCCTTTTTGTCATTTAAAATTAATACTATAACGACAAAAGATGGAAGGAAAAAGCATTCAACTGCTTTTCTTATTCTTATCTCGAAATTTCATTCATCAATTGTTTACTGCTCGCGTATGACAGATAAATTCACGAAGTACAATGGAAAAAAAAAGAAAAGAAAACGTTCTTGATAATGATTGAATTTTAAATGGACAAATATAAGTAATAAATAAAGATGAATTGGATTGATAAAAATCTCCTGAAAGAGAAAAGAAAATGTATTTGAACGTGCGTATAAAATATATCCCGCTCATTCTTTATCCCAGTTTATTTCTATTCTCGCATTTCGACTGTGAGGGATCGAAAAAAGTTCTTTATTTTTCTTCATTCTTTTCGACTGAGCCGTCAGAGAATGGCGTACTTGACCTATTATAAAGTTCACCAGGAGTGGCAATGATAATAAAATTCTTGGACGAAATGATACGTATATAACGAGATGAGGCGAAAGGAGATAATACGTACAGAAAAGTAACTTTTGCCTGCGTTGCTAATCTAGGACGCCATTCAACTTTCGCCCTTCAAACTTTAAGTGCCCAGCTCACTACAAACATGCACACATACACACACATGACCATATATCTGTATTTTTAAAAGTGAACGCAACTGTATAGAGATAGCGAGAGAGAAAGAGAGAAAGAGAGAGAGAGAAAATGTAAAAAAGAAAAAGAATGCCGGGAAGAGTGAACAATCGAAAAAGGATTCCTGAAGAGCTTGAAAGCACAATAATATATATAATGAAAGACCTTTTATCTCATCACAATAAATACGTAATATTTACGCGTGGCATATTTATTATGACAAGTATTTTAGAATAGAAAGTTGCTTTATAATTATGAATATTATTATTGTTTAAGAGATTTTGAGATGCAGAAATAATGTTCGGGCTAATTAGAGCAACCGGTACTTTAAACTTTTTATTAGGAAAAGAGTGCAGGGACTGAAGGAAAATAATAGGAACGGAGAAGTAAAATAAAGTAGAATTTTTAAAATATGTAGTTTCGATTGGGAAAAATGGGAACTCAATTCGAGCACTCTTCCGAATAAACTCCATACTGAATTCACATATACGTCTATATATATATGTATATGAAAATTTAAAACTAGTGTAAAACATCCAAGATTTTCATAAAGATCGAATAGAGACGAGTGAGCCGAGGTTCGATTCAATTAAAGATATTAAATGTAGATGAACGATGGAGAATTTAGAGAGAAAATAAGGATGAAGAAGAGAGAGAGAGAGAGCGGGAGCTGAGGTAGCTGAGGAAGATTTTCACTCTCAAAGTTTGTGAAAATTCCCACCCTCGTTAGAAGCGGACTTTCGATATAGTTTTCTCGCCTAGCACCGATTTCCAGCCGAAAACTTTTGCCTCAAACTTTTATATCATACGGGCGGTGAACATTTTCCGCAAGAGTCTAACGGATTCGCGAGGTGTGGAAGGAAGGAGTGAAAATCATCGGCAAACTCAAAGTGTAATATTACGTATGACAAAAAAAACTGCGGAAATCGGCATCCGTTACAATGAGAAATGAAAAAAAAAACTCATCAAATTTCTCTTGATATTTATCAAAATTGACGAAGAAGGCAATTGAGAAAACTCTCGAAGTTGCTTTCATATAAACGAATTAACAGATAAAAATCAACATTGAAAAATCAAAGTCGATAAAATAGTTGGCAGATTGGATAATGAATAAACTCAAGGATCGGTGCATAAAAGAAAGAGACGGTGTAACGATAGAGTGTTTTCCGCGGAGACGGTTGCAAGCTATAAAGGGAGGTAAACGATGGGAAAAAATCTCGAGGCGCGTCAGGTGTTAGGGCGTGTCTTTTTTATATCGAAAAAAAATGGTGGAACGCTGGGGGATCCATTGCAATTGAGGAGTGAGTATAGTTTTCGCCAGTGTACAGCAAGATTAATGGAAGTCAAGTTGAAGTATTTTAAAACCAGAGAAAGCGAGAGAGAAGGTTGCAGAGATGGGGAGAGACAGAAATGAAAAATAAGAAAAAAATGTGGGAAGCAGAAGTAAAAGGAGAAAAAAATGGCAAAAAAAAAGGAAACAAAATGTGCGAGGCTCAAAGAGAAAAAAAAAGGAAGAGTAAGAAAAAAAAGAGCGACGAGACACCGCGTGACGAGTCTATAAAAATTGCTCAGCGAAACTTTACGGCAAAGTCGTTCGAGTAACTTCGCGGGGGGTTGAAAAAAAATCGTAAGACTGTGAGAAGGAGAGGCAGAAGAACGGGGGAGAGCCGTGAACTGATAGCCAGCTTGAAAGAATAGATTGGCAAGACTTTGTTCATTATAATCCGCAACATTCAAGACGCAAGGAGAAAAAAAAATTGAAATTATTCGATGGAGAAAATGTTATGACTAAAATATATACTGATGCACGTGATACATTTGATATTATACTGAAAATGGAGATAATTTTATACTGAAGTTCGACGTAGATCCAGCATGGATTTTGCGATCTGTAATATTCAAGGAAATCGCATTAACTTCTGCCCTGTGAAGTTTCCATTTTTTTCATTACATTTCAAGGGGAGACAGCGAGAGCGCGCGAGAAAGGTCAGTTCCGAAGGGAAGAGAGTTTATTACGGGACGGTGAGAAGAAAAAGTAAAAATATGAAGAGAGAAAAATGAAGGGACAAGTGCGTGAGAGATGACAGCGGCTTGTCCTAGTTAAAATTTGAATCATGTATTAAGCAGCTGTTCAGAGCTTTGCTCAAAGTTGGGAACGACGCTCCGAGCTACCGCGCGGTTGTATCTACAGGTTTATTATTCTCTTTTTTCTTCCTCGGTTATTTACTACAAGGGAAAAGATAGTTTTATGGACGAAAAAAAGAATAGCGCGAAGGAGCAATTTTCCATTTTGTATCAAAATTTTATGGAAAAATTCAAACAAATTGCAACAACTATTGTTTCATTAGAAAAGAAACTGATATAAATCGACGTTTATAAGACGAAAAACTAATAAAGAAATAAATAAATTAAAAAAAAAACCCATGAAACAAAAAACCGATAAAAAAGGCATTGGGTCGTGGCGAGTTTAACGGAGGTCAGAGATAAAACACGAAGTGATATATCGAGCCGCAGGTATTCGAGTCTAGATATATAGACGAAAATACGAAACAGAGAAAAAAAAGAGGCAAACTGAGAAAAAGAGAAGAGAAAAGAGGATGATACGAAATAGAGGGAAACGATAGAAGAAGAAGGAAAAAGATTACGTGAAAGAAATGAGACAAAAGTCGAGGCAAGCATGATTTAAAGAGTTCAAATAAATAGGTTTGGCGCCAGAGTGGAGAAAAACGGACGAATGAACAAAAAATAACAAGAAGAAACCAAAAAAAATACAAATATTATTGCCCAGCAAAGAGAACTACGCTTAGTTCATTTTCGATCACTCGCAACACTTTGGCGAGTAAAACTGAGGATAGAGCGTTACAGAGGCTTTAGTAAATTTTCATCGTTCCAAGTGCATCGGCAGTGCAGAACATTCTTAGAAAAAGCGAACTCAAGTGAATGGCAAACGACCATATAAAAAGGGAGAAAAAATATGACCTGACGAAAAACAAGATACAGTCTGAAGAATTGTAAAAATATATAAAAAAGTCTGTTAAAAAAGACGAAGAACATTTTTTTTTTTTTAAGAATTAACAGCTCAATTGGAAAAGTAGAAAAAAATTCCCAGGAGGTTTTCGTTCTTTACAGAGTCTCCGGAATAACAGATTTATCTTTTCATTTTAGAAAAAGAAAATTAAATGAAAAGCAAAAAAAGATAAAATAGAAGGAGAGACACGTAATCAGATATGGAGAGAGAGGGAGAGAGAGAGAGAGAGAGAGAGAGAGAGAGAGAGAAAATGGAAAAAGAAAAACTACCTCGAAAAAGAAATAAAAATAAGGATAAGGAGGGTAAAAAGTCGCGGGGATCGATAAGAAAAACGGCGCTTAATGTATGACTCCGGCATATATTTCCTCTCGCCCTTATCCGATGCTTTCGTTCGTTATTTTTCTCTTTACCGCGCCAATGTGAATAACTCTTTTTCAATGTCGTTTCGGGATTAAATCGACTTTAAGATTGTTTATTATACTATCCAATCGTATGGTGTGATTAAATACGCTTTTGAATAATTTTTTGAGAAGACCAGAATAAAGAATTTGTACAGAGAGTGAGAGAGAAGGGATAAGTTTTGAAAAATCAGTGAATTTGGGTTCCCTCACCGTGAGAAATAGTTTGTAAAACCTGCAACTCCTATATTTCGTCGATGATAAAATAAAATTACAGAGACTATGAAAAAAATGTCCATCTATCGTTCAATGTTAGCAAGCTTCGCGACATTTATGTTTTTTTTTTGGTCTTTCATTCGTACACTTCGAGTACTCGAATCCGAAGGACCCTTAAATTGAAAGCTCGATCAAGTGTGCGTCAATCGGAACTTAAAAAAAGAAAAAAAAGGAGGAAAAAGAATCTTTCAATGCTTCAACGACTCTGGGCTTCGTCCGATCAATATTGACCATTTAAAACCAACTTTGCTTCAACTATCGAATAAAATTCGAAGAAAAAAACACTCTCATCATCTTTAATCTATTCGATAGATACAGTTACGTGCATATATAGACGTTTGGAAACAAATTTGTATGTGCATTTATACATACAATCCTTTCGTCACAATTATCAATATATATACATATATATCGATGTATAGAAACTGGGACAAAGTGTAAGAAGACTCAATGACGAGGGACGAAGAAAGCACTCGAGAAAATAGAGAGAGATAAAGCAGAGGGAGAAAGCGATAAGTTTTGGTGGACCTCCGGGGAAATTCGGACGATTGGTATTCTATAGGCATCGGTGGTACAAGAAGCCAAAGAAAGAGAGTAAAGCATACGCGCGTATAACTTATATGTATATACGTGTAAATATATATATATATATATATATATATATATATATATATATACGAAGAAATCCAAGTCCCGGAGGAGATCGAGGACTAATGGCGAAAGCCCCGTGGGCTGCCGAAGCCGCCGCCATTTTCCAATTTTCTTTGGAAACTTCATCCGAAAAACTTGTTCAATAGTTTGTGAAACTACTGCAGAGTTTGCTTTAGCACACATGCATACATATTTATATGTGTGCACGAGAAATATACTTTGGCGATTGAAAAATCAATTGTAAGTTAAGGACTAATTGATTTTTTCATGTTCAATAATATTTATAATATAATCACTATAACATAATAATAAGAAAAGAATATTAAAAACGACCAGTGTGTGGAGGAAAAGATTGAAGATTGTGATTGCTGGCAATAATCCGCGGGATTAATTAAAATTGAACGATTCGGGTCCGAGAAAAAAGAGTAAGTTCAAAAATGCGAATTTCACTCAGGAAATGAGTGTAAAAATTAACATGTCTTAACAGAATGAATAAACGGGCAAAGTAATTGAACTGAGGACAAATGAAGAGAAAACATAATTACATGCGGATAAAAAAAGAATAAAAAAAATTGACATGACGTAATCTCGAGGTTCGTTCTTTAACTTAAATTTTTTTTTCATCTTTGCTCCCCATTTTCTTTGCAGCCCTCATAGCCGGACTCTAGGATGCTGTGCTTACGTTTTATAGGCTATCACTGCTATCATCAACCGGAGCGCGAGGGAAAGAGCTAGAGAGAGACACACAGAGAGAGAAAGAGAGAGGGAGAGAAAAAGTGAGCCCTCATAACGAGCTACATCGACTTCGTAATAGTCGCTCTTGATCGTAAGTGCAAGATTAGTCTTGTCTCATTTAACGAAGCAATCGCACAGCAAAACAAAGAACAAAGTTTTTTTTTTTTCGAGCGATTTCTGTAATTCCTTCCTGCCAATTAGTCTACAGCAAGAATCAACAATTCCCTTCAATGCGTTTTGGCGTGCCAGCAATAAACGCAATTGCACTGCACACACTAGAGAATTATTTTAGCTCATTAATGAAAAGCTTAAATACCATGAAAATAATATTATTTTTTTTCTTAATACTCTCATAAGGCTAAAGTCTATTATTTTATTATTGTTTTTATACCTAACTCTCAAATTTGCTTTATTAACTGTTTATTTGAGTTTTACTTCAATAATAAACTGTGACTATGTTTCAAGTACCATTTATACTCGTAAAAGGGTAGAAAAGAAAATCAAAGATTACTGGGATGCTCGGACGTCGGGGGTCAAAGTCGGTACGAGGTTTGCTTTGAGCAAACTCGTAAATGGGCTTGCCTGTGGTTTTTTCCCGTCAGCCCGGCTTTGGTCAGTTTTGCAGATACGTTAACCACACTTTTGTTTTTCCAATCTTTAGACGTGTAAATAATATATTTACGGGTAACTCAATTCATGGATGTTGGTTAAATTCAAGCACATTAAATGTCAGTGAAATGGATTTTTGATTGAATTAAGAGTTATGGTATTCAGAGAAAGTAAAATTCAATTTAGCATTTTTACCTATAAAATGAATGTTCGTGACTTTTTTTCATTATCAACTTTTGTAACGATTTTTTAAATTAAATTTGCCGCTTATATTCGGGATTCTCAAAATAAATATATATTTTGAAATTGTAAAATGAATTCATGTCATTTTTTTATTTAATCAAGCCTCGTTCCAATATGATATTCGGGATTTTATCGAAATAATCAATATAATTACAAAAAAAATATTGACTCACCATTGCAGTGTAATCAATTTTATCTCGGAGACGGGTAGATTCGCATCGATCGGAGTTTAACTGTGAACAAAAAAATATAAAAATAATTATTATTCCACGAACTCGAAAACAATTTAAGTGAAAGTTCGAATGAAAATGTTGAAAATCATTCTTTTTACACTAAAATACGTCAAATTGAAAAGATAAATTAAAAAGATAAATAAATCAAATCGATGGATTTAAATATCCATTTATATAATAAAATTACACATGAATTTGCCTCAATGCTTTTTAACATGGAATTGCAATTGAAATAAACACCAGTGAACATGTAGCTGTGGATTAAAATTGTGGAACAACATTGTAGAACATAACGAAGCCGTAATAATGAAATGCTTATTTTTGCACATTCAATTATTATGATCTCCATCCAACAGATAGCCAGTTTGGTATACAAAATTATTTCGTCTATTTAAAAAAAATTCTGTTTGCACATGTGCACATTGAAAGTTTCGTGGCTCGATTCTCATTTTATTTATATTTTCTCTGTATGCGGCAGACTCGAAGTCAACGAGCATTGCGCAGATTCAAGTGTGTTATCATTCGATATTCTCCCATCATCACGGGTAGGCAATAATAATTGTATATGACTTCATCACTACTTTTAGATGTCGTAAGGCCAAAAATTCCCATAGATCCATTTTTAACCAATTACATTAAAGAACGTTGTTAAAATATAATACACTAAGAAATAAAACATCAAATTCATTCAGGAGATAAGATCTTGTCTAATAAAATGAATTTGTTTGCTCGTTTCACGATGAGCCCGAAGCTGTATTCAATTTTATGAAATTGTGTTATTCAAGCTGAATATTTTTATATTTCTAATGCGACTACTAATATTTTCTAAGATTTTTTGAATCATATTCATAATATTTTTATTCCATTTCCAATTGTACAATTATTGAATTATATTTTTAGAGGTTCGCAATCCTGTGTGGGCAAAAATATTCACGATCGATTTCTTGTTATATAGTTATCAATTATTCAGAATAATAAATCGACTTTGGTTGACGCAATTCATGCACATCCAGATCCCAATCCAATATGTGAGAAATTCCTCGACTCTCAAAAGTATATTTTTCAATTTGATTTAAAAAAAAGCTTTGTAGCTGAAGTAAGAGGAAGTTTTCTTGATTCAAATTTTTTTTAATCGAAGAAACGTTCACAGTGAATCTGAATATATATATTTTCCGGATGAATTACCGTTTTGTTGAAATATAATTGCTATTGGTAATTAATAATTTCATTGGTAAAGAAGAATTAGATTTTAAGTCGACATCTAGAACTTCCATTTCAATGTTTGGTGTCAGAAGACGGTCGCATCTCTGGATATAACTAGACTATAATATTGGAATATAAAACTGGGAAAAAAAGGGATAGAACGTATAACAATTCAATGCTGTGTGATAAGGGCAAGACCGCACGACGGGCATCGAAGAAAAAAAACGAGAAGAACATGCGACAGAAAACTGGAGCAAATTAAATAATTCATAATTCTTTTTTTCCCTTCTCATTGTCTGCACCTTTTTCATAAATCCACAAATATATGTGTTTGGACAGCGAGGTTGTGAGATTTAAGATATAAACTTTTGAAAATGTCACATAGACATACATATACCGACACTCACACGAACACAAACCTATACAACAATGAAGGATGCACGGAAAAAATTATTGGGGTGGATGCATGAATACGACTGTCAGCGATTCTGTCTCTTACTGAGTAGCGCCTGAAGCTCGACGACCTGCGGAAATCCATTTATTCCCGCTATAGGTATATGCTCAAATTTCAATCGTACATGAGGTGGTAAATATCCTGAAGCTACTGCCGCACTGAGTCTTTTTCGGTGAAAATCCTCTCATATTTAAAGCTTTTTATCTGCGTTACATATATATTGTATATATATGTGAAATTTTATCCATATAAATATATATAGATGAAATTTTACGTTTATTTGGTTTGGAACATGAAAAAAATATCCCTCGCCTGTAAAATTTTGAAAGCAATATATCGCATTAAAATTTGGTGCACGTATGCACCGTATATGGAGAAAACTCGTGTAATTGACTGTCAATATAAAGTCTGAGAATTACAGGTGCTCTCGATCCGCCATGAAATAAAATTCATGTACAAATATATGTATATATGAATGTTCATACTTAATAATATAAATATATATTATTAAAGAAAAAACCGCATGATTGCAGTAGTTTAAGAAGGCAGAGCTGCAGAAATGGGGAGATCGCCGTTCGCGAAGGAGGAGAGAGAGGGAGAGAGGGAGAAAGAGAAGGAGAAAGAATATCTTGAGAGGTGACAAATATGCTTTTACTTCCGGGCGACCTCAATCAAACTTTTCCTCTCGTCGTTCAAACTTTTCCCATTGGCGTTAATCATTCCAGTTATTAAAAGACGTCGAGTAGTCCAAGAGCGAGCAAGTATCTCGGAGGAGTAGGGAAATGTGACTAGGATTTTTGCATCTTGCTTTTGAGTTCAATATACTTTCGTCACTCGGAGAAAATTCGACATAAAACAGATCAGTAAATCTTCGTCGTCCTCGTTTTTCCGTCAAGAAACGAAGATTCGAGAATTCACCGAAAACAAAGGAGGCGATGAAGACAAAAAAGAAAAAGCTCGAAACATCGGGAGTTATAAAAAAAAAACTGATGAAAGAGCAGTATTTTGATCGAGAGAAGAGACGAAATGCAAAAATAATTTCAACAGCTGAATTACAGTTTGAAATAGGCTGGAATCCGCTCAAAAAAATAATGTGCATACATCCTGATATTTGTATATGAATTCATTAATTATTCATGAACGATAGCGATGGGTGCGCGGTCAATATGTGACGCTCCAGCGACCTACCGAGTAAAGCAGCCTCGGGCGAGGCTGGAGAACTTGGTTGGGTGACCGCTCAGCCGTGGAACGACTCGCGCATCAATCGCTAAGCGGGAGGCAATAGTACCGAGTTTCTAATGCCGCTAAACAACGAAAAACTCGGTCAAAATGTAGGCGCCTGTATCGGCTGAATTTTTGACAGTCTCCCTCGACTCTCCTGACAAATGCGAAGTATTTAGCAGGCTATTAAAAAATAAAGTGACTGAAAGTAGGCAACTTTTTTGGGGGACCTGACGTTCGCCAATCGCATCATCTGCTACGCGCCATCATGACAAATCTGTCGATTCTATTTCCGTTTTGACCGGAAATTGAAACTTGCCTGTGCCGGGGGGCTCGATCACTGAAGTTTCAATTTTCTATTTTTTACAATATCTTTTATGTCTAATCTACCAAATTTCTTTTTTTAAAAATCCGATTTGAATATATACACGAGCTGCAAAGCTGTATCAATCGAAATTCTAGTCGCCTTTTTCCGGAGGACGACACAAACTGCACAACAGTCAGTTTCTCCAAAGCTCTCAATTTCTGCCTCTTTGAAATGTACTTATTTCTATTTTTATATAAATTTCTTATCGATTGTGTATATTTATATAACTATTTGATATTTATTCATTGAAAATGTTTTCATACATCGAAGCCACATAGAATCCTTGGATATGTAGTGTGTGTTTATTAAAAGAAAATTAACCAAATGAAATGTTTCATAATTGATAGAAATTAACCTGTCACTATATTTCAGTAAATATCGTATTTCAAGAGGATCGAGTACGAAAATAGTAGCAATTCAATCGATCGGCTCGTGAGTTGAATTGCTGGTTGTGCGTAACAGGAACCGAGTTGCAAGGTCGTGGCTTGAAGTGCAAACGATACGTGGCGTAATTTCAAAACAAAAAAAAAAAAAAAACAAAAAAAAAATCATATCATTCGACGGTAATCAAGCCGTTGTTATATAATTAGATCAAATCGACACGCCGCGTCACCACAACGAATTTACGATACATTAAGTATAATTTGCACACGTGTCAATATTATTGCAGTGTCAAACAACGAAAATTGATAACGAATCGCAGAATAACAGAATGAATTGTTTCCTCATTTATTTTTCATATCATGTAAAAAATAAGAAATTGCTCAAATTCTGAATAAATTCAAAAATATATAACTTTAATATACTTGAATTAAATAAGAATACTTAAATACTTGAATTCATAAAATTTTAATATATAAAAAGCATTAATTTCATGAATTATTTGATTAATATTTTATCAAATCAAAACAAAATTCTGATCAAAACTCTAGGAAAATAGTTACAACTCGTATAAATATTTCAATTTTGTGAAAAGAAATGATGCCAACCGAAAGGAAAATAGAATATAAAACGGATCTTCTATTATTTGTAAGTTTTTGCCAAACTGTTTCTTTTTTTTTTTCTTTATTAATAAAAACACTTAAAGTGCACGATTCATCTATACGACCAAACAAGGTTGATCCTTTTGTTTCATCTGTTTTTTCTCTAAAAGGCAGAGTATTTACATGTAGGAGTATAAAACAACTTTCAGAGAGGGTATACAAGGGTTGGTGGCGTGCTTATATATATATATATATGTCTCTGATTGTGAGATGCCTTCTCATCTTCAAACTGTCGGTGGTGAATATACACATACATGCGTGTACCTATATATATTTTAATGTTTCTATAAACAGGTCTACGTCTCACGGGATACCCCCTTGTTACTCTGTACAAAGTGTGCACGGAACGATCCACTTGATTTTCTCGTACGTTCTTCCGCGTATACGTGTGTGCACATAAATAAAAGTATAGCGGGTGTCCGTTGCTAACTATCACAGGTAATTTTGTGAAAAATACTAATTTCCATCAAAAATGCTATGCAGGTTGTAAAAAAAAAAATACAATTACAAATTTGAAGTGGTCCTTGACACGAAGTTGACAATCGCATCGGAGGTCACAATAAAATCTTCAAGTTATTATGTCCTCGAAAGTTACTGAAGACTTTTATTCAAAATAAAATAATATAAATGGTTATTTTTCGTTTCACGAGGAAGCAGAAATTTAATTTAATTTCTATTTTTTTTTATCGGGACACCCTGTATACCTCGAAACCGAAACAAGAGCGTTCAGCAGGTAGGGAATGAGGGTTCCGAAGGGCTCTCTGTGTGCCAGACAAACGAGTGATGTACAGGGAAAGAGCGCGAGAGAGAATTGAGAGACGAGAAACTCTTGCCAAGGGAAATTAAACCAGGCTTAAACTTCAGGATTTCTCGCACACGACTGATTTACACTTCGTGAATGTGGAGCGCACTGTTACATGGTACAGCCTCCGACTAAACCATTTCTAAGGGCGAGTACATAAACGTATATTCAGACTTTTTTTTTCATTAAGCCATTTTTCATCGATGTATAATACGAGCAACAAGCACAAGACCACTTGGTGCCCTTTTCACATTTTTATTTTCATCTTATTCCTCTTACTCTTTTCATTTTTTATGTTTCCTCGTTACAACGAAAAAATGTCTGCTTTTTTAGAAGCAAAAAAAAAATGTTTTTTTTTTTGTTTTTGTCGTTTTGTTCGTGGGTCTGCCATAGACTAAAAATTTAAGACAAAACTTCAAAAAAATTATACCGCTCGTCTCGCTTGTCAAGGAGTTTTTATTCCGCATCAAAGTGCAGTATATATCGGTGCAATAAGAAATATATTCATTAGAATGAATGATGAAAAGGAGAATTGAAATAAATAAAAATATTGTCAATAGAGTCGTAAAGGAGTTCGTATTAATATGGAAAACTCAGAAGCATATACGAAAAAAATCGAGCGAGTCACTTGTGACGAATTTAGCATCGATCGGTCTACACGTAAACATGATGTATATGTTTTTTTTTTTCATTTATTAATAACCTTTCACCTCCTCGATGTTATTCAGTATTTTCAATGAACAGAGGTACTTATTCGAGCGGAGCAACCGAAAGCCCGTGCAAATACTTGTAAACCGTGTCTTAAAGGGGCTTTGTGCGAAGATCTCTGCATGGCACAGATGTGTACGCAACTGTGACGAACAGTGGACCGAATCAACATTGAAATCAAATCCGTCCATGTTTAGTCGAGAATAAAAGCCAGCGTTCAAGATACATTGCGTATTTACACAAATGTTACATATACGCAGACAAACATATATGTATGTTCAAACGCTTAGAACGTGCTGTAAATATTCATGCATAGAAAAGTGCCAACAAGCGCACGACGCTGCGGCATGTATGGAGTTCCCCATCTCCAATGAGCGAAGCATTACAATGTCTTATACGCAAAATTCTCGGCAGATATTCTTCCTCCCAAACTCGAAGTATTTTTAATTCGTATATAAAAATATTCCCTCATACTCACACGACAAAAAGAGACTAATTTTCATCCGATATATTTGCGAAATGTTTGAAAAATAAAAAATGATTGAAAATCGAGGACGAATAATTATTTCGAGGATTTGACGAATTTGGGAAAAATGTGCATCAGAAATACCAGCAAGTTGATAATATTGTCGATTTATTTGTAGAAAAATGTCTATTTGAGTCGGATACGTGTATGAAGTGTGCACAGTCTCCACTTGACACCGGAGTGAGAGGGGGCACAGTAATCGGAAACCAGATTTCTGTATCTATATATTTATATGCGTTCGTAGTCCGTGTGTGTATTGATCGAATTACATGGATTGATATACATGGATAATTAACGGGTGCATGGAATTTGAGTTCTCGCGTTGGAACGCTTCGTGAATGAATTTGCGTCTCAAGTGTCTGCGCTATCTCAATGTTTCGGCGCTGGCATGCTCGAGATTTTCAAGACTTATTCGGACAAATCGATCGAGTTCCATGAGAGAGAATCTAAGATATTTCATGAGAATGAATATTGAAGGGATAAAAATATAGTGAAGAAAAAAGAATAATGAAGATAATTTTCAAAAATTCCTTAACCAAAAAATGTAACACGTAGTGGATGGAAGTACTTAACGATTGTTCGGTTCATTCATTATTTTTATCATCGTCATTATTCTTTTTTGCGTAACTGGGTGCAGTTGCACGGGCCACTTTTTCGACATTATATACACGACGTTGGGGTTGGCCACTATTCGTCTTTTTCCCCCAGGAGTATTCTTGACGCCTGTGGCGCTTCTTTTTCGACGATTTTTCCTCTACTGTGTCCCTAGAGAAGCGAGGAAAATGTATTTTGGAGTATATGCGATTTAAAGAGAGCGAAAAAGTGAGAGAGAGAGAGAGACAGAGAAAGAGAGAGAAAGAGAGTGGAAAAGGGTGAGTATAAGAGTAATTTTGCTGTGGCACCAGAAATGAACTTTTCGAGTTTATTTCGTTGAAACTCATATTAAGAGGGTCTGAGAAAAAAGCTTTCTGTTTTCTATTTTTCTCCCCAACAACTTTTTGCCTCAAACAAAAACTTAAAAAAAAAAAATCATTCGCTTCAATTACTGAAATACTTTTTTAATATGAGGAAATGAATCGTTATAGTGAGCAAGCAAATATTAATAACATTTTTTTCCAGTGATAAGATCATTCCTCAATGCGAAATAATTGACTTTTCAACAAACATAAAAAAGCCTTCAAAAGACTTTTCATGACTTCACGCGCGGGACGTCCACGAGTTCGCGTCAATAAAAACAAAATTTAAGATGTACTTGGCAGTTTTATTTCTCTCAACGAAATTGCAACATACATAATGCATGACTGTATTTTTTTTTCTCTTTTTTTTATATTTATATCTCTATTTTTTACCATGTCCCGATGACAGTTTTAAAACTAATAAATTCGCACGGCTTGCAAAATTGTTAATACTATTTTTTTTTTTTAGTTCGCAAGGCTCGAAAGACCAAAAACAAAAAAATAATGCATCAATAACAACCAACGTAGGGCGTACACAATATTTATTTTCTTAAACTTCCCTATGCGACTGTGACGACCGAGAAAAGAAATGGCAACTGTGCATTACGTGCCGAGAGAGAAAATCGAAGAAATCGACAGAAAGACGAATAAGATTTCTGAATTTCTGTAAATTCAGAGAAAACGTGGCAATGAATATGAAAAATAGATGAATAAAAAAAAAAGGTAAATAAAGATGTGAGAAAAATTGGTATCATAGGGTGTGCGAGCTTTAAATCGGGTTTCGCCAGCGATCGAGTAAAAAGTGTGCGGTCATTCTGGCCGTTGTTTTCGAGGCAGTTGGTCGATGGATCACGGAGTCAAGGGCGAGAGAGGTAGAAAGAGGGTGATTTTAAGGTATAACCACGAAAGCACATACCCACCCACGCGCGCACACAGAATGTGTTAAAGTAGCCGAGGGTGGACCAGTCAAATTTATCATGCAGATGGCGTTCTTTTCTTTCTCTTTCTCTCTTTTTCTGACCCTGTTCCTCGATGGAAGAGAAGGGCAAGGAGGGGGGGCTTTAATATTTCAAAAACCTGGGTCAACGATGGTTCGGTAGGTATATAGTTATGGTTTACGAACGCGCCGTTGCCGCTGGGCAATCTGTGGCTTTTTACTACGTGCCTAGAGTTCTGTTCGGCATGTGGTTTCCACTTTCCATCTCCCTCTCGCTCTCTCTCACCCTCATACGTAAAAATCTATATTCCAACCGTTTGGATAATAATCACTCTCGTTGCCTGGATCATTAAAACCAAATCACACAACATTTTTTCCCCTCGCTCTTTTGTACGTGCCAGAAAAATTCAAAAAAATATCCAAATTTCGAACGGTGTTAAATTTTATTGTTTTACATGTTTTTATGGCTTCGTGTGTATTGAAAATGAATCTCTGTTTCGTTTCAACTCGAGTATCGTTTGTAGAAATATCAGATTACCGTCAAAACGTTAAAATGAACTAAAAGTGTTCAAAAGAATATTGCGAGTTGTGGGAGAACAGAAAGAAAGTTTTTGAGAAAAAGGACCTAATTCAACAGAGTCCCAAGTGTTTCCAGACGCAGAGTCGGTCCGGGTCAGTCAGGGTCAGCGTGTATTAAGGTGGTACGATCATCTCAACGAGTCTCTAACTTTTTAAATTGTTATAGCGTGTCGTTTTATGGAAAAAGTTGATCAGAAATTATCACAGTTTTGCTTCCCCCTTATCCAACTGAGGTATTAATTGAAAATGGAAAATTTGGAAAAATAGACAAAATAGAAATTGTGAAAAATCGAATATTGGAATTTCACTGTGTGGAGAAAACTTTAGTTCCGGACAAAATAAGAATAGAATCGAGCGATTGGCAAACTTATCCCGACTTTTCTATGACTTTCGAGTCATTGAGGATCTTCTCGTTGAATTTTCATTTCTTTAAACTATTTATTCACCACGTTTGTAGCACATTAGTAACAATGGCAATGAAAAGTCTGCAAATTCATCTCAATTGAGAATAGCTTCGAGCATTTCTTCCAGAAATTAATCCTCATTAGTATATCATTATTGAATTTATTCCCAAACATGGTAGCATTCAGCTCGGAACTAAGAACAAAAGAGAAATTGCAAAGAATGAATATGCTGGGCGAATAAAAAAAATCAAATTAAAAAAAAACTACATACGAGGCTGCTGCACGAGTTCGCAGAATATGTTAAAGTCTGAGGTTTACGACATTATTTACGAAAGTCTACTGCTATCCCGAAGAAAAGAACGCCGGTGAGGCAGAGCGGAAAGAGAAAGAGAAAGAGGAAATGAGAGACCATTGCAGAAAATTTGTCTAGTGTTCGAATGTTCTTTCTCCCTCATTCTCTCGGTTGTCTGGAGGCACGATCTCATATTCCTCGTTGTCATCACGCAAACAACGCGGGTGCATATACGTGCATTCGGTAGAAAGGTTTAAGGGGTTAGGGGGTGGGAAGGAGGAGGAGGGGGCAGAACAGGAGGTTCGTCCCTTGTGCCTGCAAAAAGTCCGCGTGTCGGTTCACATTTCAAAGCAATCATGAGGGCCAAAAGCTCCGTGACTCGAGCGTGAAACAGACCAACATTGAAGGAACACACACACACACACACATAAATAAAAATCTACATGTGCATGTAAAATGTAAATATACATGTGTATTTCATAAATCAACCGTGTGTCCGTAAAATCGTACCCGCAAATTTTATACATCCTAAGAATACAATGAGCATAATTCTGAAGACAAAAAATTCTAAACTGTTTCAAATATCTTCGATGCACCATTTGTGATTTCTTAATCAATTATAGCAAATCCGGAGCGATACTTTAACGGCTAAAAATAAAATAAGTTTTCTCTTCACAATATCGAATTTACCAAACCAACAATAAATGTCCAACCATGACTTTTGGCACATCCTGTATAACACGAATATATTAGATGGAGAAAAATTCTAGCACAGCAGCGAAAGGGAGAGAAAGAGAGAAAAAGCGTGAGGGTGGTCATGAGCAGAGAGAATGAGGATCACCAGCGACACGCGAAACGGTAACTGATGGTTGGCTGGGCTCTGGCCTGAGTTCTCAGGCTGAGCCATCATCATCGTCCGAATAAACACAGATAAGGACACATATATATATATTTGAATTTAAAAAAGTAAACAAAAAAAGGATTGCCAAATACGAGACTCTTTTTGTTAAGATTTACGAATTAAAATTTATAGGCATCATTTCAGAAATGAGCAAAAAGATCGGGAATTCAAAATCACCAATTCGAGCAGTAGGTTACTAATTGTTATGCGTCTAAATGTTGTTTTGTAGTCGTTGCTTCGAACTTTGATTACATTAATTCGAATGAAAAACTCCTTGTCGCTTATTTGATTTGCACATTTTTTAAATCTACTTCATCTTATTCCTTTTAATTTATCTTTGTGATAGCGTTGATACAGTTTTTCCTAAAATGCGCTTCTCACTATTCTGTCATAGGATGTGACAAGTTCATATTCATCAAATATATCTGTACAACAAAACAAGGAAGTGTGTATGTATCAATGATTTAAACTTCACGCCACTGAATGCCGTATATATATTTCTTGATGTAGCATGCATGGAGCCATATATACAGTAAATCTTCGTATTTTTATTTGCCTTATCCCTCTTCGGACCCTCTGTAGTGTAATCCGAGTGCAATCTTGCGAGTCAGAGCGCGCGCCTCCTAGCGAGGCATATAAGCACAAAAGCCTTTCTCTCTCTCTCTCTCTCTTTTTCGCTCTCTTTTGCTCTCTCAGCCACCCGTACACACACACAAAGTGGAATTCGAGGCCCGAGGCGGGGTCTCGTGACGCGAGAGGGAACCGAGCAAGATTCTAGTCCGAGCGAGCGAGAGAGAGAGAGAGAGAGAGAGAGAGAAAGAGAGAATTAAAAAGAAACGGAAGAGAAAAAATAATAGGGCAAAAAGGAGTAAATAATAAAATAAAAAGAATAAGAGCGAAAAAAAAACTTTTTCTCTTTCCCTTTCAGTATCGTTTTCGTATCTTTCTTTCCTCCCTCTCTCTCTCTCTCTCTCTCTCTCTCTCTCTCTCTCTCTCTCACTCTCTCTCTCTCTTTTGTTCTTTTTGTTTTTAATTCACGATTCTCTTGCTTTGTATCAGTGTGGTTGGCGAGCCTGGCTTTTGCCTTAACCCCACTTTCTCTTTCTTTCTCTCTTTCGCTGCAACTTGGCGCAGTATATATTTTTTTTCTTTTCCTCTCATGCTCTCTCCGTCGTTCCCGCAGCACGGTTCAGATCCTCTCCTCTATTCTCGAGTCCCTCACTCTTTACCTCTCATCCTTTTATTTTCATTTTGTTTTTGCTTCTTTTCATTCTCTTCCTCTGTCTTTCATTCTTAAACCTCCAAGATACAATCCAAACTCGCTTCAACATCCTGCTCAGTGGCGGTCAGAGGCAACGAGAAGGATAATAAGAAAACGAAGAAGATGAGGTGGAAAAACGAGGAAGAAGCTGTCCGATGATAGAAAAAAAAAAACAGTCAAAGAATAAGAAGAAGAAGACGAAAAAGACAAGAAAGCTCGTTGGCTTGCTGCCCGGCACGTTACAGCGAAAAGGGTGAAGAGGAAGAAATATCGAAAAACAAACCCACAAAAATACAATAAATATTGATAAAAAAAAATATTATTCTATATAAAAACTACGTTTCTCGATAGTCGATGAGAGTTGCGCAAATAGAAGAGTTACAAAGACACTATGAAGAAGAGAAAGATCTTGGGGGACGATAAAAGCAGGAACCAACACACGGATATGGAATGAAGTGAACGAGATAGAAAAAAAAAGCCAAAACGATAGGAAAAGCGAGAATGAATACAGTCAATAAAGAAAGATAGAGAAAGAGGGAGAAAAAAAATGGACCGGAGAGAGTGAACATAAAGAAAAGCGGAGAAAAATCAAAAACAAAATGAAAAGGTCGATCGAACGAGTTAAAGAGAGGAGAAAAAGAGTTACGCTGCGCAAGAGCGGAGGAGAGTACGGATGATTCACGTTGTAAAAGTATTAGATACTTATCTCCTTGTTTCATGCCCGTTTATGTAACATAGGTATTGCTTTGCATCCTCGCGTGAATATATATACAGACACGTAATACACACGAGGGTATACAAAGCTTTGAAACCAGAATGCGATATTCTCTCATCGAGAGGCAGATAGACACCCTACTACGCTTTTCAGGAATCGGGCAATTGTCACGAACAATTGCTTTCCCTGAGCCCCAGACATTTTATGTATCGCGAAGTAACTTCAACACTTTTACAAAATGAAAAAAAAAAATGAAAAAAAGAAACGAATTCTAAATTTTGTGCTAACGATAAAGTATGAAAGAGAAGAGTATGAACTTGCGAATTAATGATTTCGTGAAAATTCGAAAAAAATCTGCAGATCGTACAAATTAGAGAAGAAAAAAAACATCACCTCTAATGAAAGGAAACAACGAAATTATCGAGTAAGTTTTCTAAAATAATAAATGCATCTATATCGTCAACGTGTCCCTCCATGAGGAAAACGTCTCTTCGTGCTTTCTTTCGTTCTTATTTCACTTCCGCGCGGTCTCACTCTCCATATATATCTTCTCTTTCGCTCTTACACCAGCAATTTGCCATGTGGTAATGCAGATTATGCTTTTGAGCGCAAAGCACACACATAATCGGCCTTACCTGCGTTATGGAAACGAGCCCAAGCGAGATGGAATGTCTCGAAGAAGCAGATACATGCATACACATACATTTTATTTTATATGTATATACAGTAGTATGTATTACGAGCACGAGAAACGAAGGTTTCGTCTGGCACAAGCTAACTCATTCCAACTGGAATATCTCCATGAGTTATACTCTCTTTTCTCTTTCCCTCTTTTTCGTTTCCTCCCTCGGCTGCCATTATGGAGCGAAGAGAACGCGCGCGTCAAATTATCTTTGCTCTATTATGGAAGACGATACGTAGAAGAGAGTGCATTGCAAAATATTGCACTACGTTGTGCTTCAAAAGAAAATATTCAAACACACTATTTCGTCGCTCATTTTCAGACCATTCGTTTTTCATATTATTACCATACATTTATATATTCATCTATAAGTTTTATCGTGCGTGTTTCCGAACAATTAAGACATCGACCGCTGGCCACCTTGGACTGCACACACAACCGCACGAGTTACAGCACTTGACTTTAATTCTGCTCGACTTCAAATGCATGTCAGTAAAAGGCTGTTTCTTTCTAAATTACATTACAGCTTTTTTATTTTTTTCATTCGTAAACATTATACGTAGTACAGTGATGATTTCATTATCAATTCGAGCTCAAACTAATTTTTTATTATTTTTTTTTACGATGTAAATATCTCGTAAAAAAAAAAGAAGATAAGAAATTGATTCTAAAGTTGCTCGTATACGCATTTATATGTACGAACAAAGTCACATCGTATACATGCGTGGATGATGTGTGTGTGTGTATTGAAAATAAATGAACGAGAAAGAATTTCTCCTTCATTCGGTACTTTTTTGATGGAACAGATCCCATCGCGAAATCTTGTTTTTTTTTTTCATCACAAAAACAAAACCACGTCAAATAACAACGCAATATACAATCCTAAGACCTCATCCTGATGACTTTGTCATTTAATTCCATTGTTTCTTTGTTGACATTCATTGTGGATCGTGTTGCGAGGTATTATCCCGTTTAATATATCATCTTAATGAAAATATTGCGACCAATGAAAAAGAAATTTTGTTGAAAAAGATTGATTATTCATTTCAATATTATCAATTCAATTTAATTAGATAAACACGAATTTCCTGCCATTTTAACAGTATGTTTAGCTGGCAGTTTAAAAAAAAAAAACAAGAAATCAGAATACACTGGTGAAATGACGAAAATTTCGATATTATCCAATAACGCGGAGTTGGAGATATGGTAAAAAATTAACTACATTTTTTAATGAAATTAAAAATTACAAGCCGGACGGATCGAGTGAAAGCATATCTGAATCAATTATAAATATCATCTTGAATATTATAATTGATAAAATTACTTCCCAAGATATTAATTGTGAGGAAAAAAGACTTGCAGCCAATATTGAATATCACGAATTTGACGATAATCCAGAAATTGATATTCCATATCTTTCGTTTAACGCGAATAGAAATTCGCGATAAACTAATCACTACTAAGCAGTTTATAACTCCGTAAGACAATCTTTTGAAGAAAAACAAACAGATAAAGATGAAGCGTGCATCTCTTTAGAATAATCTCAAGATTCCCTGAATCAGCATTTTGTCCTTTCGATTCGAAAAACTATTTCCTGGAATAAAGTCACTAGAGCTGTTGGTTTTTTCGTAACTTTGTTACAAATAAAGGGTAAGAGAGAGAGAGAGAGAGAGAGAGAGGGAGGGACGAAGAGAAAGAGAGAAAACAAAAGAGAGTGAAAAGTGAATCGGAAGTTGAATCGGGTTGCAGATTCGAAACAGTGGGGTGTATGGAAGGTGCGGGGTAGATTTGTTGGTGCGATTGGAGGAGCACGTGAAAGGGTTTCGGTGAATTAGAAAAAAAAAAAGAAAAAAGTGTAAAAAACGAAAACAAGCAGCAAGCAATGAAATAAAAACAGAGTCTCCGAAAAAAAAAAAAAAAAAAAAAATTAAATGAGAAATAAACAAACGAGTTGGACGATTGAACGAGAGTGGTGGTGGTAGGAGAAATTTTCCGCGACTTTTTTTTCATTTCCTATTCTCGTTCTAACCCACAATCGTGTAGGTGGACGATACTAGAAGGGTATGCTGGTGATGGACACGTTGTCCCGTTTCCGACATCAACGGTGCGAACTATTTCGAACATATCCAACTTCCCAATCCTAGGGGCGTTTTATCGTTCAACGCGCAACAACAACCAACAACAAAAAAATGCATATACACACACACACACACACATGCATACATATATACATTTGTGGCCGTTGAGAGATGGATGGATGTAAACGAGTTTTGGGTGTTGCACAGAGAAACGCAGGGACATTCTCTCACGGCAGTCAAGTGCGATGCGATGGCGGTGTTGGGACAGTAGAGAATTGTTCAATGTGCCTCGCGACGCGAGGCTACACGGGATCGACGACGCGAACAGCGGAAAGAGGCCTCTATCTATTCGACGTTGAATAACGTCCCGCGGTAAACTAATGCCTCTGTAGAGGCCAGTAGCTCGAATGAATATATATTTATATCCGTATATATACAAATATATGTATAAATGTACGTATCAATACATTAATATATACATAATGAGATATTTTGAGGGCTGTCAATTCATGTATTGCTCACAACGTTAAAGCAATAGTCCCCCGCTGCGTAGTCGCAGCAGTACAAAACAATGTTATCAAATAAATTGCGTTAACCAACATAAACTCGTGTATATAATCACAACAAAAAAAAACGTACAAAGAAAACCCACGGGTATCAGAACGCTTAACGATTATGTGCAACAATAACAAAGTGTGAAAGAATTAACCAAAACCATCCTATCCTCAACAATCACCCGAACCACATAGTCAAAAAAAGCTCAAGCATTAGCCAGAGCAGCCCTGTCAATATGTACAACACAAAAACTATAAAAGATGCCATTTGAAAATGCCAGAAAATAACGTACCAGAGAGACAGAGAAAAGTTGTAAAACGATAAATGGGCAATGGACCACACCAAAAACCATCGGACCATACCAAGTACGAAACAACACTTGTTGAAAGAAAAAAAAATGAACCAGTCTGCACAAACTGCTCGGTTATGCAAAGTACAAGACACCTCCTAATACAAAATTGTCTTGTATTCGCAACAAGACGACCATGAATCTAATAACTGACCATGTATGGGACTGGATAGATGTCGAATACAGGAAAATCCTCAAAGAGCCAATGCTCACGATGATGATAATAATAATAATTATTTCGGGATACGATTAAATACAGCACATGAAGATCTGCAGACGATACAAACTGTCTTTAATTTCATTAATCTGATTCATTACGAATTTATTGATTACTGTATGAAAATCGTTTCAGCGACTGGCAAATCCAGACAAGAAAAAAAAACATTTCGTTTTGTTGTGACTGTGGTGCAATGAAGTCGAAGAAATTATTTTCCTTGATTTGAATATTTTTGTATTTTTAATCAATGGGAAGTTTATAGTTTTCCGACTGTAATTTTTAATTCTTTCAGTTTAATAAATTCAGAGAGAGAGAGAGAGAGAGTGAGAGAGAGAGAGCATGAAATTGAATAAAAAATAATATAAAAATAAATAATTTACAAGAGCTTGTGCTTATAAAAATGCACGACCGATTTTTTGTTCTCTGACGTGGTCAGTGGTCAGTCAGAATAATAAACCGACTTTGATTCTGATAATTAATGCATATAGTGGCTTAAGCGTGAGTACTCGAATAATCATGCTCAAAGAGCATTATTTACTTGATGCAAAAACAATTTATTAGTCAAAGCAGATAGAAAATTCCAATACATTTTTTTTTTTTTCGTCGAACAAAGGATTTTAACAAATGTATGTACATCTGCTGTATCCATCGAATCCCGGAAATAACCTCGATAAATTCATTGACCACAATCCTCAAATGGACTGCAAACAAATAATTGAAGGTGTTTGCTGGGCGACAACATTCACTTACTACAGGAAAGTCTGTCTCTATAAGTACTTGTCGTTTTTTCTTAATTTTCCTGTACACATGTGTACAGCATGTCTATATAAAGAACAATTCATCAATCATTGAAACGGTGTTTACAAGAGAAATATTTTATAAAGCATATACATTGGAAATCTACTCGTCATCATTGTACAGACCGAACACGTAGCTTACTCGACGACACGTGTTACGATGTTCGTGTCATTCTCGTCAACCCATTATTCACACGGTACCTCATATATATCTATATAAAGTTTCAAAATATCACCTATCCAATCCAATCGATCAAGCATCACGTACATTGTCACAAATTCAGTCGAAAATAGAGAGTTGCGTCGAATTTTGAACGCATGTGCTTCATTTATTTAATTTATCATAACAATGGGGCGTCAACAGTAAGTCACGGAATAATTAACGTAAACAAACGAACGATTATAAATATGTCGAAATAACGAAGCGTATGAACAAATCATTGAACTACGTAACGTTTCCGAGTATTTATTGAAAAAAAAAAAAGAGTAAAAAGCGATTCTAGCGTAAGATAATTGTCACTAATTTGACGGTCTTCATATTTTGTGCATGAGTGTGGATAAAAATCTGTTGATAATCGCTAAAAACGAGACGGGTCAACATCTGACCTCAAATGTTTTTTTTTGCCAACTTTTAAAGGTCGACTGGACGAGCTCAAGCATGAGGTCGATTAATTACCAAGCTCGGAAAAGCGAAAAAATGAGGGAGAGCGAGAAAGCTACAGCTTATCTACTTTAATTTTATCTCGAGGGAAAAGTTTGAATTAAAAAATACACCCGAGGTGGCAGCGGTCGCGGTCCGTCATGAAAATTCAACACAACATTTGTCCCGAGGAGACTGGAGAACGACTTTTGTGACGCAAACGACAGAAAAATTACTTTTATTTTTCGTCGTTGCATTAAACGTGTGGTATTTCATCGTCAATGAGGTTTGAATCAAAAAGTTTACATTTTTTCCATTTTTTTTTTTCATCTTTCGAATATTCAGTTGGTGAAGGTTTTAATAGTTTTCTTGAAACTTCTAATGCAGAAGAAAGAGAGAGAGAGTTACAAGTACTTGATGTTTGTCAATGAAAAAAAAAAAAAAAAAATTCACAACATAAAAATTGAAATCACGTTGACAGAGAAGTTGAAGTTGAATGAAAAATCAAGAAGAAATTATGAAAATAACTTTTCCAAACATTACATTGAAAAATTATGAAACGAATGAATAAACACAGGCAAAAGGACTGTAGACCAAACGTTAAAAATGTCGTAACTCGCGAATATTGTGCAAGAGTTACGAGAAGAGATGAGAAGATGGAGAATAAGAGTAGCAACGTGAGGAGAGAATAAGGTGAAGTGAGAATCAGCCAAGTGTAACAAATGGGAATTAGCGAGGTCCGTAAACATCCATCCAGAGGTGGATGAACGTAAGAGTTAAGTGCTAAACTCGGCGATACGTCCAGGTCGATAAAAGTCACGAGTGCGAGACGAGAGATTAGAGAATTCGACAATTTCGGTGAATAAATGTGCATAAACATTTAAATGTAACAATTTAATATTTCGTCAAGATTTTTTCATTTGAAAAGTTATTTTTTTGTTTATCCTAAGCTTTTTATAGAATTTTTGTGAAAAAAAAAAAATTAATGATCTCAAATTATTTATTCGAAAAATTAGAATTAAAATTAAAAATGATTCGATATGATAACAGTGGAAAAATAATTCAAGAAAATAAATACTGATAAAATAGAATGAAAAAAAAAAAAAAAAATCGAAAGAAGCGTCACGAATTCGTATTTCGACGATGAAGGGAACCCGCAGGCTCATACATCCTTAAGAAGGATGGCGCTCGCTGAGATTAGAGAAGCAATGGAACCGAGGACGCGCTTGTATTCGGCGAGGAAACGAAGTGAACCGGATGACCTCGCGCAGCCGAGCGTCGTCAGCTTCTCACTACCTATCTCTATCTTCGTCTCATTCTCTCTTGTTTCTTTTTTCTCCCACTTGGACGTACGGTCCTGTTCCATGGGTTCCGCCGATTCTGAAGTTGCCCCTACTCGTACGAAAACTTCAAAAGAACGAGCAAGATAAAGAGAGACGACGAAGAAGAATGGGAAAGATGAAATAGAAAGAGAAAGAATGAGAAATAAGACATGGAGAGAGCGACACCAGAGACAGAGAGAGAGAGAGAGAGAGAGAGAGAGAGAGAGAGAGAGGGATGAGAGACAAAGAGGGAAAAAAGGTTCGACAAGCTGCTCAGTGCGGTCGTCCTCGTCGTATAGATCGTGTTGGTTGGCCATCCTGTAAAAGGTTTGCCTGCTTGTGTGTTTGCTTCTTCTTCTTCTTCTTCTGCGGCTTGCCAGTTTGCTCACAGAGACCTGAGATTCCATTCCGAATGAAGAGAATAAGAGAGCGAGAGAGAGAGAGAGAGAGGCGAGGGAAAAAAGAAACAGGGAAAGAATTGAGAGTGAACAAAGTATGAGCTACTCGAGGCTGATCTACGATCGAAATATCGTCAAGAAAATCTTTTACAATACAGTCAATAGTACAAAGAGATCAACCAAAAATAGAGAGATTTTACGAAAAAAAAGTTTATTCCCCTCTGCAACGAAGTCTGACAGAATTATACGAAAAAAAAAGAACAAAAAAAACAGGTTTTAAAAATGATGAATAAAAATTTGCAACAACTACTCGTAACTATCAATCATTGATTGACGTTGATATTTTTTCTCTCCGATTTCTAGGTAATAAAAAATCCAAAATAAATAAATTCCATCCGTAAACGGCAATTCTCTTCGAAAAAAGAAAGAATTATTTTTCAACCGGACACATACGACCTCAAATACTTCGACCGTAAATACTGTTACGAAAAAAAAAAACGGAACAAAAAAAAAACGAGATGAAAAATTGCAATTTACTATTATAACAGGACATCCAATTGACAATGAGCGTAACAGCGTCATTTTAGTGTAATTATATAAGCCGTATGATGTGCGAAATACACACAGTTATATATACTGCATACAATGCAGGCGTGAGAACCGGATTCAATGAATAATATTCCCATTGAGAATGGTAACCTTGTTTGCGACGAGAGAAGCGACCACGAAATCCCCACGAACTCTCTATACTATACGAGAACTTCATAATTGTAACATTTTATATACGGGTGGGACATATATTCTGTCTGTATAACACGCCATAACTAGACAATTGACAAAAAAGAGCTAAGGAAAACTAAAAAAGAAAAAAAAACATCGTTCTCTTGGATTAAATGATGGAAGAAAAGTATTAAGTCGCATTCAAATTTTGCCTTCATTTGAAATAAAAAAAACAAGCAAATTGTTTTTTTTTTTTTCTAAATAAACAGCATTTCAAATATAGAAACATGATAAGAGAAAAATATGCCGATTTGAAATTCAACACGTTGCATTAAAGCTTCACTGAGTAACGATAAAATTAATTATTTCGGTCTTTGAAATCGTATTGAATATAATGGCAGTGCATGATCAAATATTACTGCGACTATTTGAATATTCTTTTTAATTATTGCATATTTCAATAAATAGATAATTGATAATCAATACATTATCCATTCATTGAAGTATGAATGAGGAGAAATAACATTGAGCACACACGAGTGAACGTATAGTGGGCAAGATCGACGCCACTGGGTTCATTGGTAAAAGGACGAGAGTAAAAACGAAGAATCGAGAGAACGAAGAGCGCGTTCGGGAGACGCGTCATTCGATCGGCGCCCCCCCCCCCCCCCCCCCCCCCCCCCCCCCCCCCCGCCCGCTTGACCGTATGCCCCAAAGGGAATAAACGCGAAACAAAGAAAAAAAAAAGAAAAAAACAAAAATAAAATAACGCGTTGGACACTTACACACCGTACAAGGCAATAATTGCTGCGTCCTCGAAGTTCAACGAGAATGGCACATCGTAAATACGTGACACGTCTCTTGCTCGAATATTATTATTTTTCTCCTTTTCTATCCTTTTCTCGATAGTAACTGCACCGAAAAACACACGAGACACACTGCACACAGAACACGACACAGAACTACTCACAAAACTCGAGAGGAAACAAAAAAAAACAAATCACCGAGAATCGAGAGAATATTCCAACGTGAAAACAACTGAAAAATAAGCAAAGATGAAGAGAAAAGAAAAATTAAAAACACGCAAGAAACGGGGCACGGAAGATTCTGGCTATCGCGAAATCACGCGGCAAACGCGCCATACTTGTTGCCAATATATGTATATATATGCACATATATATGTATGTACGTATATGGAAATATAAATTTATGTTTGTAAAATGAGTGTGTGTATATACATATACATATATGTATATATAACACGCTCCACACCTGGACTAGCTTTTATTCCACCAGATTTACGTTACACACTCACATTTAAGTATTTATTTACATATATATGTATGTATATATTTGTACACATATATATGTATGTCCAGAGTATGTTTTGAGGACTATTGAATATTGTTTGCAATAACGGTAGCTGAATATGTAATATACCATATACAATTGTTTTTTTACGAAAACATGCATTATTTTTACAGATATTTAAAAAATATCATGTTTTGGTAACTTTAAGGATTTTCATATTTTGGCTATTTTGCGGACATTTATCGTAACTCGGATTACCGACTACTTTGAAGACCTATATAGAAATGTATATTAAATGAAATATTGAAATATCCACCTAACGAAGACTCTGAAGACAGAGGGAATTTTTTGGAACCTTTGTTCCGCTTTATTCGCTCCGTGCCTCATACACACTCACCAAAGTGAGACTGTGTGGTCGTGTACATGCATACTGGTGGCGACGCCAATAGTGAGAAGACATTTTTGAGAGACTAATTTTATGCATGTACACGACTACACATTCTCACTTTGGTGAGAGTGTGTGAGTAGGCACGGAGCGAATACGAATTCTCTCTCTTTTTCCTTGAATGATGCCTTCACAGTAATTAGAAATTAGGTGATAGTATTTTATTCAAATTGGTTATTTTCTCTTATGGTTAAATCATATCAAACTTTGAATACTTTCATAAATCTGCTCTTGTATGAAGTGAAAGATTATTAAAAAGTCTTCGATTAGGTTAGAATGTTCAATTATTCAACCCATCTATATAAAAAAACGACAACAACAAATTCCATTTTAATATCAATTCATTACATGGTGGACAACAATTTTTATTTCGATGAAACTTTTATGGGGTACTACTAATACCGCGCTTTTTCTAATGGATGATTTGGAGACTGTCCTCGAATTCACTAAATATTGAGAAATAGAGTCCTCGAAGTATTCGATTATTCAAATGAACCATTCGGTACCTATATACGTTTTTATTGACAGAGTGAATATTTTGAGGACATTATATTATAACCATTGGCCGAATTGAAGACAGTCTTTGTACTACTAATACCGTGCTTTTTCTATTGGGTGATTTGGAGACTGTCCTCGAATTCACTAAATATTGAGAAATAGAGTCCTCGAAGTATTCGATTATTCAAATGAACCATTCGGTACCTATATACGTTTTTATTGACAGAGTGAATATTTTGAGGACATTATATTATAACCATTGGCCGAATTGAAGACAGTCTTTGTACTACTAATACCGTGCTTTTTCTATTGGGTGATTTGGAGACTGTCCTCGAATTCACTAAATATTGAGAAATAGAGTCCTCGAAGTATTCGATTATTCAAATGAACCATTCGGTACCTATATACGTTTTTATTGACAGAGTGAATATTTTGAGGACATTATATTATAACCATTGGCCGAATTGAAGACAGTCTTTGTACTACTAATACCGTGCTTTTTCTATTGGGTGATTTGGAGACTGTCCTCGAATTCACTAAATATTGAGAAATAGAGTCCTCGAAGTATTCGATTATTCAAATGAACCATTCGGTACCTATATACGTTTTTATTGACAGAGTGAATATTTTGAGGACATTATATTATAACCATTGGCCGAATTGAAGACAGTCTTTGTACTACTAATACCGTGCTTTTTCTATTGGGTGATTTGGAGACTGTCCTCGAATTCACTAAATATTGAGAAATAGAGTCCTCGAAGTATTCGATTATTCAAATGAACCATTCGGTACCTATATTCGTTTTTATTGACAGAGTGAATATTTTGAGGACATTATATTATAACCATTGGCGGAATTGAAGACAGTCTTTGTATTACTAATACCGTGCTTTTTCTAATGGTTGTTTTGGAGACTGTCCTCGAATTCACTAAACATTAAGAAATAGAGTCCTCAAAGTATCCGATTATTCAAATGAATCAATCGGTACCTATATTCGATTCTATTGACAGAGTGAATATTTCGAGGACATTATATTATAACCATTGGTCGAATTGAAGACAGTGTCTTTGAACTACGCGTTAGATGACGGAGATTTGAAACGTACTGAAAACAACAAAGATTATTTAAATATTTCAATGATAATTTATGAAAATGAAATTCAGTTAAAACAGAGCTTGAAATAGTGATCGTTTTCAAAGTAAAGTTTATAGTAATTTTTCCAAGAAAACCTGAAAAATCGTGATTCTTTTGCGTTTATGCAGAACCGTTGTGTTTTGATGCTACATTGTTGCAAACGTATACTTTTGCAAGTTGAAACCTGTAGAAGGCTGGCATATTCGAGTCAGTCTGGTGTAAACCGCGAACGGATCAACATCTCCCAATTTCTCAATACAAAAAAAAACAATGTTTGCACTTGTGATTTTCACAGATAACGTGCTGCATGTATGTGCCGTGAGTGACGTGAGTGTTATAAACAATAAATGTTGCGTCAAGTACGGAAAACGTAATAAATACGCTGCTCGTGTTTTAGCCGTGCACGGTAAGTGTCTTTGCTTTCAATATTTTGTTCCGCGAGAAAGAAGGTGCTAGAACACAAAATGTTCATTTTAGCGAAAAGCGGTGTATTGGGAACGGTACAGCAATATATTCAGAATGAAACTAAAAAATCCCTTGGAAAACTTCCGTCGATCGGGAGCCTTGGGACGACTTATTTGCGATGGAGTGATATACTACAGATACGGTCTGCAAAGAAAAAAAGTGAGATAATTACTTGCGTTAGAAAATAATGATTTTCTCCATTATATGAACTAATTGTGAATTTGTTCCTCAGATGTCTCGGCAATATATATCGACGATGTTCTTTTGCCATTACTAATATCAAGTTCGGCACGAGACATATTCTCGATTGCAAATTCCGACGTAAATTTTTTCGGTAACAGATCTTTTTTTCCAAATCTAACGATATTTTTTTGTATTTGTCTATTTCCATTATCACTAATGATATCAATCCATTATATTTTCATCAGATGCATCATCTCAATTTCTCGCAGCAGATTTAACGTTTGCAAAAGTACCGAACACGGTGGGCCAAGTAGAAAGTACGAGATACTCGTTATAATATTTTTAATTTTAAGTAGTTTGCACGAAATTTTCTGAAAAGAGTGCCTAGTTTGAGAACCTTCGCTTCAGGAGTTTTGTTTTATTCAAGGACAGTCTCAAATCAAAATAATGAAAAAAAAAGCTCATACTTTATTATAACTGTCAATCATGATGAGGTATGTTACTTAATGAAATTATATTTTTTTGTGTGTAAAAGTGATGAACGGAATGAATAGTTCAAAGACAGTGCTTCAACAATCCACAATTCCGAAAAATACGTCTTCAAAAAGTTCATTCCGCTGATAATTTCCAGATTTTGTATAAAGCCTTATTTAGAGCCTGTCCTCGAATTCGCCAATAGGTATAACAAAATAATGAGTTTAAAACATTCCATCAGTAAAAAAAAATATAGATATTTTATTATTGGAATCGTTTTCCCATTTTCACTTTTTCTAAATATTTTACTTGGAATCTTTTTGCCATATTGTCTGAACATGAGATACCTTCCACAGAGGTTTCCACAGAAGTAGAAGTAAACAGACAAAATGAACCAATGGAATCAGCGGAAAATATTAGAGGAGAAAAATGTATAGTAAACGTGAACGGAAAATCTAAAAGTGCAGATCTGAAGGACAAAGAAGAGACAAACAGAAGGATTTGTGCAACCGAAAAAAAAGAAATCAATGAAATGGTCACCGAAAAAACAAATACCACAGAAGTGAATGGATATGCTGGTGATGGAATTTTACAAAAAGTATCAGACAAGATTCGCGACATAGAACGGTCACGGATAATTAAGACGATTGGAGGAGCAGACGACAGAGAACTGCAGAATTTCACACATACTTTAGATGTTCCCCCGCGAGGTAAATTATACGAATATCGATACAATAGTAAGCGCTCTTTAATAGTATATGATCACATATATAAAAAAATTATATACAGACAGATAGCACAACACGAGATCATTGAAATGATTCATAAAATTAATAGTTCTAACACAATTCTCAAAAGATCCATAATTTTGAAAAATACGTCCTCAAAACGTTCATTTCACTGATTATTTCCGGGCATTGTATAAAGCATCATTCAGAGCCTGTCCTCAGATTCACCAATAGATATAATAAAATGAGTTCAAAACATTCTATCAGTAAAAACGAATATAGACATTGCATTATTAGTTTTTTTTCAATACTCCCGTTATCAACTAAATCTCAGGACGATCACACATTTTGAAAACATTTTACTTGGAATTTTTTGTCAATATTGTCGGAATATAATATATCTTCCACAGAGGTACAGGGACAAAATCTAACAATGGAATCAACCAAACATGTTTGCGAAGAAGAATTGATACTAAAGGGGGGCGGAAAAACTGAAGGTGCAGATTCAAAGGATGAGATACCAAAAAAGATTAATGCAAACGAAAAAATAGAGATCAAGGAAAAGATCAGCGAAAAAGTATGTACCATAGAAGCAGATACACATGCTGGTAACAAAATTTTTGAAAAAGCATTAGACAAAATTCACGACGAAGAACGGTCACAGATAATTCAGATGATTGGAGGAGCACATGACAGAGAACTGCAGAATTTTGCAAATGCTTTGGATCTTTTCCCACGAGGTAGGTCATTCGAATATCCATTCAGTTGTGAGCGCTCTTTAATAGTAAATAATGAAATATTTAAAGGAATTATATACAGACAGATAGTACAACACAAGACCATTAAAAATGATTCATAGAATTAATAGTTCTAACACGATTCTCAAAAGATCCATAATTTTGAAAAATACGTCCTCAAAACGTTCATTTCGCTGATTACTTCCGGACCTTGTATAACGCCTTATTCAGAGCCTGTCCTCAGATTCACCAATAGATATAACAAAATGAGTTCAAAACATTCCATCAGTAAAAACAAATATAGAGATTACATTATTAGATTTTTTTTTTTTCAATACTCCCGTTATCGGCTAAATCTTACGACGATCGCCCATTTTCCAAACATTTTATTTGGAATCTTTTTGCAATATTGTCTGAATATAATATATCTTCCACAGAGGTAGAAGTACAGAGACAAAATGTACCAATGGAATCGACCAATCTTATTAGCGAAGAAGAATTGATACTAAAGGGGAACGAAAAAACTGAAGGTACAGATTTAAAGAATGAGACAAAAAAAAGGCTTAGTGCAAACGAAAAAATAGAGATGAATGAAAAGATCAGCGAAAAAGTATATACCATAGAAGCGGATAGTCATGCTAGTGAGAAAAATTTTGAAAAAGCACCAGACAAGATTCACGACGAAGTACGGTCACAAATAATTCAGATGATTGGAAGAGCACATGACAGAGAACTGCAGAATTTAGCAAATGCTTTTGATCTTCTCCCACAAGGTAGATCATTCAGTTGTGAGCGCTCTTTACTAGTAAATAATTAAATATTCAAAGAAATTCTATACAGACTGATAGTACAACACAAGACCATTAAAATGATTCATAGAATTAATAGTTTCAACACATTTCCTAAAAGATACATAATTTCGAAAAATACGTCCTCAAAGTGTTCATTTTGCTGATTACTTCCGGTCATTGTATAAAGCGTGATTCAGAGACTGTCTTCAAATTCACCGATTAGTTTAACAGAAGGACTTCAAAAAAATCTATTAGTAAAAACAAATATAAACATTGACGAAATGAATTTTTATAAGAAACATTAATGGATGAGTATATGGACATGAAATTGGTCACATTTGACAGTGGATAATATTTGCTCACAAAAGAATAATTTATGCGAAATTTTCTTTTCGCATTAAGTCTGAAATATTTGAGAACAAAACCATACTCAATTCGAAAACTGTCCAATTTTGGTATATAATATTCAACACGATGCTCTCAATATAATCGTACTATAAGAAGTTTTTGACCAATACTCTCTTTATCTGCGTAATCCTAAGACGATTGTACGTTTTCTACATATTTTAATTTCAATCTTTTTGCTATATAATCTGAATATGAGTAATCTTCTACAGATCTAAAAGTAAAGAGTCAAAATGTACCAATCGAATTAACGGAAAATGTTAGCGAAGAAGAAACTATAGAAAAGGTGAACGAAAAAACTGAAAGTGCGGATTTGAGGGATGAAGCAGGAAAAGGGATCGATGCAAACAAAAAGATACAGAAAAATGAAAAGATCAGCGAAAAAATATTTTCCGTAGAAGTAGATGGAAGTACTGGTGATGAAATTTTAAAAAAAGGTGCAGACAGTCTTCACGAAACAGAACGGTCCCATATGATTCAGACAATAGGAGAACCGATATTTCAGACGATAGGAGAAATAGATGACAGAGAATTGCAGAATTTTGGAGATAATTTAGATTTTTCCGCACTAGGTAAATCACACGAAGATTAATTCAATCATTAGTGCTTTTTAATAAATGACAATAATTATAACGCTTATTTAATCCAGTTAAAGTTGCAATTTAACCGAACATTATTTTGGATAGGGGGAGATATTACTTACACTGTAGGTGACATGCTGATGTTTCCATTGGATGAGAACATTTTCCAAAATGTGGAGAAAACGAGTAAAGCTTCTGATCAACAAACGTCTTCTGGGAAACCACGCATTATCAGTGATGAGATTCTAAGTCTTCCTTTACGACAGCTTGGAGAATACAGTGTAAAATTGAGCTCTGGTGAGAATTGAAATATTTTCGAATCTTTGCCCAGGTTTCACATGATGCATGTTATTGTTATGCTATGTTTTAGGAGAAAATATCAACTTCGTGGATCAGATGACTAGTGCGGGAGCGACGAATTTGTATCACGTTGATTCTCTCCAAGAAACTGATTTAGAGCCTGTAATGAATTCGACAGCAGTTGACGAGTCAGAAAATTACGAAGAAACCGTTGAACCGAACGATGAGGAATATGTACCAGATGTGGATTCTTCTGATTCCGATATTAGTGCGCATGTTGACGAACCCGATGAAATAAAATCGAAACCATCGAGAAAACGGTCTTTGAATGTTACGTTGGGTTTGAACAAACCGGGTATTTCAGCCCCTGATGATGCGGATTTAATAGTGGAAAATTCAAGCAGTGCGCCTCACTTGAAACGATATTTTTGTTTTTACTGCCAGAAAATGCAAGCGAAAATCGCACGACATCTGGAAACTGTCCACGCTAAAGAGGAAGATGTGAAAAAATTTGCACAACTCCCTCCAAAAAATAAAGAAAGGAAAGCGATAATTGCAATGCTCCGGAAGAAGGGAAATCATTTGCATAATAACGATAAACGTTTCAATACCGGGAAGCTCCTAGTCTGTCGGCGTCCAAATGAAAGAATGAAAAAATCTGCAGGCGATTTTCTCGCATGTGGTAACTGCACGGGACAGTACGCCAGATCGGTAATACGACACCATTACGAGGATTGCATAGGAAAAACAACAGGTAACGAACAAAGTAAACAAAAAACCGACCGACCTGCAGGTAACGAACGAGTTGTAGTAGTCAGTGGGAAAAAAGTCACAGCACGCGTTCACGAAAAAGCGAGCCGTCTAGTACGGCGACATGTTTTTCCATATCTGCGAGAAGATGAAGTTGTTAGAGGTATTAGATATGATGAGTTAATGATCCTATACGCCAACAAGGAGAGTGAAAAACATTCAGTGCATCAGCACCATTATCAAATGATTCGCGCGCGCCTACGCCTGCTAGGCCGATTTTTGGTAGAAATAAAAAAAATCAAGCCGAACAGTATTAAAAGTTTCGCGGATGTTTTTGTACCACGACATTACGATGCAACAATTGACGCCGTCAAAAGAGTTGCACAATTCGACGAAGAAGAGCGAAGATTTGCGCATCCGGCAGTAGCTACAAATCTAGGAGGGCTCCTGAGATATTGTGGAGACATACTCCGTTCTGAGTTCATTAAAAAAGAAAGCGACCAAGATCAAAAACGCGTGGAGGATTTTTTAAAGTTGCTTGGAGAAGGATATGGAACGAGCATCAATCGACCAGCCGCGGAAACTCAAGCGCAAAACAATAGGCGTAAAAAAGTTATTCTGCCGTCTACCGATGATATTAAAAAACTTTATAGCTACCTATCAGATGAGCGCACGAAATATTTTGAATCTTTGAACGAAACATTTTCCGTATCGGTATGGAAAAAGCTGGCTGAGACGACTCTGCTCTCTCTCTTAATTTTCAACCGTCGACGGCCAGGGGAAATAGAGAGACTGTACGTCGAGGATTTTCAGCATTATCAAACAATTGATAGCATAGCGAATAAAGATACGTATGCCGCTCTTTCAGAAGCGGGGAAAAAACTAGCGCGAACTTACGTACGATTCGAAATTCGAGGTAAATTGGGGCGTGGTGTACCAGTTCTTGTACATTCCACAATATTTGAGTGTTTGGAACTACTACTTCATCATCGAGAAAATGCTGGGATTTCTTCTCAAAATCCCTATCTTTTTGCGTTGGTCTCTACCGATAAAGATCGTCATCGATATTTACGAGCGTGCAATTTAATGCGCAAGTACTCAACGGAATCGGGAGCCACAATTCCAAACACACTTCGGGCAACAACTTTGAGAAAACATCTTGCTACGCATTGTCTAAATTTAAATCTTTCCAATGGTCAGGTTACAGATTTGGCAAACTTTATGGGCCACGAAGAAAAAATTCATAAAAACATCTATCGGCAACCAGTACTGCAAACTGACATTGTGCAAATGTCCAATATCTTGAAACTCGCTCAAGGGATTGACGACGAATCTTCGTGTGAATCAGACAATAACGAAGAAGCAGTGTCGGACGATAACGGAAAAGAAAATAGAGAAACAACAGGTAATATTTACAAAAGTGTTAATCATCGAATTAAAAATTATTGTGTTGATACAGCGAAATGATAACTTAATTCAATTTTTTTCGATTGTCAAGTTTCAGGCAGCTTTCAAACAGAATTCAGTTCGTCATCTCCGATAAGTGCAAGGAGATGGACATCAGAGCAACGAAACATCGTGATGAATCGTTTCAAATCACAGCTGCAGTCAAATCAAATGCCCACAGGTCGCGAAATGCAGAAGCTTATCGACAAAGAACAATGTTTAAAAGAAAAAAATGTAGCTCAAATTAGGTCATGGCTTCATACTCAAAAAAAAAAACTTGGCTCAAAATCATAATCCCAGGATTTTCGTTTTTGGAATCTTTTTCACGTTTCATTTTTCTTATCCAATAATAATTTTTTGTTTGTTTATTTTTCTATGGAAGAATTTCATGTTTTTGTATCTTTTTTTTCCGGATATTTTTTTTTGTTTCATATTTCACATCCTAAAATGTTTTGTTCGTTTTTTTGTTTTTGTGTGAAATAAATAAATATTTTTTTGTATCACTCTTATTCCTTCCATCATTTTACAGCTCTAAGAAGTTTTAAAATGTAGAGATTCGACAAGTTCGAAATTTCAGTTCTTCACATTAAAAAATATTCATATCTATACAATTTTATTATTATTTTGCGACTCAAGATTTTTTGTTCCACACATTTTTGTTTTAGGATACATTTTTCATGTGTTGAAAAACATAAAAAAACATTTACTTTTCCTTTTTTTCACTCAGTTCAATGTCAATATTATGTTGGAATACGCGTGATTAACACTGCGCTCATGAAAAACAGTGACCTTAATACAGAATTCTTGCTCTCGTATTGAATCGAATTTTCCTTCGCTCTTGAACGTCTTCATAGTAACCATTAAAATGAAGGCTTCGAAGTCTCCGCTCTTGTGATATTTTTTCAAGGACATGGTCTTCGTATAGTGTCTATAATCGCACGTCTTCAAAAAATACTCTCTACACATTAAAGCAACTTTGGAGACTGACCTCAGAATCTTCATTAGGTTGAAAAAATTATAAAGACGGTCCTCAAAAAAGCCAAAAGTCCTCAAAATAGCCAGTTTCTAAACGGAATCGTCCTCAAAATGTACTCTGGACATACATATATATGTATATTACGTATGCAGGATTTCACCGAATTCACGTTTTTGCTGTCACACCTCGACAAACCACACACTATCATCGAAGCACACACTCTAGTCACGGTTACGTTGTTCCTTTTTGTATCCAAATTCGATTTTAAACCCGAAGCGATTATTTAAGCACTTTTATATGCTATGATACCAGAAAAATTCCACTTTAACTCGATCACTGGAGCGAGGAAAACTTTTAATGCACTCTCTTCGTGCTATTTTATCCACGAGAGTCACAAACCGTCCGGTGTTCGTTTTTTTATGTTTTCATATCAAGTTATGTTTCGTTGAGCTGGCTTTTGAAACTGATATTCGGTATGAGCGTGATTTCTGATCGAGCTCCAGTGAAATAATGTGTCACAAAGTGACTCACCAGCCAGCGAAAGAGAGGGAAGAAGAGGAAACTTTTGTTACAAGACTGATAAAAGTCTCGTGCGTCTTTGCCCGGTTTAAAGGAATTACGACACGTCTGCCGCGTGCTGCGAACTCCGGCGTACTGAGCGCCACGAGACGCTGGAACCTCAAAGCCGCGATCGCCGCGCCATCGGCCACTCCACCGCGGCCGATTCTCGAAACATTCGAGACTCAAAGTATCGCTAGTCTTTTTTACGTATTTATGTTTCTATATGTACATTTTTTTTCCGGTGTACGTTGCGCGTTTGTATACAAAAGATCCAAAGTGTACGGATAGCAAATCTTACCTTATTGTGTTCACTGCACGCTCGGCTTTCAGTTAACATGGCTCTGCACATCTGGAAATCAAATTTTTCTTTATTACAAGACTGAACAATACGTGTTAAATATTCTTCAACCCTTTTCAATGTTTCAATCTGTTGCTCATAATTTATCATCGCTCGTTTCATTATTTCGACATGAGATAAATTTCAATTAGCATACATTCAGAATTTACATTGCATCATTATTTCCGTATGTGCTTATGGAATTTTTGTAACTCGTGCTTTAAAAATGCAAATACATGGAGAAAATGAAAATCGCGAATATTATCGTCACAGCAACAGAGACGCGGGACAACATTGGAGCATGGGTGATTGTACCCATGCAGAATGTTAATTATCATCAAACGGAAATAAATTTTCGACTATTCCAATGAAAAATTACATTTCAGCAGCGTCAAAATCACCCAAAATCCAAGCTTCTCGTTCGTATCTATTGCTGGTACGATAATTTTTCATTTTCCACTCTCCACGTGTATGCTTTCGATCTTTAAATTGTGTCTCCGTTAACCAGCAATTACAACCATCATTTGTATTAATTATAGTACTACAAAGCTTCGTGCTTAAATATTAAAAAATGTAAATTCGTATCGATACAGTGGTCGAATGACCTCGAGTTAAGGCAATAGTTTCGTTGAAGTGTTTTTCTACTGATTTGTTCATAGTTCTGAGGAAATCAACCAGTCTTTGTTGAGATCGATTTTTTTTTTAAATGCATTTTTCGTAAAATAGCAGAAATTTGATTTCTAAAGTCTGGAATTGTCAAATTTCCTTGTCCTTTTATTTTCGTGTAAAATTAAATCTTTGATGAGACAAAAAAAAAACAAAAATTGCTGCATCAGATTATCGAGTAAAGATCCTTCGTACCAAATTTCCTTCGAATGAATCGTTTAGTTTTCGAGTGAATTTCGCTGCTACTTAGAATTTTTATAGAGCGATAAATAAATGGCAAACACAATAATAGCAACATCCAATAGAAATATAATTGGAACATCGATTTATATGTAAGCCCTGGAGGCTTATATGTACGTAGTAAGGTAAAATTAAATTGATTCGGAATTAATCAAGGCTGAGCATTATTTGCATATATATATATATCCGAACCTTTTCTGAAAACCTTTTTCCCCGATTAGCAATTAATTCAATTGTTCATTAATATGTATCGTTCGAACGAATTATTCGTTCAAATTGTTTTTGTTCTTCTCGTTCTACAAATTCAAAACGTATTCGACATTATTATCTGCATTTTCTGTTGATGTTTCGATTTACTGACGGAAATACGGTGTACGAATTCACCGAGGCCGTACGCTCGAACGAGCTCGTTACTGTTTTATCCTATATCCTTCAATAGTTGGCTTATTTAAGCAACGTATATCAATTTACTTTTATTACTTTAAGGACATCTTTGTCTTTCCTCTTCTGAATAAGTTTTGCGTTGTTTATCGATATTTATAGAAGCATCAAGATCAATACATGGAGAAACCATTTTAGCTGTTTCAACTAATTGGGGCACATATAAGTTGGAATACTGTAAACAAAATGTACTGTCGAAATGAACTCAACACAAGATTTGGTTAACAATACTGACATCGTTTCGATCACTTTTCCACATATTTATGGTTTATTACGATGCATTGATTTTTATTCATGAAATCTATTGTCGATTATTCTTATCAATAAAGGAAATATTTTCTAGATAGACCGAGATATAATGATAACGATGTCATCTCTTTTCTTGACCAACTTAATTATTACTTTACGAAAATAACTAAATATTGAGTGCCATTATTTTGTGAATAAAAGTGATCAATGTTCCGTTTGGAGATTTGAGGAGCAGTCAAATTCAATATCCACCTCGATAACTCCAGTTTAGTTAGTGATCCCTGCCATTATTTTGAAACTCAATCAAATCTTTCCATTATTATTACTTTGTGTTTGATAAAAGGAAGAAGAAGAAAGGCAACGTAAATAAGAGAGTGAAAAAAACGAAACGAGACCAGTCGAGTGGCGAGAACAGCAGGGGGGGTGGGTGGGTGGGTGGAAGAAAAAGGTGAGCAGTGCAATAGCGCAAGTGGAAAGAGAGTACCAAAGCTATCTGGAGCGGTTAGATAGCGCGGAAGTCGATTCGCATTCAGATTCACGATATTCGGTCTCACTCTATGTCCGGAATCAGCCCCAACCTTCCCATTCATATATGTACGTATAAATTCAAATATATATGTATATATATGTACACACAGATAGTTTGACTTTCTGTGCAAAGCCACGTCGTAATTGGACTGCAGAGTTCTGCAGGCTCGAACTTAATTGAATACGAGCGATTGTGCCCTCGTGTGCCAACGTATATAATCGAAGATATACGTATATATAACTTAAGTATGAACGAGTGCACAAATATACACAACACATGAAAAATTTCATCTGCTTCAAGCTCTCTCTACACACTATACAACGATTTTCACAGTATTTATTATATTTATATATGAAAATGCACGTGTGTCCGTGTGTGTGTGTATGTGTGTGTGTTCTGTGTATACCTATGTATATAAATTAAGTAAGGTTCCCCTATGTGCATCGACCGTTAAACCCAAACAAGAAAGTCCCCCTTTCTTTCTCTCTTACAATTCTCTTTAACTCGATCTCTTATCTTCCCTCTCACTTTTTGTGTCAAATTTTCTCAGTCTTTTTCTCTCTCTCCCTCTCTTTCTCTTTCTTTCTCTCGCTCTCTCGTTTCAACGTTGTCGCCATCGTCGTCACAAGTACCGACAATAAATTATATCGGACCCCCCCGCTTCTCCGCTTCGTCCATCTCTCCCCTTTCTCCGACTCTTCGGACTCTTTATCCATCGCGTTCGACAAATCTAAGAGATGCGTGCAGCCAACGACGGCGGTCTTGTCCGACAAGACCGAGGTCCATAAATTTCAAACACCCCTATGTGCTTTTACACACTTATCAATGTATGTACACGAAGTGTGGTCGGTTAGCAAGAAAAAGGACTTTGTGAGGTCATGCTAAAGTACGCTACGAAATGTTACGAGAACGAAGGGTTACGCCCTTCCACTCGGCATCCCAAGCGAATCGTGTATATATTTAAATTCAAAAAGAGAGCGCAACTTTAACGATAATGAGGTTGGAATGATTCAGAGCTAGAGAGATGGAGAAACGGGAAAAAGCTTTCAATTACGGTGTCTCAACGTTCACTGAATCTGACGTAATACCCTAGAGCTTCAAGGTCAACGTTGTCTTTCTGTCTTTTTCAATAGATTTTAAAGGGCTCGAACCCCGAGCGAGCTTTGATTGCCATGGGAAATCTTTCGACGAGTACAAAAAGAGTGACTAAATCATGGACGATGTGTAATAATCAAATTTTAGTATTTAATCCGTTCAATTAAGCGTTCGATTATTATTATTATTAATAATATTATTATCATTGTATCTATGAAGTAACACGAAGGTCATTGAGTAAAAGTATAAACTCAAGTGGCATTCTCCCGAGATCGACAAATCTTTACTCTCCTTGGAATTAATTTGGTTTGAATCGTCGCCTAAATTTAGCTTCACATACAACAACGATTCGTTTTCTCGATCAGTTCACGTTTTGCCTCGCGCTTATTCCTCTCTTTCGAATAAAATCACTGAATTGAAAATAACGCTGTGCACGGTTGTCACGTTGATCGCAGCGGAAGAACGTGATTGGCCCTTCAATTTTTCGTCTCTCCAAGTTGTACCTATCGCATCTGGTATTCCTCAATTTTTCATGCAAACCCTATATGCGCTTTATATATAAATATATATATATATCGAAGTCGCATTCTCCGAGTACGCGCTACTTTCCTATGGCTTTATAAATAAAAGATGCACATCGCGAGATGTAGGACCACATCTATTTTGTATCTATGTACATGCATGAAATCATACCTATGTATGTTCGCGTACGTACCCAGGGTCCTAAAAATCGCGCTACATTCCCGGAGGATCTAGATAAGTAACGTTAAATACCTGAACAGTTTTCACAATTTTGCAGACCCCGATGTATTGTCCTCCAAATATGAATTTTCCAATCGTAAATTTTTCAAATTAAAGTGTTGATAAAAGGTGGCGTTCTTCTCATAACAGGATCGTTGGTTATTGAAACAAATCAGCTAAAACCACCACGAGAAAGATCCAACCGTGAAATGAGTAACCACAAACTGTTAACCACACGATTTTCGTCGCTCTAATCCGAAAGTTGCGACACCCTGCTTACACAAGTGTATTTGTGGTTGTACTTTAGTTTATACGGCATAGAGAACGAATGCGATGTTCGAAAGTTGCCATTTCCGGTTCGTGGCCAATTTCCCCGAAAGTCACTATTTCTCTCTAACCCTCTGCTCATGTTAGAAGCCATCCTCGTGAGTGGTGCGTATGACTCTCACGATCGAGAGTACGGTGTACATGTCTTTGCGATAATATGTATATACGAAACTCAGACAGGCGTCCCGTCTACGGTTTCGCCCTAGTTAACCACTCGATCTCTATCTTTCCACTCCAATGTTCTCTTTTACATGTATATATCTATATATATTTCATGTATATCGATTTTGCACGGCAAAAGAAGAGCAGCCCCAGAATGCATTGCAATCCGAAAACTGTCGACCGGAAATGGATCTTGAGAATGGATGTTAAAATGAGAATGAGGACAAAACATGGCACTAATTCATGGAACCGATTGCCATTGGGAAAATTAAAATTTAAGCCTTATCCGTCAACCTCAAAGAAATATACTGCCGTCTCAAAAATTGCTACCAACGAATAATCGATGATCCAATTGATTTCAGAATTTCAACCAGAATCAGTCGATTATTTAATCCGAAACGGCGGTACCTTCATAACCTATATTTCGAAATACCATTTTTGTATAAACATCGTTTTTCCTGGCCGAAGATTTATGCTAAAAAACGTCATTATCGTAATCTCGCGATATTCAAATTTTCTTTAACACTAAACTCATGAAATGTTGTCTCGAAAACAAGCATAGACAGTTTGAAGAGAGCAAAAATTAAATATGAACTTTTTTCTGTTAGCGTTTTATGCATAAATGTACAACGTACAGTTGATTTTTTTCATGCTTTATATTCCAACTCTGACCGGTATTTTTTTATCCCCTTCTTTTTGAACCCTCATGGATCTGGTCCGTTTTCGTGATAGGCTGAAGCACGACATACCAATGTTTGTGGGGAGTATCATGTCTGACGACGACGAGAGCTATATCCTGGATTGGGGCACTCGCTCGAATTACCTTGTCAGTTATACACTGCCTCTAGCACGCCACGACGATATTGAGGCTCTTCTCACACCCTCAAGTGTTCCAATATACTCTCTATCCATGTATATATATACATATATATATACATATAGAAAGAGAGAGAGAGAGAGAGAGATATACGTGAACATGTATGGATATTGAGGATACGTCGTCAAACCTGTTAATGTCATCACGTACGGGTACCAATCAAGCCATAATGCTGAAACGTCAACGCTATCCCAGTTGATATATCTATGTCTTACGTTTTATTTTTCACTTATACGCACAAGTTTATATACAAAATCCCTACATCAAAATTTTATTGTTTTTGTCTGGTCAGGGCTATGGCGCTTGTTATTCAGTTTAGCAGTGATGCATATATACAGAAAATCAAAACTATATGAGCTTTTTTCGCGAATTAAAGCAATTTGAGGGAAAAAAATTGCCAGGACAACGAATAACTTTGGGGCCAATGAAAAAAATTGTTTAGGAAATCAAACGAACGCATAGAAAAAAAATTATGTCTATTTACCAGCTGTCCTCATGGACACAATTAATAAACGAAAGATGCTTAATGAAACGTCACAAAAATACCTGTAATTTTTTTCTTTTTAATATTTTTGCAAAATCTACTGCTCATTATTCTATTCGTTTTCGAATTATCGTTAATTCGGTAACTGGTGTTTTTTTTGTTTACTTATCTACACTGTTTAATTTTTGGTGAACTTAAAACGCATTGACATTGTGAGCAATTCATTGGAACGTTCTACAGCTCACATTTTATTCTGATCGATTCATGAGCTTTATCCCTATGGATTATTCGACAAAAACGGTTGAGTTGATTTTAAGCGAAAAGCAGCACATCGAGAAGAAGAGATTCAGCCTTTCGTACGTTTGAAATTTTAATTCCAACGATACCTCAAATTCGGCTGAATACCAGTCCGGACGATTTGATTTAGCCACTAAAAACCGCGATTGGTAGAAAAATGAAAAAAAATAATCGTCAATATTACAGTCAACCGGAGCGAATTTCGGACAAATTTTTGAGTACTTTTGGTGGCCTGGAAAAAAAAAAAAATTTAGGTGGTTCATTCAACGTGCGTTGCTTTGTTCCCAGGCCGCGACAAATTCTACGCTGAGTTCGGCAGAATGTATTCACTTTTTTTCTTCCCTCAACGGAGTTTTTGCCTTTTCTCTATTCCCGGGCTATTTCATTTTCGATCGTTGAAAAAACAAACAAAAAAACCAATAAACTGTCAAGCTCAGCTACGAAAAAAGAATTGGCGAAATAAAAATTCAATGCGAGTGTATATACTGTGTATGCATGGCTGGTATGTGAGGCATATAAAAATTTTATTATCCTTGAAATAAATCCTTATATTTATGTCGGATAAATTTCACTTGGGCGTTATCAATTCTATTTCATTGTTTTACCTAGAGTCTATTTTCAATCGAGTTATAATCTTTCGATGTACACGGTAGTATTTTTTTTTTCTTATTACCAATCCGTCACTCTCTATTTATGAATTCAATAATGAGCATCCATTTCAAATGGAACCAGGACCCAAAACTGCCGTGAGCACAGTTTTACAAATTAAAATTTTTTGACAGCATCAAACGTAAAAATGTCACCACAGTTACGTGCAAAAGTTAACTCTCTAATTAATTTTTGAAAACTTGGATATAACTGTTGATCTAATAATATTTTAGCTTACAGGAATGGAAAAAAAATATTTAAACTTTTGGAAAAAATTTCTGAAGTGAAGTTTAACCTAAACCTCTGGACCTAAAAGGTGAAAACTGTGATTTTTTTAGGAAAGCTTTTCGTAATATGTTGCTTTGTAAATGATCAGAAAAAAATGAATCATCTGTGGAAAGGTTTCGGAGTTGTTTCGTCAAATGTAAAAATTTTCTACTGCTCTCATAAAAACGCGTGTAAATCTGTAAGAGAGTTAAAAAATCGAGACAGCAGTGAGTCATTTTAAAATGCATCACGTAGTTTCGTAATAATTCGTGTCCTGAATGGGTCTTCAACTTTTTTTTTTAATTCTTTCGAACGACGCTTCGTCGAAACTACTAACTTGGTGCAATCGTTTTCGTTTAATTAATTCTTCAACTTTCGAAGCTGTTGACAGTTTAATAAAGTGCTTGGAATATTTTTCGAATTTTGATCTTGGTTCCCGACTTTTTTGGTGTGTTATAGATTTTTTAAATATTTGAAACACTCTGTATATTTGAACGTTATAACACCTGTGAACAATGCTAGCTCAATTATATTAAAACGTTCCCTGGATCGTTCGACATCTGTGGTACGAACTGCTGTTTCACCAAATAATCCAACTCAGCGAAATACATTTTTCATTTCTCTTCGGTGAATTGTTTTTTTTTTCTTTTTTTTTTTTTTTGTTATTTAATACCTTTTCCAGCCTCAACGGAACTCTCATATTTTTCATATCGGTTTTTGCGCCATTGCCTAACCACACCACTCTCTTGTTATTGAAATTGATTTTTCACACGCGCAAAAATATTACGCGGTCTGATTTCGTGCTGAATTATTTTTTTTACTTATGAGCACAGTCAATTTTTTTCCTGTCATTCTCACGGTTTCAACGTCAACTCAAACGATTCGCATATATATATACATATTTTTATCAATCGGTCCGTGGTTTCCCCCCTCAATTTCCAATTTTCATACGTTTTCTGGGTTACGATATATACTGAAAATCCATTTCGGTTATTTCAACGAATTTAGCTTCCATCAAATAAAATCTCTCGTCAATGGTTCATTTATCGCCAAATATACTACGTGGCAGTATTCATTTTATTGATCACTCGATATTTCAAAAATCTGAATCCGATGCCCTGGATTACTTCCTGGTTTATTTATAAATTTTTCATTCAATTGCATCTTCCATCTTAATTTTCGAAAAAATCTCATGATTAGGGAATGCCTGTATTTTTTCCGTAGATCAAGGTCCATCGAAATTATCCTATTTATTCATTTTTCGAAATGCTCTTCTTCTTTCTAACTATTTTCATTTTTCTAATACCAACTGCTCAGGGTCCCTCGTCCTCCAATGCTAATGATTCGTCCCGCTGTCTGACTGCAGCCAACTTATTTTTACGAGATTTTGTGGAGGTGAAAGAAAACTGCGGAAAACCTTGCCAAAGAGCAAGGACTGGACACCTCATGAGTTGTACTGCAAATCGTCAAAGTACATGATGAAAACTATCTATTGACAGCAGCTAAAACCACGTAGCGAAATGTTCACGTACGACAATAGGCTGTTCTTGAGCATGAATTTGTAGAAGGTGGACTCCGATAGGAAAAAAAATGTAATTTGCCTATTTTCAAGGGTAATTCAAGGGTTCCAACGTTGGGATCAAAATTTCGACCATCTCATTCCCACCCCTTTTCTGCGTCCAGTAAAAAGTTCCAAGCTTCTTAAGCTTGTTGGCCACTCTAGTTTTCGAGATATGCAGTGTAATCAAAATATCGTGGTACCACCTCGACGCTAAGTTATAAAATGGGAAGATTTTAACACCCGAGTGATTTCAACCGCGTTTGCAAATCTACAAGGAACTCTCTGTCAAATAAGCTCGTTTCTCTGTTGAGGATTTATTTTTCTAACTCTCGATTAGACTGTATCGATTAAATTAGTTTATATGATTTTGAATAAATTATTGAAATAATGCATTGTTCCACATCTGGACAAATTTTTATTTTCGTTTTCATTTTTTCTTTCTCTCTTCCTTTCATTTTTTTTGTCCATGTTTTGCATGAATATCATTTTTATCTTCGTCACAGTCTCGAGTTAATGCATCGATTTGATATTGTCCAAGTTGCAAATATGTAGGTCGTTCCCTCAGCTATAATGAAGGGAACGTTTGTTTCGCAACGTCTTCGGTCTCCATAGGTCCATTAATAATCGTGCTCTTAATGATCGAGCGATAGAAGTGCAAAGAAAGGGAATCAGAATAAGAAAAATTGCTAAAACGCGACGAGGATCGTAAAAGAATATTTTTATGGGACATTTCACGCTAAATTTGTTTTACATTCATCCTCAGAGTTTTTTTTATTGGTTCGTGGATTGAAAATGTGTCCATAAAGGAAGTTTTATTTCTCTCTATATTTAAACTATTTCATTTCATTCACAATTTTTTCATTTTTTAAAGATTTAATTGGCTGTTTTTGCCATCAATAAAAATTTGAGTAATTCCAGATGGTAATTTGGAATCATAGAAAAAATTCTTGACATCGCTTCGAGGATGGAATGCATTTTGTACTAATACACAAGGATTTTCTTTCGAGCAAATGTCTTTCTTTTGAGTTCTAGCCTTGACAATGTTTTACGGAAAGCCCCATACATTGAAAATCTTTGTTGGAGAGGCGTAGAGCCGTTTTATCGACTGCAGGTTATATATTCGTTGTATAATGGAAAGACGTGGGTGCGCGGTATACTTTCTTTCTGTTTCTTTTTCCTCCAAGCCCCGCATCATCGGCACAAAGATGCGCTTTCAAAGTTTGGATCTTTCTTCCCGTTCATTAATTCGCTCCGACCCGAACTCCCAGAAATCTGCGTTAATTTGCAGAATCTCTTGAAATCCCACGATCCTCACTGAATCGTATCGTGTCAATTAACCTCCTCTCTTTTCTCTACTCATCCAGTCATGAGTTGATGGTAATAAAAAATCAGTCGTGCGTTGTCACTCAATCATCGATTACGATTTTTATATCTACTTTTCCCGGTTATACTGAGTCTATGATTATTTAACTTCGATATTAAGTGAGAGTATAATTCTTCTTATCGAATCTTTGATTCAACGAATGCCTCGAAAACTCGGAAAATTGTGAAATTGAAGAAAAAAAAAAAATAGTCAAGTATCAAATCTATTATATTTGTGTCTCGGTTTTCCTAAATAACTTTTATGGACTGAACATTTGTTTGCCCATATAAGCGTGTTATTTTATTATACACGTTAAGCGGGAGTTGTGCTCCGATGCACGAAGAGTTTAAAACGTGTAAAGCTCAGAGCGCGGCTCAAAACGAAAAAAGGGAGAGCGAGAGAGAGAGAGAGAGACCGAGAGAAAGAGAACAAACTGCAGAAATGGCACAGAAGAGAATCCCATCCACCGTGCTCGATATCTCGGGCCTCAGGATAAAACGAGAGGGTTAAAGGAAGTAAATTTAATTAAAGTCTGCCTGGAGAAAAACTTTTTAGCCGAGCTAGGCTCTCGTGGCTCTCGATCTCTTCTTCCAATTCTTCTTCCACCACTTATCCGTTCCTCTCATTCTAGCTTGTACTTTTGTACCAATCCTTCACTTCTCTGGTTGGAATTTTCCATAATTTGTTTTATCTCTTACAGAACGAAAGCCATGATAAATAATTTTTGAGATGTTAATACATTTAGCGACGTGTAATGAAAAAAGATGGTTCTGGATTTTTTTTTCATTTGTTTTACTATCAATATACGAAACAATAAGTATGGAGGTCGACAAACATTGAAGTTAAAATCTGAATATCACTGCAGCGTATAAACTAAGGGAAGCGTGAAGAGAAGAGAGGCTAAAATAAATATGTTGGAATCACGAAAAACTCGTTAAAAGTTTTATTAAAAGCTCAAGAACAATACGAGAAAGCCAAAAAAAAATTATAGAAAAGAAGCTCGGGAAGAAACCGGAGGCTAAAAAAGATAGCAACGGATAAAAGGATGGAAGTGAAAGAATTATCGATCCCATTCACTTGGCATAATTCGTTTCCGATTCGCGATCGTTCCTCGCCGAACCTTTTCTCAGCAAAGTCTTAAGTGACTGCATGAATTGAGATATTTGTTCATATTTGTTTTGCTCAACCCGCCATTCATATTTTTAATTTACTCCAGTGATTTTCAATGCTTCTACAACTATTCCACATTCATCGAGTCCTCGAAACACTGTCATTAAATCTTTTCCGTTTGTTAATATTTACTGGTTTGATTCTTCTCGCAAATTGAAAATAAAAATTCATCGATTCCACGAAGTTTTATAACTTGAGTTCTGAAGTACACTTTGAAACATTTCAAGAATATGCAAGAAACAAATCAATAATGTAAGAGCGTTGAAAGAGAAAAATGTGAAAACATTTAACGTCAGAAGGTAAAATATCGGGACAGAGAAGAAAAACAAACTCTAAGAAAAAGATTTTTCAACAGCGTAATTCAAACTGTTTCTAAAAAATATATTTAAACTCTGAAGTGAAACGTCTTGAAGCATTTTTTCCCAATTGACTCCGCTCCAAACCGTCAGTGCAACATATGTATTTATATTTGGTTGGATCTAAATCGTTGCAAAACTTACGACTGCTTATCGATAATTAACGATCATCTCGCCAACGGTTCACCAGAGACGAAGAAGACGACGACTCTTTTCTTCAGGATTCCATGACCTGGTCATCCTGTGAATTTTGATCAGAACTTTTGTTTCTCCCGATAGAATACGTCAAGACTAAAGTACGAGACTGACTGAATATTCGATACATCAGTTCGATCCTGTTTCACGTGACCTGTTCCATTCTCACTGTTTCGTGTATTCGCGTCCACGAGAAATCCGATAGTACAACTCTCGGTGCCTTTACCATTTCCAATTTAATCGAATAAATGAATCAGCTTGCCACGGTCCCCCGGAAAAGTATGGACGATACGATACTTTGTACCTTGGGGGCCTCGATCACCCCCTCCCAAATCACAAACTTCTCATATGCTTTTCTTTTCTCTTTTATATACTGCGGGGTATATTGTGTTTTATGTATCGATAATATAATCCCAGGAAACATGATCGATCACCAACCGATCCTTTATTTCTATGTATTTACAAAAATTTCGAGGACGAAAAATAAAAGTTGTTTTTTGGCCCAAAGCCGTGCTATGTTTTTCCCGAAGTTGCAGTCCAAAATATGGACCAGCTCAAACAATGGATTCGTTCAAAAATACGTGAATTTGTAAATAGAACATACGCGAAAGGTCAATTTTAGCTGAGACTCCACTGGAAACATGTTCGACAAGAATCCATAGCATCCAATCATGTCAATCTGTTACTTTGGTCTGTACAGCAACGAGATAACTTACGGACTAAGCCATCAATTAGTGATAACGGACATTCTGTATTGTGCACCATTTTGTACGTCGAGCCAACCAAATATAAACATATCAAAGTTTCACAATTTCTTGCTTTTGTTCCCAAAGTCCACTTTCGAATATAAATGAGACGAAGTATCAATTTCTTGAAGCACGTCAACCTTGTCCGACAAATTTGTCTCTTGCTTCTCACAGCATTTCAAATTTCCAACGGTATTATTATTATGCGATCATTATTTCCAGTTAAATATACGCGCGTTAAGCAAAATATTGGTTTTCAAGCTGATTATATTTGTAAAAAAGCGGAGCCTTTTTTTCCCTCGAGTTTCATCAGTTTTTCATTGTTTCGGGATAAACCCCCCGGATGCTCATTCCTTCCACCGCGGGAATTAGTGGAAAATGAATAGGATTCTCGCTTGAAAAGCCCGCAGAAAAGATAGACAGTGACTTGATTAGCTGGGAGAAATATAAAGAGATGAGTAATAAGCCCATTATTTAACGATCGATGGTTTTTTCCATTGTCCAGATAGAATCGTTGATCTATTATCGCGTAATACAGAAACAAGTTTTCATCATGAAATCCGCAAATTCGAAAAGACCTCTACAACAACGTGGAAAATTGAAACAAGCCCTTAAAGTTTTGTCACACGATGTTGAAAACATGTGGAAAAATGAATAAATTTGGAATTGTTTTTGGACTGAGCCCGAGTAAGAGGAGAATATTCTCAATTGTGCATAGTTGATGAATTCAAAGTTAATTGCTAGTAGAATCGCAAAACGCGGAGGCTGCAACTTGTTCGCGTATACGTTGTCAACGCACAACCGAAATGAATTGCGAGTGTGTGCTCATAATGAAAATTAGCTGGCTCGGCTAATGTTCCGCGTCGCGCTATAATCCTGGGGGTGTCAGACTACGTGAGACAGAGAAATGAGAAGAGTATGAGAATATGAATATGATGAGAATTGCAACGCGGGTATGGTGTTCTTGTCAGCGTACGTATAAGTATACGACTTCGTTGTTTATGTAAATAGGAAAAAATGTGGGGCAATGTAAGCCAGCAAGAAAAAAAATCAACAACAAAATGAATTAAACGTTAATTATTTTTAACATTTTACATTATTATCACAAGACATTAAGGTGTAAATGATTCAAATAATTTATTTTTCATTCACGGCATCAATATTTACGTTTTTTTTCTTTAAGGAAATAGAAAATTTGTTATTTTAATCGCTCGATATTGAAAATAACTCGGTTAAATAAAAATTCAATAGAAAACATGTTTTTCGATGGTCATTGGCCATATTTCTTCCACATTCGGCTTCAATATTTTTCTTAGGTGCTCCATTTTGCCACGAATAACAACAAAAGGGTGAGCCTCGAATGTTCACGCATAGACAGACGGATAAATAGGACGTATTAAGCTCCCTGATACTGCATGCGCGAGAGGACCGTTACGCACATAATGATGCAAAGCCTGATTCCGACTGAATGCGAGGAAAATACTTGTGTGGGACATCATTCATTCGTTCTAGACTCGAGTCATAGTAATCGGAGCCGTAGACAGGCTCACTGCTCTCTCGACACATTACTTTCCAGTGTGAATATCCCAGTAAGCGAAAAAATACATGAAATCGAGTGGAAGTATACGCCAAAAGGTAGAGCTTTTCCTGTCACTAAACATCGACAAAAACTACAACCATTCATCGATCTATAATTTGTTTCTATCAAATCGATTCTGAGAAACTGTTTAATATTAACACGTTAAAAATACGATTAATATAAAAACTGCCAATGAAGTTTTTGTGCAAAACAGTTGAATGTTTCAACCTTGAATAGAAATCCAATATTCAATTGTGACCAAAGTAGAAATTCGTTGTGCAAAAGTAAAGGTATAGAGAAAAAATATAAAATCATTCTTTATCAATATTTTTCGGTATTTTTTAATATGACTACCTTTTAAAAAACTCAATAAATCGACTTCCATTATTAGACGTACGAGATTTTTTTAATTCCCTCCTGAGAAATTCGTCAAATATATAAATAATCTAACTAAATTGTAAGTAATCATTTCATTGAATCTATCAATTACATTACAATTAGGAAAACCATGTTGATATTCTTAAAGATGTTCGAGTTCCAGTCTAAGGCTGAATGGTCGTAATGTAGATCCTCTTAATTGCGGAGAGCGATGAGACAGAGAAATTTTCGTAACTGAGACTAAAGTTTTCGAACAACGTTGCAAGCTGGTGAAAAAGGACGAGAAATGTATATTGGGTCGGTACGTGTTCGGACTTTCCGTTCCTCCGATATAGCACAACGAACAGGGACAATATACGAGAGATCTATGGGGTTTAAATATAACAGATACAGGGTGTCGGAATAGTGAACGAGAAATATTCGTCACTATTCACTCACGCTAAAGAACTGATTTTGTTGAAAAGTTCAAGAATTCCTTCCCACCGTTGAATTGTTTTGTTAAATTTATTAATTTCGATATAATTAAAATAACACTGAATATTTAGCTGATCCTATCAAAGAATTAATCTATAGATATAGAGCCACACATCATGCCATAAATGTACGAAATAGTGATCTGAACGATGTTAGGATTATCAACCAAATTTTTGTGGAGTATTTCGAATGTATTTATCGACCCAATTGAATAAAAGTTTGATTAATAAAATATTGAGTTACAAAATAAATGAAGTTCCCTAGTATTTTCCAATCGTTGCTGTCATTATTAATTTATGTATGAAATGCATTTGAAAAAAATGAAAATAAAAAAATACACTTTTCGTTCCGGACTCCCTGTATGTATATTAAAAAAGTTCACGATATACAGGGTGATTAATCTACCAGAAAAACATGGCGTAAGTCTACTATCGAACAGTAGATAGTTAAACATGGGACACGTAGCAAAAACGACAGAGTGTCGCTACGTGAGGTGGTCAGGACACGTAAATAAATTACGAAGTGTTTCTTAATGAAACCTTCACGGAGGTGTGGTGTACGGGAGTACCATGTATTTGTAAAACGGTCTTCGTCAGGATGTTTCGCTGTGTAACCGTATAGGACCGTAATTTTTCAGGCTTGTCTCATTCTCATCGAAAGGACAACAACAACGTACATACGTGGCATGAGTAGAAAGAAACAGTACAGCGCATGCGGTATATCCTGAAAATTGCTTTTTTTCTCTATTAGTTATTCAACATCACATCAGCTACGAGGTTATTAGCGACGACCTGAATGCCACGTAAAATCAGAAGAAAAAAAATCTCGAGACTTTTGTCCTACGATGCACGGTTCGTAAAATATTTATTAATCAATGTAATCGCTAAGTCAACGTTGTAGCGCGTGATAAAGAGAGTGCAAAGTCTGACTTGATCCAAACGAAAAATATTTCATCACCGATTCAATGGAGGGAAGATTTTCCAACATTATCGTCTAATTTATCTTTTTTGTTTTTATCAATTGTTATAGAAAATAAAGAATGACAATAATACTGTCAATCGAAAAAGTATTTTCCAAGTTTTGTATCAACTTTTTTGAATGCAGTCTTGATGCTTCAGCAAGCAAGTCAAAATATCCGGAGAATCATCACTATTTTCTTGGCTACAGACTCATATCCAACATCTGTACCCAGGAAGGATAGGAGAGACGGAGTTTAAAGCTTGGTCGCGCTTCTCTCCTCGTAACTGTTACAAACTATCGTGAGAATGTAATTAAGCGAGGAATGTGGATTATGCTAAGCGTATTAAAGCTGCAGGACCCTGAAAATACCTTCGGTTTGGTATAGCAATAGCGTGAATGAGTATCTAACGATGAGAATGAAAACGTATATATGTATACATTTGTTGGAATATTTCGAAGTGAGATGACGTTCGTCCTCGGAGAGCGTGTTTCTCAACATTTCCTGAGAGACCGTCATGGCATGTCCAATCTGATACGAATACATGATAAAGCCAATTAGCATATTAGAATGAATATTTGCAATTCCAAAAATGTCTAACACTTCGAAATGCGACTATTTGTGTCCAAAAAATCTACCGCCAAACGAAAAGAGTAGGTGGAATGTTGGATTTCAATAATAATTTAACCTTTGCAGCGCAAACATTATTTTCTATCTGTCAAAGTACAGTTTTTACGAAAACGAGAGCAGAGTTTCAAAAAAAAAAAAAAAAAAAAAAAAAAAAAAATAGAAAAATCAGCTTTGAAGACGTTCTATGAAATTTCTTCATGATTATCACGTTTCGTATTCTTGTCAACGCCTTTTTTCGTTTGTTTACAGAGACTCATGACCAGGTAGTTGAATTGCAAAAGACATGATTGAATGGGATGAGACCCAATTTTGTGTTTCTCTATGAACTTTTCAAGTCTCGTAAACAACGTTAGAGACGTAGGAAGAGCGGACTAGCATCTAATTGGAGATGGAGAATATTCTGGCTCGATTCAAAGTCTTGATAATTTTGCTCGCTTCACGTGAGCTTTCGTGTGAAATTTCTAACAAGTTTATTCATTCGTAGATAGATTGGACGCTAATACAGCCAACGGGAAACTTTAAGTGAATTGAGAAAATAAGCTTCTCCGAGAGGCAACGAGAGCGAGCATTGACAGCCCTTGATACCTCGTGATTCAAAGAATATGAAGGACTTTACGTTCTCAACTCGGCCGTTTCTGCACTATAAGTAAAAGGACTCCTGATTTTAGTCACAGCATAAAATGAAATGTCACGTCAAAAGCTTATGAACCTACTTCTATGCCCTATGAATCGCCTCCTTCTTTTTACACAAACTTCTCACGTATGTCCCTATGCACGTGCTTTTCGAGTTTTTAAAATCATTCTAAAAATAAAACTCTATTTTATACAACATTAGTTGGCGAGGAAAGTTTATATACAGTCGGTAGCCACAAATTATTGAAAAAAAGAAAAAACGATGAAATTCGTAACATGTATTTTATTTTATGAAAAAAAATTATATTGAAGTGAGTAATTTGACCATTTTTTCTAGTATATTCATTTTTCCAAGGCTACGGGTACCGCACTACCTGCAAATTAATACCTAGGTGTGCTTTTTACTTTTGAGGTCACGCCGACGGTCCACAACAACGCTATTCATAAATATCTTCATTTTTAAATCACATTGTCAATGAGTTAACTGTTCTCCATAATAACCTTATTCAATAATAATTATATGCAAGAAAAATGTATATTTTGAAACACCACTATGTTGAAATATTTTCATACTAAAACGTATCTGTACATGAATATAGTCAAAGAAGCCTTTCTTCAAAAAAATATTTCCAATCTTTGACATTTCCATTCTTAAACAACTCTATTCATGAATATCTGTGTTTCCGAAAATCCTCAATTTATGAAGAAAAACGGCCAGTTATCAACTATAAATTATTTTTCACTTGACAGAGTTGACGTTTCGAAAAAAATAAAAATTACGCGTTGTTATCCAGTAATTCGAGCTTAGGCACGCACATGCGTGCGTGGAAATGACTCATTACAATTGTACATTTATAAAGTTTTCCGCGCATTCTTGCCGACAACGTGCATGTCTCAAAAGCGCACTTACTATCGACCTACCCATTTATTTGTCGAAAAAAAAACAACTCATTGATAATAAATTTGAACAGTTTTTACGTAGTCCGAACGAGAAAATCGTTTTTTCAATTTTCATTGAACTCGATTTATTTATTTTTAGTCATATTTATTCATAAATTGAGAATTTTTCTATGTAATTAAAAAAAAAAAAACATAACTTTGCGTATGGATTATTATTATTAATTATTTGTTCGATAAATGAATTGATTTCATGAATTTACTCAATATTCATCATATTATTTATTATTTATATTATTATTTACCAATATTGAATAACTAAACGACAGGGAAAGATTATTCTACAGTTCTTCTTATATTCATTGATGATAACGGAAAATTGTGCTTATCCCATGAAATATTTTGTTCAACGAACGATAAAGCATACGATTGACTTGGCCGACCGACGCTCGGAAAGTTCTCCCCTTAACCATACCCAACCGATAAAAATCCATACGCATTGCACAACTTTACTCCAAACTGTTTATTTTTTTAAATTTGAAAAATAAACTCAGGTGTGAAATTTTTATTTCAACATTAAAAAATTGAAAAAAGCCTACCAGACGAAATTATTTCTATCATTTATTATTTCTATTATTTATTATTTCAAATTTATATTTAAATTAATAAAAAATAATGAGATAAGAGATGTAAGACGTACGATGGATTTTCATTGCAATCATCAATTTACACAATAAAGATAAAAGGATAATAGTAAAGATAAAGGACTCTAATGAAAACGAAAGTTATGAATTTATTGAAAACAAAATAGTGGAAATGAAACAATCCTCAAGATTTCAAAAAGTGAAATATCTGTGATGACGTTGAAAATAACGTTATTGAAATGATTGATCCACTCACCGATCGATGTCTTGATGATCTAGCTCTCAGGGACTTGTCATCCGGCCGTCACGTGTAGCAGAACCCCTTCAGTATTGCACAGTTGAGATCCATTGCACAAAGCTCTCACGAAACCATATTGTTACACTTGTTTCCTTCTATTCAATACGTTGGCTCCCATAATTACAATCGTTCAGTATTTATTAATGTCAATCCCGCACAAATGATTTAATTAATCACACGTATTAATCATTTATTCACGCTCCTTTGGCTTATTAACACTCGAATTTAACACAACCCGCACAATACACAATGTGAACTTTGATTTAGAACATTTTCACACCTAACATTCGTGTTTTATGATAAAAGTAATTTTGAACTTGAAACGAAATATTTAAAAAAATGTATGGCTACTATTTCAATCATTATCAAAAGTGTTTCAACATTCCCGGTTAGTTTCACAAGAGCTTCGATTTATTGTGCGAAAAAGTGCCTACGTTGACAAACAATCTTTTACCCGGTTAAGAAAAATTTGAAATTGAATGGTAAAAAAATGAATCAGAATTGAATAGTTTTTTGTTCGGGCTGGAATTCTTTTCATAGTGGAAAGAATTAGTTTCATGCGAAATTGAATGAATATTGACCAATGCTAAGTGACAGACAGTATAACGAGAGCTCTAACACATCTTCATGGAGACCCGAGCGTGCTCACGATAGTGCCAAGCGTACGAGCGACCTCGCCTCTTCCTACATTATAGCATCGGTAAAATTCTTGAATAAGCCAACGTATAACTAAACATAAAGATGTTTAGCATAAGTTGAATTTTAAAAGAACCGTACGGTCAGCCGAACATAGGTGCTAACTTACTTGTAGCACTACGAAGCTAGAGAAACCCCCGTCGCAAAATTCCGTGCTATGTCATGCGTCGCTAAGTATCGTACCGTGGTAGTACCCGTTCGTGAGGGCTTATAAGCTGTGTGCACATCACACTCTCTCACCAAAGTGAGAATGTGTAATCGGTACATACATATCCCAGTATGCATATACACGACTACACACTCTCACGTTGATGAGAACTTGATGTGTGCACACAGCGAATAGAGCTTGCTCCCGCGTTTTTATGAATACCGCCGAAGCACATGACGACGAAATGATGATCGAATCGCTCATGATAACTTGTGTACTCCGTTCCGCAGCCAGGGTACGGCCGAGCGCACGGGCGCACGAGCGTTCGCCAGAATCTCAAAGTTGTGTTCAAAGGGTCACTAGACTGTCTGTGACATTAGTATCGGACTATCCATTCGTTCGCGGAATTGAACAGTATTTACGATGTACGGACGAATCAATAAATCATTCGATTGTTTGTCAACGCGGTTATTTTTTGAATCGTACTTCTTTATAAATAAAATGTATAAAATGACAGCTTGGAAAAAAAAGTAATCACTATTACTCATTGTTTATGGGCATAATTTATGAAAAAAAATTTATTTCCTTTTTTTCAATTTAGTCATAAAATTATTAATTATTTATTAGTGTTGTTTCGTTTTTATTATATTTAAAAAAATTGAATCATAGAAAAGATCCTAGAGTTGTATAGTTATTTTTATTCACTGACGATTGAGAAGAATTCTACTTGTACGATAAGATATTTCGTTCAGTAAAATTTATCCGCGTTGAGGAACGATGAAGCGCGTACCGTTTAAATCACCGACCGACGCTCAGACCGCACTCTCCGCGTGTCGCCGGCCGGCGCCCGATTCGTACTGATAGCATTATCACGCTCTCTCGCTCCCCCGACCGTCCCGCGCCATCCCCACCAGTTGCGCTGGTGGGGATGGTGCGGCACGCTTCTCCCTTCTCCCCTCGGAACGCACCGGCACGGTGAGCGTTCCCCCACGACGCTCGAGCGTAGTAAACACACGGGACGTTCACGGGAGCGCGCGGAACGTAAACAAACCAAACGCATACCACACAAGTTTGCTTCGAACTCTTCAATATCAATGTATTGAAAAATAAATTCATCGAATAATAATTTTTGTTTCCTCAGTCAGCGAATACACTACATGGTAAAATTAATTTGATAAGCTTCGTGAGAGTTAAATAATACATACAATAAAAAAATTTGAAGAGTGAATAACGCAAATTCATTCATTTAATAATGTGATTCAAATTAAATTTGTTATATTGATGGGCAATAAAATAGAATAAACGTTTAATATTAACCATAAAATAAAATTGAATTTTCGATTTGATGTCCCGGCTGTGTCATTGTAGAAAGGTTATTATTCATTAATTATTCCGACTTGTCTAAATCACGTTCAGAATTAATAATAATAATTAAGAATCCTCAAACAGCGATCCTGGATCGACACCAAAATAATGATATTTTTCTCTCATAATTCTACAAGGTCTTCACTTAGATATATCATTCAATTTTAGTTGAGTTTCGGGGCCGGCGATATATAATTCATTAACAAAATTTCGATCTGAAATTACATTAACAGAGGGAAAACCTCTGAAAATATTTTTATTAATCAATTCAAAAAAAGTTTTTCATCTTCTAATAATTTACTGTTTGAATAATCGAACTGGTAAAAATAATGACGACAGTGAGATCAGCGAATAAATGAGAAATAATAATTTCAAATTATGTTGTGCTAACTTAACGCCTACCAAACTTTTATCAAATATCAGCGAATTATTATTTCCAAAACTGTCCTCATCGCATCATCAATTTTCATTAAACTTTACCAACGAAAAAAAAAGAAAATAATTGTCAAATCTTTCTGCCGATGGTACAGAAACAAAAAAACAAACAATTTGAATTTTTGGTTAAAATATTTACGAATGCTGCCATCTCTGGTTTTTTTCGTGTCTTTTCCATTCCATCGACAATAAAGCTCACGAATGGTAGACATTTCGCTTAGTAGAGTTTTCTCGTGGTAGGAAAATTACTCTGGTAGAGATCTGCCCGGTAAAGTTTTCGTCGGTAGGGTAGGATTTCCGTTTTTACACATACACGTTGAGTTTTAACTTTTAACCTATGTTTTGCAATGCTCACGCCTCATAAGAATTGCTCTGTCTCTAGATTCGTACAGGGTTTGGATATATTACAAAATAAACAGTGATCTCTTCATCTTTCAACATAGAGTCTAAGAAAAAAATTAGTTATTGTAGCTCACAGGAATTTTGAACCATATTAACTTTCAGAAAAAGTGTCAAATAAGAAGTTTAGATTGTGAGAACTATCCACTTTTCTCATTTTCAATTCACAGGGCTTCGATTCTTCTGTAAATAAACTTGGTTATACGTTGTTTTGAAATTCAGAGTAGAGAAATAAAAACGCAAAAAATTTTTTCAGTTTTTGGGTGAATTTGAATTTTTCTACTGCTTTCGATAGAGACCATCAATTCTTTTGGAATCGTGCACTCAGAATCTCTTTAAAGTCCTTAAAAGTTTAAAAAAATCTGTAGAAAAATACTTTGATGAGATCAGTGCATGCTTAAGCTCCACAAAACGTTTAATTCTATCTAAGGATTTCTAGGAGGCCAGTTTTGGCGATACAGGTGGCTAAAAAATGACTTGTAGTTTTATATTTTGACTCATTTCTTTCCGATGATTTGCCGATGATTTGGAGTAATATATTTCTTTTTATATACATATCTCTTCAATCGTACGATGTTATATATAATTTATATATATGTATATTTATTTATTATAAATTTATCGTGTACATACTGCCGTTGACCATTCGAGGTGAGTAGTTCGCTGCTCGAAAGACTCACCCGCCGCTGGTCGAGTATTTCGTGTACGTGTGTCTTTATTGGTTCGTGTGATTTTTTCGTAGTTACACATTTGTTTTTTTAGCAATTATACATGTTTATTTTTGTCATTATATACGCAATATGGAACGATGATTTAAATATTTCTACACACTTCCAGTTATGTCCAATTCTTTGATCGCTGCTTGAATGTGAATTTCCAATGGCTTATCTTCCTCGATATCCGGGTGTTTGTAATCATTTAGAAAATGACAAGTTCCAGCTATATTGGTCGGCATCTCCTTTGGTAGATTGTCCTTGGTCCGCTCCTCCAGAATAAATCCTGGCCTCTGAATTAGACAACTGCGACAATATTTTCCATATTATTCAACAATTCCCATATTATTGAATAAAATTATAACTTCTATTCCCATAGCGGCTTAAGTGTATCAATAACTCCCAAAAAGAAGATCAATTTTCATATTTTTTTTAGTTTGGGACAAAATATATTTTTCGTGGAAACTTTTGACAAATTGTAAATTAAGGGTGACAGTATCGAATAAAAATGTTTTTCGGGAATCAATTTTTTAAATCTCTCTACAGGTATATGTAAGAGATTTGAAATGTTTGTCGTTTGGTGAAAATAAAAATTAAAAGCGTTGAATCGATTGACGATTTTTCAATTAACGCGGACGAGTAATTTTTCATTTTGTTACTCAGAGTTCAATTGAAAACGGATGAAATGGAACCATTTGCCAATTGAATCTTTTTTTCGTTACTGTTAGGAGGAAAAAAAGGAAAAACGTTGGATTAACTGACTCGTAAGTGGTGGGACTAATGTTGACCCGAAGTGGTTCACTGGTCGATTCGAATTTGTTGGCAATCGTCACGTTGTGTCCGAACAGGCAATACCTCGGCATTTTTTTTCCGACCACACCCGCCAGCACCATGCCAGTATGAATTCCTATGCGCATCTTGAAAACAAGCAAAGTAGATAATAAAAAAATGTGAACTTTTCTATTTTTTTTTAATTAACAACATTTTTGTGTTACTTGTACGAACATTCGAACCTTTAAATGAAATTTCTGTTACTCGGATGAATTTTGTGGACTAATTATAAGCTATAATTTAATTACGTTGAAATCGATATCCATAAATCTATTAAGCTTTAGATAAAACGATTTATCGAACTTCCGGAAACAAAAAAGACCCACATATGTCACTCTGACCCGACCCCGGCTCCGTTCGGCAGTTAAATCCTCGAAATGGAAAAAGTTTAGATAGATTTTCCAACTTATATTGTCTAGTGGCTACGGACTTTCAATAGATGATGAGATTTCCAAGGGGATATCGTAGTTAATTATCGTACCAAGTAAATTACGTTTTTATTCCTTTTCCAGCACTAAAGAGAACTAGCAGAAATTTGAGATCCGTTTGTGCTCCTATAATCCCGGCTATTATTGAGAGTCAACGATGCACGAAGTTAATTTGCTTCCAGTCTTGATTCAATATCTATAGTACCCACTCAGTAGTTTTAATTAATGAAACCGACTTCTTTTTTCATCTTTCTTCTTTATATCACTCCATTTTGATCTTTGTAACTATTACCACGATTAATATTATTATCATTATTATTATTACTATTCATATAAATATTATGTTATAAATATTGTGATAGTAATAATAATTAGAATTCTTGACATTTTACATTGTTCACAAAAAAAGTAACAACGATATAATATTAAACTGTACATTTATTATGTCAGGATTTATTATCCGAGTATATCGATCTGTTTAAAAAAAAAAAAATTTAATTAATTGTTGTTATTTTTACCTTGATAGGCTTTCCTTCATGCGTCAGATGCTGGGAACACGTTTGTATCATCATCAGAGCCATCCACGCAATTTGCTGCGCGTGAGTGTTGGTGTTTTTGTGAAGACCACAAGCAACACAGTACGCATCACCGATTGTCTCCACCTGTGGCGAATTAAACGGGTGAGTTTAAATTAAAGCGAATAGCATGAGAATCAACATTTGTTTTGTGTTCAGTCATCGTTTTTGCTTCTAGTATTAATTCATCGCCTTCGATAAACAATTCTTTTCTGTTTATTTATATAATATTTGGATTGGTATGAACGTTGATAAGAAGTTGTTGGAAAAAAAAAAATAGTAAAATTTTCGTCGGTTTAAAAGATTGATAGAACTTTCGCACCTTGTAAACGTCCAACTGTCCACAAAATCGATCGAAACGTTCGTAAAGATTCTGGAGCATGTTAATGACCATCATGGGAGTTGCGGTCGAACAAATTGCCGTAAATCCAACTATATCGCTAAATAGCATCGTTACATCGGGATACGTTTTAGCCTCGATCGTCTCGCCTGTTGTACAAAATCGTAAAATTCATTGCACCGTCCAACCGAGCATCATCTTCGAATACCTTTCCCCCAGGCTTATTCAATTCAATCTCATTTCTTAGCTCCTGAACTTCGTTTTTTTACCGTTAGAACCGTAACCACCGTCAAAACTGTTAGTACCCAAGTCAAATTAAACTGCAACTTTGAAAACTCGCGCATACCTTCATTTCAAATCTTATTAATGCAAGAATTAGCTACAAACATATGAACTTTATTTCTTAAACGTCTAGCTATATGTCATGAGACAAATCATTTGAGCAAACTTTGTTGATTCACGCTGATAAGATTCTTGATGGAAGATATACGAAAAGTTCCCAAATTCTCTATTTCACTGCATCCAAGTTATATATTGAAACTTTTAGTAACCAAGACGAGTTAGCACTCCGTTGAGAAACTATGTTACTCTGTGTGAGTGTATACTGTGTAATCGTTTACACTAATTTTCGTCCACTGTATTTATATACGTATGTATACATTGACCACTGTCTTTGAAAGTAAAATGTCCAAAGTTCATCCAACCCACAAACCATTTGTGTATGTACAAGGCGTTCTTTTGCATATTTATACATGGGTTGGCTGAATTGGACTGGAGAAGTTCGAGGGACAGAAATGTGGGCTTTTTTTATCTAAAAAAATATGAAACGAACATTCTTCGTATTATATGATTTGACTGAAAAAAATGGAAACTCATGTAAAAGCGTGGAACTTGTGATTTTTTTAATTTAATTTTCAAGTTTTAGATAGTTAAAGATTTAAATTTGAAGTTTCAAATAAATTTACACAGAAAATTATTGCTCGAAAAAAAAGAGGTTTTCCGATCCTTTTGTAAGAAAACATCTTGTGTATAATTATGTACGAGACCAGTCGAGCGAGGAGAATTCGAGGGTGGGATATTTTTTGCGTTTCAAGATTTAATTGGGTGCCTGTTAGAGCATTGCAAGAGAGATTCCTCAGAGTCGAAGTTTGAAGAGTCGTGAATTGTTAATTTTTAGCTCCGTTGCTACGGACTCGGGAATTGTTCGAGTTACATGAAAATTTGAAGCCGGAAACTGTTGTCGTTCGTTCGGAATTTCAAAACCAATGCATTTTTTATGGGTTTATTCAAATAGATTATGATTTTACGTATCGAATTTCATTTTGGACGAACTTAAAAAGTCCAATTGAAAATTGTCTACAAACAAAACATGAGGAAGAACAGTTAATCGTTTCATTATCGCTGGAATGAAATTCTTGAAGCACTTTGACGTTCCTTATGTCAAATAAAATATTCATCGAAAAAAGTTAATTCATTTTCGCAGTGGCTAGGAAAGAATAATGTTTGGTTTAGATTTAAATTCATATGAATTATTTTCCATACCAAGCCATAAACGTTTCGCTATGTCCGGTGGAAAAATGAGATGAAGTAGACTGACGTTTTTTTCTCTCTCAGCATCGACCGCACAATTCGCTTCCTCGATCGAGCTCTTTAATTTGTCCATACGTCTCCTTAAACCATCCTATAAAAATCACAATAAAACAGAAAAAATTTAATCAACCCGTAGATTTTTTACCCCGTTCCACGAAGCAAACAGATAAATCGTCAAGATAAATTCGTTGCGAAAGTACAAATGGAATGGGAATAAATAACAAATTCAGGCAATTTATGTTTACCTGAGCTCTTGCTTGTTCACCAACCAAAATTACATCTCTGGTTGCGTCATGAAGTGGAATGTCGGATATAAAAAGTCCTCTGCCAGTGAGTCCTTCCAGGCCATTCAAAAATGGCGAACTCACGAATAAAATGGAGTCCGATTCTGGACAATGGACCATTTGACCCTTCAGTTCCAAGCCCTTTATCGAAAAATCATAATTGGATACACTTTTCAATAAAACAGATGAGAGATGTTTCAAAGATGTGAATTATTATCGATTGTTAGGTCACAATAAATCAACGGTATCCAATAAATATTTAAAAATAAATCAGAATATAATAAATGAAAACTCAGTCTGATCGTCTAAATCGGGAAGTAAAACTGTAACTCACTGCAAAAAAGAGTTTCTGTGAAAAAAATGATATCAATTGACATTTATTTACGCCTACAATGTCGTTTTTTGTCGAGGGTTAGAAAACGATAAAAAAAACACTTCGTCAAGGTATGCAACATGTGGAAATGTTTCGCCTCTCTTTCCACCTTAATTGCAATTTTATTCCGCAATAAAATGGTCTATCTACGCGTGAGAAAAGAATCGGGACGCGATCCATCTTTATATATCTTTACATACTTATTTGTCAGCCTGGACATGATCGAGGGAGGAAAAGGTAGAAGGAAAAATTGGATAAAACGAAATTGTATCGTTCCGTTTAGTCGTCAACACAAATCTCCTTATTCCGCGTTGTCCCACGAGAATAATATCACATCCTTTTTCTTTCCATATTGGCAACGTGTCTTTCGACCCGCAATGATTCACCACCGTACCCATTTTCCCATCTTGAAATTCTAGCGCCATCCGTTTTTTCTTTTTTCACTTGTTTATTTATCACACGTGTACCTTTTCTAAATTTATCGGGCAATATGGATATTTGGCCATTTTATTTCCAATGTATTTTCACAATGGTCGATAAAAAAGGTGGGCGCGATTAATCAAAAATTCATTCACGCGAGGGTCGCATGGTTTATTCACCATATACATTTGAAATTGGATTTTCTATTGAATACTCGATGTGATTCATTTTGAAATATCCCTTGAAACCGAATGTTGAAGCACCCGAATAAAATTTGTCTATTTAACGTAAAAAAAAAGACAAAACGCCTGATACTATCGAAAGCTTCAGACACGAAAGTAATGCGTACATTCCCTCCCCGGACGTTGGAGGACGTGGAAGGTCGAAAAATGAGATGTAGGGATGTTTTTTTTTTTTTTTTCAATATTGAATTCAGAATGCATTACCTCGGCGAGAAATTTATCGGCACCTTGGGGCTTTTGGAGTGCGAGTACGAAGGGCGTATTCGCTCGTTTCAAAATCTCGTGAAAAGTGAGGTTGACGCCCCGCGGTCTTGTAAATACGAAATAGGTCGATATCTCACGACCGAGCCTGTTGAGATATTGTCCAAATATTCTCATGAAACCGACACCGAGCTGGACAAGTTCGAGGTGTCGATCAACCACGAAATGCCATGGGAAAGCCTTGCAGAAACTTGCCACCCCCATTCGAAGATCGGCGGCTTCGAGAGACAGTGGACGGATCTGTGGCGTCACTACGTCATAATCATCGTCAGCTTCGTCCTTTGGCAGCAATCGTTCTTCGTAACGCTCGGGCGTTATACGATATCTACGAAAATATTAAACAAGTCCCATTTTTTAAATTCAATTTCGAAAATAATCTCAACTACAAATTAAATAGTCATTATTTCGTGTTTATAATAAATAAAAGTAGTCACAAAAATGAACAATCAATCATTCTCAAAACAAACTGACATTTTCCTAATAAAGACAAAGTAATTCGTTGTGTTACTTCGGTCACCCCTTCACCGTCGACAGAGGTCAATACTCGGTTGGGGAGTTACACAGAATTAGGAACAGGAAGTAAATGGAGTCGGGAAAAAATTGGGTCAAAGTGAGTGCATGGGCTTTTAAAAGGTGGCAAGCGTTGAAGAGGTGGTAGTCTCGCCAGAGCCCTTTTCCACAGAATTTTTAAAAATTTCAAGAGTATATTCACGGTAGGATTATAAAACTACGTGCAAAAATTCATACGGATTCATTATCGCGTGTTCGAGATATTGGCAATCAAAGATTGCACAATTTTGCAGGTGGTATGATGAGAAAAAGTTACAAAATTAGTTCAGTTTCGGAGATGCAGTGAAATAAAGATTTTTTAAACTAAAAACTTCATATTAGACACTTTTTCCGAAAATTCGTCTGTTTTTACATTCCTATAAAATATAAAAACTACCATTATTTGTTCATTCCAATAATTAACCGGTGAGTGTACTTTGGAACGTGACTGTGGCGAGAATATTACGTGAGCAGGAACTTTAGAAAAAAAAATGTAAGCTTTATGTAATGTTTAGCTAAGCTTCTTATTTACTCGATCGAGCTTCAAGTCCGAGTGTCTTTGTCACAATCTTTTTCGAATACATTCTCTTGTATCGGGATTTTTGTCGAATTTTTTTTCATTTTATAAAAGGAATATTACATGCCCGAGACAAATGTCGGTTCTAAACTGGAATGAAAAGCGATTGTTTATGTGTATTCCCGATCGAATACCATTGAATTGGAATTGACGTAACGCGTTCGGTGATCGAATATAGACTCGCAATTTCCATTTTTCTGCAATTCACCGGTGCATGCATTTGTCTAGAATTTCCTCGAATCCCAGTTCGTTCATGAAGCGACTATTTCGTTATATATTTCCAACTACCAAGTCGACTGTAAATTTCATTGCATTTTACGCTTTCATTTCCCTGCACATGAGAATTTACTTATCCATTGATTCGGTTTGTGGCTGTTTCTTTTTTTTTTTTCAATTCCTTATCCTCGAAGCACAAACAACAAATCAGATTATCAACAAAATTTTGTATATAAATTCAAACAGAATTTTCAATCACGTATAATTTGCCTGTCATTGATTTTTTCATCATTCGAAATTACTCGATCAATATTTCAAGTAATAACGTGCTCGGCTTTTTTTTTTACTCTTAGCATCATACGAAAATTATTACAAGAGATCAGACGGGAAATTTTTATTATTCCAGCGTCCTCCAACACTTTTTATCACATTTGAAAAATGTCGATCTGATCTCAGGATAAGGGTCTTTTTCGGCCTTGACTACGATCTTTCTTTTCATAAACAAGACTGAGCAGTCGTGAATTTTTCGGAACGAGCAGGATGCGTCAGTAGAACTTGAATATAATTATATAGCTCAGACTTTTGCCATTCACATTCGGAAATTGTACCGCGTCAGCTCGCAACTAGATCGAGATCTTAGTCAGCTGAAAATTCTGTCATCTCTGCGATATTTTATTGTCCGATTTTTTGCTGATTGTTGGACAATCTCGTATAGTTATACTCATTTTTGCATGGTCTTATTATGATTTTTTATAAATCCACTGGAATTGATTAGCGAAGTTTATTGCAAATAAGCTCAAAAAGTTGTAGTTGGCAAAAGAATCATTTATTTACAAAAATATATATGAGTGAATATAGTTTTGTTGTTCGGATGATCGAAAAAGAAGAAATTAATGGAAAAATTGAAAAACTGGAGTTACCTGAAGAATTTGGTGTTATATGGGTCAGGCAGTATGTAAACGTCGGCCTTGTCGTTATAAAATTGACTGGCAATAGCCTTGAGACTTCCGACGAGAAGATACGCGATGGACGGGTGGTCAGTAGTAAAGTGTAATTCAAGAGCTTCCGGTGTTGCGATACAGACAAATTCGGCCTCGTTCTCGGAGCCCGATTGATGCTGTACCACATCGTTAACTCCGTCGAGGGTCGTTAGAAATGCAGTCAGGTCATTTCCGAGACATCGAAAAGCTCGCTCGAGAATCCCGACGCAAGCAGTTGATATCAATTCCTGTCCCAAATGGTCGAGAAACTCGTTAACGTCCACGTCTGTAAATAACATTTTAATATTTCAACAATCAAATATTTCCTAGCAACCGGTAACGTACTCGAAACTGCTCGGAGATGCGAAAAATATTTGTCATTTTGTTATGAATGAAACAATTTTTTCCATTCATTATTCTTCATTTTTGAAAAATCTAGTCAATTATGTTGTACAAATAGTAATTATTCGGTCAACAATGTGTCACTGAGCTAAAAAAATTGTTATTGCTTATTTAAGACTACAAATAAATCCACACGAAAGTGCGTATCGTTGAGAGTTGTGGGGGGATTAAATTGTGGAAGAAATGTTACAGGTCGCGGGTCGCATGCAGGACGAGCCAGCGTACATTTTGCTCTGTATTTAGTACATTATTTAGTTCCCATGGGCTAAGTGAAAGTCTGACGAGACTTTTATTCTTATTTGAGGATGTTAAAGCACGGAACGAATAAAGGGGTTGTGTAAACAGGTTTTATTATTCTCTTGGTACAGTACGAGCTCGGGAAATGTCATTGATAATTCCCTTAAAAAGCCCCAAGTGACTATGCATGTTCGAATTAGTAGCTTGTAAGTGGTAGTAGTAACAACCATGGAATATAAACCACTCTGGCAATAAGTCTTTTTGTCTCCCTCTCTTTCTCTCCTCTTCTCTTTTCCCTGTACGTAGAAAATTAAGTTATATCCCAGTTGCGCTAACTCGAGCTATTTCACTCGCGAGTATTCACAGCGTCCTCTGCTGCAACATCAAAATCAATAAATACACTTATTCATGTATTCCCTCCCTCTGTGCAATATTTCCCTCAGAAAAAACTCCCTCCGTAATCCCTCGAGACCAGATTACAACCGCCTCGTACTATCGTCAATTTACGTGGCCCTCAGTTTTTTCGCTTGAAATACTCGACGAAAAGAATTCATATTTTACTGCTCTTTACAAACTTTTTTGTTGGGAATTTTTTTTTTTTTTAAAGGGCACGAGGGAAAAATTCATTTTTTGGCCTGACATTTCTCCCCTCATTCTTATCCATTCGGAATTTCATTATGAAAAAAATCAGATTTATTATCAACTATTATAAACTTTACTCTTTCTCATGAAAAAAATTATCACCGTGGTACTTATGATTTCATGAGAATTATTCTAAGCGTACAAACTAATAAACACTGGCATATCATTACGAATTTCCAAATTTCGAATATGCCAAAATTTCACAGGAAACTTGTCATATTTACGGTTACCATTCCGTGTTTATAATTTCAATTCTCGTACAGCATGAAAAAAGAGGTAAAAATTGAAACTTTTAGAAACATTTTCGATGCAAAATTTCACGTATTTCGCCCTCGGGGAGAAATTTCGCATATACAGGGGTATCGGGAAAACAAACTCGTTGTTCTAAGAGTCGGAGATTATTCGAGCTAGAAAAAGATGGAGGGTGGGAAAAGTTTTTTGCCACCCTCGAGTACGAGAGTCTCGTCAGCGAGACGCGACAAACTCCTTAACTATATCTCTAACAACTGGAGGGAAATAAGTCTTGCGAGAAAGATTTCACATTTGTCTCTGCAACTTTTTTACATTTCTTCGCTTGCTGCTTTACTGGTGGAGAAAAAAAAGGATTATTCTTAAAGTATCGTCGTGAGATAAAATTTATACTTTCTATCGAAACGCTTGGTAAAACAAAACCAAAAAAACTATAGAATGTGCGGAAAAAAGAGGGAGAAAAATAATTCGAAAGGAAGGCAAATGAATTGCGAGGGATTAAAGAAAATGGTGGAAAAACTGCGAGTGAAAGAGGTAAAAAGAATGTAAGAATGTAAGAATGTAAAAACGAAATAGAAAAAAAGGAGCAAAAGGCAAAACGAGTAGAAAAGAGAAAAACTACAGAAAAATTATAGCGAGAAGAAGGGAAAAAAGAGAAAAATGAAGAAGAGGCAACGAGAGCGATTAAGGGAGATTAACGGAGAGTATAAGTTTACAAAAATGTCGTACATTTCGGTGATATCGAGCGTAACGACTAAAGTAGGGGCTCTTCGCTATTTGCGTCTGGATACATGTACGTGAATCCCATATATCTTGGACGTCGACGAGATAGACACAAGTGTTTAAAAACTTAACCCATTTAACGATGATCCTGCACATCGTAGCGAAAGAGGCGGAAGAAATGAGAATGAGATAGGCTAAGAGCGAGCATTGAGATCCATTCCAGTAGAGGGTTCGGAGTCAAAGAGGGTTGTTTATCATTTACCGTTGCCTCCCATCGAGGCTCTATAACCACAGACACAAACTCCCACAGCTAAAGAGACGGATGCAGGGAGAACTTAGAATGCACATACGCAGTTGTGCAGATGAAGCGGCAATAATCAACGGCTTCTCCTTTCTTTGTTCTTCCATCTCTCTTCATCGGAGTAAGACTGTTCGCTTTGTAGTCACGAAACGACAAAGCATAAACAACTTTCTCGCACGTTGGATGTATAGCCAAACAACTTTCATGCCTTGTATAGACTTTGCAGTTGGAAAAACTGTTGTTTCCTTTTGGATCTTATTTGATTTTCTCCTCCTTTACGCCGGAGTTTATCAAAATATTGGAAAAGGGCAAATAGATTTTCACCAGACTTCGACAAAAATTATTTCATCCATTCAATTATTCTTGGAAATTTTCAAGTTCTTAGAAAACAATCATATGAATTAAACACGAACCAAAACATGGCAATTCAATGCTCAAAAGTAATGGTTTCCTGCTTCTGTTCTGCTCATAAATAAACAGAATGAAAAATACACTCTAGATGTCAACTAGTTTGGCATTGAATGAGAGTATTCACTGAGAGCATCTTATCGGCTGTTGATACTCAGTGGCGTACAAAGTTAATCTTGTCAATTACATCGACAGTGCGACCGACTTCGTAGGTCAAATGTCACGTAAAAACACGCTTCTTCCAGGGAGAGTAAAAAATGTCTGCGGCTATGTAGAACAAGTTTTGCAATAAGCCATGGATGGTGTTAAATAAATGACATCTCTTTAATGCTTATAGCTACAGTCTTCTCCATTTTTTAATAAAAGGAGAAAAAGAAACTAGCCTTTGTACCATTCCTCAAGATGTTACATTTAATTCAAACCTTCATTCCGAGGCTTTCAAGTCTAGATGCCGGTCCTTGCTGTATTATAAACATTCACTTTGACTGTGATGGCGTTTTTTTTTTTTTTTTAACAAAAATGTGGATGTTTTGATCCGCTATACGACGACTTTTGATCACATGTTTTTTTCACAATTTTCATGTCCCTCGAGTCGAATCGTAAAGTGACTACGACTAAGGTATGGAAAGTGCACAAATTGGTGCCACTGGAGTCTTCCCATGAGCGAGGAAATTACGTTTGGAGTTGTCGAGCTAGTTTCACCAGTTCACTGGCATAAATTATTTGAAATCTCTTTTCCATTTTTTTCTTGAATTTTTTCTTGAACGATAATACACTGAATCTGATATTGAAATGGTTTGTTTACTCCTCTCGAAACAGAATTTATCCGTAACAGTGAAATTACTTTGATCGTGGAGGAAACAGTAAGCAATGAGCTGTATTAACCTTCATTTTTATTACAGCAATTTTCATTATAAGCTTCACAAATTTGTTTCACACCCACAGGGCGTGACTCTGACGTTGCGCTTTGTCGACTGTTCTGGAGAGAAAACCACGAATGGACCAGCTCTCAGTACTTTTATTTTTTTTCAGTAGCATGAGTCAGTGAACGTTCAGACAAGAATGGAACTGGAAGGTATTACCGTCGAGCAAGACGAGAGTGTAGCGAAAAATGGCGCAGTGATATTGCTCGAAGAACGTTCAAGGAAAATGTGGACTTTAAGCACGATATATATATTTTTTTCATACAAAGGGTGTACAAAATGTCACTGGATCAATTTAAACAGTAACCTCATTCGGTTACTGTTCGGCAAAAATAATATTGCAAATACCAAAGCGATTCACTATGGTTTTCTGCTCATGACAGGTTTTATTTTCTCTTAATCTGATATTTCATGGCAAATTAATTTTAAACTCAATACATTTACTGCAAATTTTGATAAGAATTTGCATTCGAATTATTCCGACTATTTAAATAACATTTATTAACCACAAGAGCCATCAGCGAATGGCGATAAGGACAAAATAAAAACTCGAAATTCAAAAGACAATTTTTCAAAATCCAACGGTTTTGTACACGCTGTATATAAAGAAGTCTTTACTTACGATAACATACTTTACAATGTATACAGGACTTGGTACGTTGAGCCTTTAGTGCACAAGGAAAAGTTCACATTTTCCCCTTTTCACCGGTATTAATACCGACAAAGCGATATATAAACCTGCCTCGTCTCGAGAATGTTTCGTGCGCTCTAATCCGTTGAAATGTTTGCTCTAAATTATAGTCGAGCTTCTCCTTTTGGAGCCACAAAGACTTTTCTTTATTGCATACCAGACACATTTAACCTGAATATTTTTCTCCTGACATTACACTTTTACTCAATAGTATTGTGCTCCAAGGTTACAATAAGAAAAAAAAACAAATCCAAGTCAGATTATAATTGTGGTTGAATTCGATTAGTGGTAAAGTGAAAATAATTTGATAAAATCGTACTGAATCATGCAATAAATATGTCTAATTGCGATTATAACGATAAACAAAATAAAATGGTGGCAATAAGTTAATACAGTTATTGCATTATGTGAGAGATAAAAATAATTTTTGTTGACACGAAAGCCAGAATGATATGCTGAAATAACGTAGTGCCAAGGCCGCGATAATTTACATGCATTAGTCGTAACACACCGTAATCGAATAAAGTGAAAAAAATAGATGAATAGTCAGACACGTCATGAGGGTTAATAACGAGCTACAATAATTGATGAGCTCGCTACACACGAAGCACTTTTTCCACGTGTTGTAAACGAGCCGTTTTATTCGAAAATGTTCGTAAAGCCGTCTCTTTGGAGACAAGAAAACTCCATTATTTTGAGTTGTTTACGACCTTTTAACGGCTCAGAGCGTAGGGAAAAAATTGACTGTCATGAAAGTCATTGGGCAAATAAGCTCAACCTCAAATTGCAACCTACGTGGATGATAATTATCGTCACTGACATTTGTTCTGAATACTTCTCCGGTGATGACTACTTGCGAGCGGTTTTTCCATATAAACAAATCGGAAAAATTAATTTTCATTGATGAATAGAAATTCACCAATTCGAACTCCGTTTTCGACAAAATTACAGGTGATAAGAATTCATGTTTTCTCGTAATATTAGTCATACACTCGTGTAGTAACGGAAATGAGTAATTAGATGAAAAGAAATATCTCGAGAAGGAGGTGTTTCATTAGTCAAGTGTATCATGGAATAAACCCTTGAATAATCAGAGGGTAGGAAATAATAAATATATGTTTGTAGTCCTCATTAAGTTTAATTGCAGAAAGAGGAAGAACCGATGTACAATGTGAATTTGTGTGGATTCTGTGTGCCTGTGTATGAATAAAAGGAAGAAAGGACGTTACAGTGTGTTTTAGCAGCAATGAAAAGCTCGAATCCAAGTAGAAGAAGACGTAGGAAGCGCGTGCCCGAAGCATTGCGATTCAAAGTTGGAGCAAACTTTCACTCGAGGGCTCTTTTGGTCTCCTTCCTGCGGAAACTCTTGGGATCCCGGTCGCTATAGATACTTATAATCCAAACAAATGAGAATATGCGATGATGATAACAGACGAGGAGCTTTGAGAGATGATTCTGCGAAGTGTACGATGTATCATCGTACATCGTAAAGTGCTGCCCATATGATTTAATGGAAATGAATGCTTGTTATTTTTCGTCTGTAATCTGTGTATTTATTTTCTCTAGTTCCATGGCATTTATGGGTTGGAAAAAATACTAAGGTAATGGTAAAAAGGTTGCAGAAAACAAATGGGTAAATTTTACAAATGAATACTCCAGTTCGTTTCTCTGAATTTCTCAAATAATTCATTGCAATAAAGTCATTTTTTTTAAAATTCTTTCTTTTTTCCCATATGGGTTTGATTTTGGTTATGGGGTTTTTTTTGTGCATATTTTCAATATAAACGAAAACGCAGACTAGATTCGCTTAAAGCTGAATTCTCGCAGAGATAGAAGAGTCGACCTATATTTAGTAGCATTCGTAACGCTGGTCACGTTTCGAGCAAATGCCCTTTCGAGTCACTCTTGTTTCTCTTTTTTCCCCTCTTTACACCCTCTCTCTTTTCTTCCTCCAACACTCATACTCATTCCTAGTTTTCTCTCTTTTATTCTTCTCTTAATATTTTTGTTTTTCTGTTGTTCTTCCTTTCTTCCTTCTGCTTGTTTTTCGCTGTTTCTCTCACTCTCCGTCGGCTTCTTTGCTCTCGACCTATGAATCATATGATCTCTCGAAAGGAGGTCGACGAGAAAAGCTCTGGTTATACTTGCGCACGATCGTCTTTAGCCAAGTATTACTTCGTATCAACCAAGTGGACATATTTGGCGACTTTTACTGTCATTTTTGGAGTGAAAAACATTACATGATATTTAGATATTCCACAAGTCAGAGCTTATATATAGCGCTCCCAATAATATTTCTGTCTTTCATTTTCAACATTTATAGATTAAAATCAACGAATGAAACAAATGGTAGTACGTCTTTGCAGGCAAAGTAATTAGAAAGCAGAGTTCATTTGGCTATTTATATTACAAGAATATCTATTTTGTTAATAATTTGTGTAGCATCGATTCTGAAAATAGCAGAAAAGGAAAGATCTCAGCAAGATTGTTACTGCATGTTATTTTTTCTTTGGAAATATATCCTTGCAGTTGTGAATCATTCAGTGAGTAAACTCAAGTCCTGAATTCGCGAGACGTAAATAAAGCTGCTTTACGACGATTTGTATATATCCCTTGTAACTATCCTTAGCGAAACGAGAGCCTCCTTTTCTTCTTTTTTATTTTCCTCTCAACCCCATTTTCATTCTTCAGCTCAATGGCTTTTCAAGCCCTATATCTTTTTTCAATACTATCTGTCGGTTCTTCGAAATAATCTCTAGAAATCAGCACCATCACGAAGGTTCTGAAAAATCACGGAAGCCATTAGGAACCAGCCACAAAAAAATAAATAAAATTGAGAATCTGTAATAAGTCATTCAAGATATAAATTTAGAGGGGCCGTTCAACATCATATTCCAGTCAAATAAGTAATTACTTATAGTCTTTTGAAAAATCTACCATTTTTTTCCTACTCAAATCTTAAGTTTCGTACAATTTTCCTGATCTTTTCACATTCTGTGATGAAGATTTACGTAGAACTTGAGTTTTATAGAGAGAAGTCAATTCCCATATATGTCTGTGAATCGAGAAATAAAAATAATAATTCTAAGACGAATGTGCTATGTTCAGAGAGGAGTATATAGAGTTATATTGAACCGACAAGGATTCCAAAGAAATACGAAAGAAGAACTAGTATAAAAGAAGCATCATAAAACTGCTAAGATAAGAGAAAAAGAGAGGAGAGAGAGAGGGCAAAAAACGGAAGGGGTCGGAAAGAGGTTTATGACAAGGGTACATATAGGTAAACAAGTGGAAGATGCCACGAGGTCTCTGGCTTTGTTAGTAGAAACGAGGGAAACGTTAGTATATGCCCACAAAGATATTGGACGACCTAAAGGAGAATAAGCAGTAGTGCCACAAAAAAAAAAAAAAAGACGAAAGTCTCCGGTGACTCGATGACAGTGTTTATTTTTTTTTCTTTTTATAAGGGAGAAAAAAAAAGAAGAACTTTTTTGTGAGTGACACGAGCTTTTACTGGAATCGACAAAGAGCACGTGGTTATTTTATCTCTTATTCTCACCCTTCTTCACCGCTAGCTTCTGGATTTTCATCTCAGTACACAGTATCTTGATTTCGCTTCCTGTTATTGCAGCCACAAAATTTTGTCCCTTCGCGAACATCTTTTTCGAGAAAACCCCAATGAAGGAAAAACTTCCTTTGTCATCACTTTGATCAACGTCATTTCGCATCTGCTGGGTATTCATACTCGTGTGCCTCGAGTACAGACGAGAACCATAAATAAAAAAACAGCACAAAAAAAAAAAAACAACCTTCCACTTGCATGAACTAAATCTCACTGAAATTCGTATTTTTATTACGACATTGTGTACAAAGCTTGAAAAAATCTTATTACTCAATGCACTCACAATTTTTATTATTTTTATTTCAATTAACCTTATTAAACATGAGTTTGTTTATATTTGGAATGACGGGTTTTGATAAAAAGTTTAGCTGCAAAGTATGTTGACATAAACCATAGTTGTCAGATGTTAAACTTTATGGACGTTTCGCGAATTTTATGTTCTATTACTCAGAGTTATTATCTATTTTGGTAGAAGCCACAAAGTTCCGTATAATTTTTAGCGAGACTTTTCCACAACGACGACGAAGCTTCTATGTTCAAAGCATAATATAATATATTCGGAGAGATGAATACACATGCAGCGTCAAGTTTGTCAAAGGGAGAACAGTTCACTTTGAACTTTTGATGGTCGCGTATAAACAATTTTGTCAAACTCATAAATAATGGTGAGTCAGAGCAGGTGAACGAAAAATAATGTGAGTTTCCAAACCACAACGTATAACATTTTCCATTCGCTACTCCGTCATAAGACTTTTTAAAAATTTTAGTCAACACCACTGGCGAACCAAACTATCGGAACTGTTCTGATAAATCATTTTCGTCTAAAACAATTAGCAATCCCAGTTAATGTTGTGGCTCCAGTCATTGTTGTACAGAAATAAAAATAAAAAAGGACCTCATCACCTGCATAGAGTATTCAATAATAAACGCTGGTTATAAAAATAATTACTTTGACAGATAAAGTAATTGCCTCAATTCTACAAGGCAATTGTCTGTCGTCATAAGCCTGGAGTAAATGGGATGAGAACAATTATTCCATGCATTTACATAGCAGATATACGAAATGCTCTGTACAAACATATTGCTTCATTTACACTATTTTACGCCACAAATATTCGAAATTCTCTGTTCCAAGTAGTTTCAAGAATTCCACAGTTGTAATTTACGAAACATGTTTGTGGTTAAACATCATGTTTTCGGAATAAACTGTAACTGATAACTGATAAAGATCTCAAAATTGTTCAATCAAAAAGGAACTTGTTCATTAATAGTTTTGTAAATAATCCTACGTGAAATGCATTGTCATAAATTTGATTGAAACTGATAAATCACATAAAAATATATGACATTCTTCAAATGATTATTACAAAAAACCGAAAGAAAAAACACCCGGAAAAATGTATTTCCCTTTTTTTCGAATATTCATAAAAACCATTTAAGTATCAAATTTACCGGTGCCATATTTTTCACACAAAAATAAACAAACATGAGGAACAACATAGAAAGTTTTTTTGAAGAGCAAATATTTTGATAATTTGCCATGTCTCAGGTAAAATTGATTAAGACAAGAGTCGTAAAGGTTAAGTAGTAATATTCAGCAGTGAAAATCTCACCGCAATCGTAGTTGAGAGTCTCGTAAATGTCCTTAAGTAGATTGTAGTTTTCCTCGTTCTCGAGGTTCCCGAGAAGCTCCTCCCTGGAACAAACAAGGATAGGGCAAACATGAGGAGAAAAACAACGTGTAATACCGGATACACGAGACTTATAGTGAGGCAGAGATAAAGGAGGAGTTTTGATATTCAAGTCTGCAGAATTAATGCAACCAAGTTTTCGTTGAGTTACAGTATATGAGAGCCTTTAATTGACGGAGTGCTTCATTTATTCATCCTTGCACAGTTTTTGTTCCTGTATGTATGAGCAAGCTGGAAGAAGCTTTGATGCAACTGACGTTCTAATCCGCGTCTGATCTATCACTGACTCAAACTACTCAGCATGTTGCATATTATGTCGAAACATTGCACATAAATATTATCAAGCATTCTAATGATTTTGACAGTTTGTGCAATAGTTAAAAATACCAGTGAACATGTTTAATCATATTTTTTCATGTGGATTGCGTATGTTCTGATAATTTTTCATCCCTGAACGTTTTGTTAAAAAATATAAAAGGATTTCAATGTGTGCAATACTTTTTGTTTTTTCTTTTCGAAGGTGACCCTTAGGAAAATGATAAGACAAAGTTTTGTATGACATCGCATCCATTATAATTACGTGATTGAAAAAAAAAAACGTAAATACGTTCTGTTATAAAAAAAAAGCATTGAATTTCGTCAATGATACTCACGAATGAATAAGAAAACACATATCGGTAGATCGGAAAAATAAAAGTAATGAGATTTCACAGAGTCTCGCGATATCAACAAATTCGCATACACTCTCGTATTGGATACGTGAAAAGGAGAGGGACGTGGTATAGAAGTTTGCCCGACGGGGTAACCGAGAAATCCATTATTGGAATAGCTCGAACTGTTAACGCAAGAACTCGAGGAACCAGCCTCACCCTTTCTCGTTTGATTCCCGAGTCCTCAGACTCACGGATTGAAATGATGAGAATCGATATGTATAACGGGGGGCGAGCAAAAGCAGATAGAGATTCGAATGCCATTTGCTGGCTGTAACCGAGTACGCCTGGGAAAAAGAAAAAAAAAAAAAAAATCAACGACGAACCAGAGGAAGAGAGCAAATGTGTAGTTTCGATGATACTGCTACGATACTTTTCTCTTTATTGCTTTTTCGGCTGTGCAGCTCTCTGTAGTCTTGTAAATAGGGTGTTTCAAAGGTGCACGCAGGACTTACCGCGTCGGCTGATCATAACATTTGCCAAGGCAAAATTCTTAGCCTTTTTTTTCGACGTGGAAGGGGAGCTCGAAACTAGGGACCTCACAGTTTCTCGCTGCGACGCTTATTATAGCCTTGAGGTTAATCGATAATACATGATTGTCAGGCCCTATTTCTTTCACAGCGTGTTCCTTTTATCGGTTAGTAACAAATAAATGAAATAATACTTCATCAACAGCACCTCACAATAGAATATTGACTAAACGAATGGTAGTTTCGAGAACATCGAATAATTCGTTAATCATAAATGCGATTTTTGACACATCCTGTACTCATGTGGAACTTGGATTGCTCTTCGCCGAATTAAGAGGAATTTTTGTATACGGATTGTCTGGTACAGCTTCGTAAAATAATCCAGCAATGTTTTTTTACGAGTTCTTTTTCCTGGTTTTTTCAACGATTTTCGCTAGTTATCTAAATATTCCGCCCGTTATTGTGATTAAATGCATGAGAAACTTCAGTCTGTTTCTTCCGACAAACGCAACGAATCTGATGTTTTTTCGACAACAATGCGTGTATGTTTGAAATATTAGCCGAATTAGTTAGAGACACAGCGTGACTATCTTTTCCGTGCTCTATACAAAAAAAGGGCTATCAACTATTTTTTAAAATTCAATTGACATCGAAAAGTGAATGAAACATGAATGTAAAATGCGCTATTTCATAAGGAAGTCGAAATCAAAGAGACTGAGTACCCGCGGCAACGTCAGCTCTGAATAGAACAAATATTACAGCTGGTAATTGTACATTTTTGTAAGAAAAATCAGAAAAACTACTTTTTGGTTAGTTTTCCAACGTCAGTTTCACGATCAGATGAGGATTCTAATTTTATCGTCAAGATATCTCACTTTTTGAGGAAATTACAACAAATTAAAGATAAAAAGTGCATGCAACGTGTTCCTTTGGACTCGATTTTTGCGAAAATGAAGAAGCCGAAGTTTCAAATAGTCACATTAACTGGGCAGCGGATTATAACACAGGAAGTAATCAACTTGGATGAGTGTACGATATTGAAAGATATTTTCTACCTCATGATATTTCTCGGAATTCACTAACGAGACTATTATTAATATAAACGAGAACATTCGAATCAATTGAATTCTTTCATTGGATGAATTATAATGTACGTTCATTCATGGAAAAAATAGAATTGGAGAGTAATGGGAAAATACACTAAGGAATGCGAACAGCAAAAGTTGGCAAGAAACATCGATACGATAAAGGCGACCTCGATAATTTCATTAGGGAAGCAGTGGCAGCAAAAGGCTTTGGTTATGAATAACCAACATCAGCTCTGTGAAATATTCCCTTTATTATTCTTCAGAGATTTTCTTGTTTCATTTATATACTAGTTGTGCCCACCGGCTTCGCCTGCAGCACACGTAGCCGGCGATAAGATATAGAGCTATTTTTTTTTCTTCGAACGGATTGTTATGAACTATTTCCCCTCCCCCCTTTCTCGATTTGATTTTCGTATACATTTCGACTGAATATCTTTAAAACAATTTTCCGAAATAAAGCAGGCTATTCAGTTACATGCTCCTTTGATAATAGCCTTTGATCTGCGTTTATGCCCAACTTCAAATATTGAAAATGAGGAGTGAGTAATGAGCATGAATTAGTTCTATTACAAAATTTGTCTATTTTAACTAATTCAGAATTAAAAACAACAGAAAAACTTTGATTTTTTGGTTGGCATTCCCATAAAACTATGCCGGATTCCTATGAAGCGGCATTCCTATAAAATGGAATGCAATACAGCCGAAAACTTATTAATCATATTCATCCGCAAGTGCTCATCTCAATTAAGATAATTGATTCAGGTTCAAGAATTGATAAGTTTTGATCAAATACTTACAAAGACTCTGAAGTTGGAAGTGGAATCTCATCCTTATTCAAAAGGGCACTCAGCGCTACCGCCATTACTTCATTCTGTAAGCAAAATAATTGATCTGTTAATTATCCTATTTGTTAATCTGTGCTTCTTATTGTATGTATTTGTATGACATCTGACGAATGAGTATTGAAAATGAAACTTAGAAGTCCGATTATAGAATTATTTGAAGTTATTTTTACGATAATGTTAAAAACATATTACTTTTCATCAGCTAATCGAATTACACAACATCAATCATTATCAAGAATCATAATAATTTCGAAAAAGTGAGAAATCATATATTTTATCTACAATGTCAAATAATATTTAAAGTAAAATAACAACTATATCCACTTCCAGTGGGGTCAGTGTAATTTGCCACGAGACAAAAGCGGTCTTCCCACAATTTCTCTCGTCGTCTTTTTGTTACACGTTTTCATACGATTCATTAGTAGTGGAACTCGAGTGGAGCTTGCTCGGCGAAACATGTCGCAATCAGCAAATGTTGTGTTCCAATTAGTCACTTTTCACACGATTTCCACGAATTCTCCAGTTCTCTAGTTCCCGTTCGCTCTTCATGCAAGCCTTGAGATGATTGTAACCAATTTTTTTTTTTTTGATAAATTAAATTCAGTTGTTCATCGTGGAACTGACGTGGCGAAAAGCTCAAATAATCATGATTGACGTTCAAAAAGCGGAAAGCGAACTGATGGTTAAATGGGAGAAATTGGAGTGGATAATAACGAACCAAATATTCAACATCGAGGCATCGAAACGTTTCGATATTGAAACATTTTCCAAATTTCAAATATCGATACGCAGCATTTTTTCATATAGTTTTATCTCTCGTGAGAAACATTGCTGTACAATCCGAAGATTTAGTTTTCAACAACATAAAATTCAACAACCGTCAATACCCTGTCGAAGAACCCTCTTTGCTGCCCTCCAATAACTTTTACAACATACTTTGTATTAACAAGATGGTAAAATGTGGTGCTTTTTTCGGTCCTGAACATTCTTCATCGTCGGAAGTCAGAAGAAAAATGTGTGGGGTTGATTTTCTGTGGCACACAAAATCGATATGAGAAAGAGAAATGAGAGGAAAGAGAGAAAGAAAGGGACAGAGTATAGGTTGGTGCCAAGCCCGATAAATCTCCAAATCGTCCGGATGTCCTGGGACGTGTTTTCGTAGATCCATCCCAACCAGAAACCCTCGCACCCTTGTGAATATTTAGTGACCTTGGAATTTAAATTCGCCATGCATACGCTTGTAATGTAGTTTGAATTCTGATATATCAAGATTTTGCGGCCCAGATATGCATCCGTGATGACGAACACATGGATTCAACCGTAGAAGGAAAAAGTATAGAAGCAGAAACACATCTGACGGATTATTTATCAGTAAAAACTTGGATACTGTTAGAGCATATGATTTGTGGCGAACAGATGCTAAAACAAAGAAGAGGGATTTCAGTGTTTTTGAGGTCACTTTACATGGCACAACTTGGGGGACGGATGGTTCTGCAAAATTCCAGATTCAGGATGGATCGGGACGAATCGTGCGATGATTATTGGCCAGTGAACTATTTCCCAACCACACATTTGCTCATTGAAAGTGGAATATGTCTACGACTACGATAAAAACAGCCAGTGAGAACAGCGAATGAGATTTAGACGTTATGGAGTCTAATGAGGAATCGTCAAATGTGCGTCCCAGAACTAGAGACAATTTCCCTAATAGCTTTTCACATTTGCAACCCTAATAGCTTGCATGTATCGTTATAGCGAAGCAGAGTGCAATGGAGCACTCTGCGCCTCGCACTGCCATCATCTTCTCGACTCATCTGGGTCCGGACCTTCAGCATATACAATCGATTACCAGACTTCCGAAGTCCGTAGTGTACTGGCCAAATTTGTATCCTTATCTCGTCGCCATAGTTGCAGTTCCCATCGTTCAGTAATGAGAAACGCAAAGGGCAAGAGAGAGGGAGAGAGAGAGAAAGTTGGAAATCTATTCGCAGTTGGAATCAATCGTCGAGATGTTCTTCCTTACTCCTTGACCCGGGCTTTCACGAGTCGCGTCCCGCGAAATCAAATTATCGGCTCGGAATCCTGGGAGTTTGCTCCCTCAACTCATTCATGCCTTGCAAAGCACCCAATGTTGGAATCTCTCTGACGGAAATGACTATTTCGTGGATCAATGCTTTTATCCGGCATTGGAAACTCGCAGATTGAGTGCTCCGAGTGATTCTCTAGTCCTGTCAGGTTCCCATGTACGTTTACCATCCGTGACAGTAGATTGAAGAAAAAGGGAGGAACACGATTTCATATCGGAGGATTTCTTCGGTATTTATGGTCCAGTTCCACAATTTGGATGTTCGGAAATTTTATGTAGTTACAAGAATTTCCTTTATCAGCATCATTAACTGCATCTGCGAAAACGATTCCTGGTGCTCATCCAATGAGTTTTGTGCACCAAGTGTAAAGTTAATCCATAATTTTTGCATCATGAGCACTTAATCCATAATTTTTGCACCATTGGCACTTGGCGGAATCTGACTTGCCAATCATGTGGAATAAGTATTAGCGTTTAGCAGCGAAAATGTTCAGGTTTTAGTTATAATGCATACGCAGAAAATGGCCAGGTTAGTGTGAAAAGGCTCTCATCGAGTTGACGTTGATGACACTCCGTATAGGCAATTCTCCGTACCTCATGCACAACTTCACCCCGTCGAGTCGTTAATCGCGTCGTTCTTCAAGCAGTGGTCAATAACTCTAGTATTACGTACCGGGAATGACGGAAGAGGAACTTAATGCTATCAAGAACATACTCGACGATAAACGTATATAGCTTTCCCTCTCTCTCTCTCTCTCTCTCGCTCTCTTTCTCTAAGCAACGCATCACGCTGAAGATATCGCGATTGGATTTTGAAAGACGCAAAATGCGCAGAAGAGTGCACTAGACAACGACGTAGAAGTTTATTGACGAATTGTAGATATACAACTCGTGATAAAATTGAACAGTTCCAACGGATTATGAAAAATTCATGCAATAGGCAAAATCATTTATTATATAGATGTCATTAAAATGCGCAGCACATAGCTAATGAAGTTCAATCAACCTCAATTCCTCTCTCTTTCAAGTTCCATCTACAGATTGATGAAAATCATAGAACGATAACTGAAACACATGCATAAACGTACGAGAAGTACAAAGGCATAGCAAGTATACATCGATGGTCTCTGAGTGCCATCGAGAGTTCGGTATCTCGGACGTGATTTCCGGCCATTTGCCTGAGTAACGAAGTTCGTACATGGTCATCCAATTGACGAACGGTAGCGAAAGAGAGATAGCGACATAGGAATGGAGTTGGAGAGGGTTATAGGTGCTTTTGATCGGTTGGACCGTGCGAGCTCAGGATCACTCTGACCTGACGGATCAGCTCGAATCATCCATAACCCGCTCGGACTGGTTTTCGCCGTATTTCAATGTCCCTCTGAGCTACTCATCCGTTCAAAGCATTCTCCGTATACATTGAGCCGAAATCGCAATTCCAAGCTGCCACACAACTGCCTGGTGTTTATTTTTCACCCCCAACATTACTGCCATGCAAATTGTACCTGAATTGAGCTTCGGGAATTGACGCTTTCAAGATCCGCCGTTCAAAAATGTTTGTCGGTTCTCCTATGTGAAAAAGCTTTTCTCTCCATGTTTTTTTAGGCCAGTGTTTGTCATCAAATGAACCGAACCAAGACCTTTGGCTATACGCTAAAACATGTATATTGAGGCTTTGAACTTTCCACTCTTGGGCGGTTTTTCCGTTGAAAACTCTTGAGGTGGCCACTTTGTCAACTAGTTAGGTTCGGTTCGCTGGAACCACCTCACCTATAATTTCGTTACATCGACTTTACATAATGTCTAAACAGATTTATGTATGAGCAGAGTTTATTCATTGCCTCTGGATGGGTTGCACAAGTTTTGTGTACGCGCTGGTTCGATCAGAATAAACAGAGGTTGAGTTTTTTAAGGTCCATTAACATTCCAAACACACGAGAAACCTGAACTGGATCGTGCACTCGACATGTTGGAGGATCAGAAAAGCTTGGAAAACAGAGGATTGAAGAAAGGTAGGAGGGTCAATTGGGGATGGGACTCGAGTAGAACTATGGCAGGCTGGTAAATAAATACGAGGTGAAAACGATGGGCATGAGATTCCTTCAAGCCTATCCATAAAAAGACTTACTACTTCTAAAGCTCTGTTTCTCAAGATCTGGGAGGCGCGATCACGAACTGGTAAGAAAAAAGTCAAAGCAGAAAGAAAGAAGACTACTGTCACTTCCTTTATTCTTCCAGCCTCTTCTCATATTGGCTTTATATCCTCCCTCCCCTCCGCTGTCGCCCGGCTGTTCTTTCACCCTTTTATACATCAACTCCATGTGGTGGTTCGAGCGTTATACGAAGGCATAGAAGAGAGGGCTGAAAGCTCTCTTTATAAGGGAAAGAGAGGTCGACGGGAAGGTAGGTCAGGTGGGGTGATTCGCTACCCTTAGGGCTGCCCAAGTACCACACCAAAGTGATATCGATTAGATCGTGTGCTACGAGAATATGGGCACCCGGGCTTTGTTACTTTGTATTCTATTTAATTTCTGCTTGGACGAAATTGGGCGGCGTAGATCTGCGATTCTATCGAGAGGTGAAAGAAATTATCGTCGTATTCATGTTTCAATAGACATCCTGGACACATAATGGCGGTTTGCGCGTCAAACCCTTATGGTAAAATGCGGTAATGTCGTAAAAGGATAAAAGGCAAAGAAACCGAAACCCTTCTGGAAGTTTGGATAACACGAGGTCGCAGGATCCCACAAAATCCGCCAAGCTCTTCACTATATCCTTGACTTTGATAAAACCCATCACGACCACCATAAAGATTTAAAGACATCTAACCACATCAACTTCTGAAAAATTGTTTCATTTTCCTCCGTTTTCTGATCCTTTACAATTTTCTAACGTGAAACCTTCTTCCGAGGCACTCTGAGCTTCAGCCAAAGGTTTGTGAACAATATGTTCTCGGTCTTTGTCTTTAGCACCCCTATTCCGCCCGGGAAACCCCAGCAAGTTTCCTTTGCTCCTAACTTCGTCTTTCTTTTCTTTACTTTTCTCCGCTGGTAAGTTTCACCGAAGAGAACAAGAGGGAATGAGGGTGCTCTTCATCAACTCCTCTGATTCTCAACAAGCCCAATGAGTTTCCTCAATCCGTCATCATATATTTTAGTGTACTCTTGCATTCTGCCAGTATATACATCCATACGAACAAACTTATTTTCATTTTAATCGTTATTGTTCATGAGACTTTGGTCTCACTTATAAATTTGTTAGAGCAAAGATCAATGCTTTTCTGAATGAAATTTTACACCGCAGCAAGTCCAATTGAAAAGGTTTTTGTTCACAAACAATTCACCAGCATTATTTGATTATAAGCAGCTGTTGTTTGGAAACTCGCGCTTCATCAATACCCGAGAACGCCAAGTTACTTCACAATAGAATATAGTGACTTTCCCACGTGCATGATCGCTCATTAGCAACTACAAAGTTTCGCGTTTACAAGCTGCTCTATCAAGTGTAACCATTAAGAGAAAGGAGACGGATGTTCTTATGGTCGCGTGGTCAACGTTCATTTGAATTGAATTCTCGATATTGGAAATGGTTGTGAACTTTCTCTATTCTACAGATGCAAGTAGAGCGAATTGAATGTGTACAAATGCCCACAGAGAGGGAAGGACTGGTAGGTTTTGGCAGCCCTTGTCACTCGCGGTGTATGACCAAAGTTTCTCTTCCCATTTTGCAGATAGTAAAAGCACCGAGTCGACGCAATACACCGAAATATTATCGTAAATGTACGTATTTTGCAATTGTTGGACTCGCTGTGTGAGAACGAGTTTGTAGTATGTGAGTCTGCGAAAATTAATAAAACCCCGTTTACCCGCGACAGCAGGAGCAGCCGTTAATTGTGCGACGGCTCCTCTCATACCCAATCTCTCCTCTTGTTTCCCCGCCCAATTTTGTCGACCGTACATCGAAATACATGTATATATAGAACGGTAACGAGAGCCAACAGGAAAGCCTGATTGCCATGCTCTGTTGGTCGCTCTTTAAATCCGCAACGAATGAGACATTTAGCATTGGTAGTAAGGATCCCTATTAGGCAAAATAAAACGTTCTTTTGTGGGTACTAATTCGTTGGATGGCGTTGGATTTACTAATCCGCTAACGTGGCCATTCCCGGATGCGAGGGAGTAACGCTCTACGTTAAATTTCGTTCGAATATTGATCAGGGAACCGAGAGAGCCAACGAGAAAGAATCAAAAAAGTCTGATCTGATATTGTAATAGCCCGATATCAAAAGACAGAAAACAGACCATCAGCGTTCCCGATTCTATGGGTTTTCCTCAAATCTCCTTTAGCTTTGGAACTTTGTATCAGACTATTTCATTCGTGCGGTCAATCATATTGGTGCTTTGTATGCGGATCGTGTGTAAGCTTTTATGATCTTGAAGACTCGTGTTCAAGGTTATCTGTATCTGTAGGTCGTTTAATGTTTAATAGTAGGACAAATGTGTGGTTTGCTCTTCCCATCATCCTATGGATTGCATCAGACGCTGATCTTCGCTCCCTTTTTCTCGGGTCCTCCATGTACCCTTATAAATAAAGTTTATCACAAAATTAGAGGTTAAAAGAACTCTGTACTACTTCGCGTGCAATTTTTGTTAGATTAGTTTTTTTTTCGGAAAAAAAACCAGTGTTATTTTATATTTAATTCGCGGGTTCGATCTCCAACCAGCGCTCATCTTCTTTGTTTATAATCAAAATGTGCTTCGCGCATAACGGATCTAATCAATTTTTCCTGTATCACGAGTTGTGGGCATGTGAAATTTATTTCGAGCAAAAAAATATATTTGTTTGTTTATGTAACGAGGAAAGGTTCTATCCTCTATGTAGCGAAATTTCCATGAAACATCAGCAATAAACGGCTGGACCTCGGGGGATCAATTCTCATCGGGTTGCTGGGTTGATATTGATCGATATTGTTTGCTGTTTTTTTGTTTGGCACAACGTTCGCTCTGTTTCCGTTCTAAAATTCGGTCGTTCGCATAATCAAGCGCAACCAGAGTCTCCACCATCCCTTCGTGTATACGTGTATCTTTTTTTGTTCAACCCACTCGAGGAAACTCCTGCTTTTTAATGAAATTCGCCTACATGAACTCCGCTTTCAATTTAACCACAAAGCATAACAGGGGTTGGTTTCCGATAAGATGCAGCATTGAAGGTCAAGTCGACAGTTTCGCGAATATCATTTTCCAGAACTTAAATATGGACCATATAAAAGCTTTCAAGGATAAAATATCAAAAAATATGGGGTAGAAAAATAAAGGCGTCGGAGAAGCCCCTATGTCAACAACGTGTGAGGGTAACAGACGATGACGCTTTCCAGCACGTTTCAATCGTTCATTTTTTCTGCCTCGCCCCTCCGTTACTCTCGTACAAAGATTTTCATGTTTTTTTTATTCAACCGTGGTTTTATTTGAATCGACTCGCTCAACAAACTGGAAGCAGCCCCATATTACGAGAATTTTTCGCAGGGCTGAACCGCTCACAGAACCGTGAGTACATTCTACCCTCGGGCGAGTCTGGAGAACGTTCCAGGTTGAAAGCAAGACCTGTTGACTGGAGACGTTTTAACTCCTATCATGCAAAAGACAAAAAAGAAATGTAAAGGAAAAAAGGGAGACCACTATTAGGCGCCTGAACGCTCCGGGGCTCGCACCTGGACAGCTACAATTAGCCAGACGGTGTGCAAAAAAGGTCTGTCAATAAATCTTCAGTGGTTTGGCACCTCATAAAACCGAGAAAATGAATTCCTTTGATTGCGCCGCCGCTCTTTAGCAATCGCGTTCTTCTGGTACAGAAGTAGATGAGTTTCCGAAAAATCACTACTACTGAGAAAAGTAAATGATATTCATTATTTATTGTTTACACTTCGTTAGTTAAGTGTAACAAGTTATTTTGATATTTAAGCTCTTACCATTCATTGCATAACTTCTTCACGTTGAAAAATGCGAATAAATTAATATTCCATTTTTAAGAATCATGCTCAGACCGAAGTACAGAGAGTGAGAGATTCTCGAATATGTATTTTATATACTTTTGTGTTTCAAATTCATTTTTCCACTTTACGCTGTTTTCGTCTTTCTTTCTTCTATTCCTTATCATTTGTATGCTCAGAGTCAATGACAGGGCGACGATATTCAACAGGTATAACATATACAACCGATTACGTTTCATTATATAAGCTTATTCAAATCGACTTTTCCATCTCGTAGATTTAGTCCTACGCATCACTGACTCCGCGTCAAGTCATTTGATTACGACTTCACCCCTAGCAGTGTTCGTTTATGCCTCGTACGAAGCTCAGAGTGAGCTTTTAGTTGGATACTGAATCTCACTGCTGATTCTATAGCGGCACAGCAGCAAAGTATATAAATTATGAGGGTGTGAATGAGGGTGTTTGAAGAGGATATAAAGATATCAAATAGGAAGAAAAAATGGGCAAATATGATGTGGAAAGAAAGCTAGATTTTGCACACTATGAAAAAAAAAATGTTGAAAATTCAAACATTCATTTGATAGCGCAAGACAAAATATTTTGGGATAATAATGAAATATTTTTTCAATGTACTTGATCCTATTTTTTCTTGAGAGATTCAAAAAGAATTTTTGTCTATTCTTACCAAGAAAAATTGCTTTTGTTTATGTTCAATTTTCACTTACTCAAGTGTGGCTTTACGTTCACCCCATAAGCTCGTTTACAGATATCGATATCTTCTCATGGCCGAGAGCTTTAAGAGGGTTTGTGTTTGGGCTTTATTCGACTAAGGTAAAAAAACACTATTTTCTGAAATGTACAAGTTACACATACACATAAGATATCCTTCGATCCTTTTGCTCTTCGTAGTTTTGTCCTTTTCTTGTCTGCTATCACTTCGAGTTTTTAGCCCCGGGGTATCGCAAACCTTTTCATATAACCCTGCACGAGCGAGGGTAAACTCGATGTTGGCATTCTCTCTTATAGATCGTCTCTGATGTCGATGAGAATAAAGATAGAGAAGTAGAGAGAGTTCAGGTAGTAGAGCAATAGAAAAAATCGACATGGGGAAAATGGATAAAAAACGAAGAGGAAATAAGGGTGCGGAAAACGAAGGGGATAATAGAGAAAAGAGGGACAAATAGAGAAAGAAAATAACGTTACTAACCTTTAAACTCTCAGGGGTGCTATGCTTTCATAAACGCACCACCAGCCTATGATTCCATGTTTTAGTAATCGAGAACTCTTTTCATTCTATCTTTCGCTTCAGTTTCTCCCTCCTCTTCTCACACTTCCCCGTTTCTACAAAAGAGCAAAGGAAATCCTATTTACCCTTGTGTGGGCGAGGCCTGTATTTCCGCCTTGTACGTATACATGTATACAAATTGCACTCTCGCTGACTCCTCTATTCTAGACAAGTATATAACTCGTCAGAATATAAAATTGACTCGAGGGAACATCTGGTACGTACGTGTGTAATACGGTATTTCATTCAAAGCGCATATATGTAGAAAGTCAATTTCATTTCGCGTCGTTCTTTTCACTGAAACGTTCGTCTTTGCACCCTTTTGTGCAGAGTGAACGGGTAATTCGACCGATGGCTTTAGGGCCACTGCTTCGTCTTTCTTTTCGAGATTCTCCACTTTTCACACTAGTTCTAATGTTTTTATCTTTCCTCCCAACTCAATCTCATATAAAATCGATATTTGATCTGCATGAAAATTTACTTAAAAGCATTTTCCATCTTTGAAACATCAAAAAATATTTTAAAATATCTAATCGACGAGGATCTTGAAATTCCAAAACTATACACTAATCTACAACGAGAATTTTGCGATGATGTTTTTATTTGAATTGTTTTTTTTTTCAAATATGCCCTGGGACTCTTAGAAAGAGAACATCCTGTGTACACGTGGATTGTAATCTACCGAGTATTTTTACGAATCCTGTCCGATTCGGAGGGTATTCCAGAGGTTGTTGATCTGCTTCACGGAAATTAGAACAAATTTAAAAGAAAATTTCGTGGAAATAAGTGTCTGTGCCTTGGGTTCATACAGTGAAAAAAAAAAGTAAAATAAGAAGGACTGCAGAATGCTGATAGACGTTCCCATAGATGGATCAGTATGGAAATGGAACGTGTTTGGGAGGTTCGTAAGGGGATGACATGTAAGCCCATTCTCTAAGCCCACCAGAGCTAAATATCCATATTTATACCGCGTCTCTACAGTGTAAAATATTCCCTTTGGTCGATTTAGCTGACTGGTTATTCGTGGATTTCTGTGTGCCTAAAGTTTCCACCATGTCTGATCTTCGGACCTGATCCCGCACTTCTATTTCACCATGTACTCGACCACATGGCTTTGGCTTAAATTATTGGATCACGTCTCATCGATAGATTCTTTTTCCGACACCGCCAACTAAGCTTCAGCATCACGATATTTATGTTTACATCATTCAAACGATGCAATTTGTATATCTATATATATTGAAACATTGAATCTAATTACTTGGGAAATCTTTGATTTGTCAAATTGTGGATGCGAATGCTGTAGAAAGAATTTTTGTCATGTTGTCATATTTATCATTTCAAAACTTTATTTCTAAACTTCCGTTTGTGATTTTGAATATGGCGAACAACAATAAAAATAATATTAATAGACAGCAAATAGCCATTTTGAATTATTATCATTTTCATTGAAATCGAAAGCATGAAGGTGTAAAAAAACGTGAGAATATCGAATGGTAGAATTTGAAATGACATACCGATGGATTCGTGAGAACGAGAACTGCAGCTCTCAGGTGTTTGAGGTTAAGGGTTTGAGTGTCCTCCTCTTCCTCGATGTCTTCACCGAGCAAGGAGGATGTGATCTGCACCGAGGATTGCCTGGATGGCTTGGCCCGATCTGTTTTCCTCGTTCTACCGCTCCTCGACGCTTCGTCCTCCTTTGGAGAGGATTTTGTTGACGTGGAATTTTTACCCTCATCCTCAACACGCGTTTTGGCAAAGCCACGTGAGAATGGACATGCCATTTTATATGTTTGTTTTTATCTTCCGAACACTTCTTTACATTCGTTCCATAAAGTTTTCAAGCGTTTCTACTCCGTTGAATAGAAATTCCTACGGTGGTTACGTTGGATTTGATTTTCATTCGATTTTGCTGCTTGAATCTTTTTGTGCTGATTGCAGTTATGTTCTTGACTCGTTGAGCCTTTCGATCCTTCCCTTACAAAGTTATTCGGAGCGGATTAGGATGTCAGAACTCTAGTCATCAAGCTTTACAGCTTTAGACAGTTTTCTTATTGCTCATCAATTTCTCCATCTCTATGACATGTGGTTAATTAGTCGAGTCTAACATGTTGTATTTTCCAGGGATGTTTCTCTCCAATCGACCGCAATGTTTGCCACTATTGCTATTCGTGACTGCAGTATTTTCCAAAGACACGCTTATCACCGACTCGCTCTCCCACTTTTCTACCCTCGTTTTTCTTATCCACTTGTCTCGCACAAAGTGACTAGCGAATCACTGGTACGAGAGATATCTCTGATAAGCCTTGGATTTATCTCCTTGGAGAAAATAAACGAACTTTTTTGCCTTCGTACGTCGACGACGCTTTAGAATGGCATCAGAATCTCACGTCGTCGATCACCACCGAACCGCACTTCCGTGTGAGCCCCTCATTCGTGACGATAGCACGAGGTGGTTGGGCGTTCTGTTTTCCCAATTCTCTATTCCAATTCCATTTTTCAGTGTCCCCTTTTTTGATCTCACTCTTATCATATCATTCTTTTTCAAACTGATGAATGTTTTATTGCCACAAAAAACTCGCTATCGTTATAGCTAAGTATCCAAAAAGATAATCCATGGATGGATCACTTGCCATCAAATAATTTGCAATGACAAATCATTTCTTAATGATACTTTTCGTTGGCGATATTTCGGAGTTCTTCGTCCTATTTGAAAGCTTGATCACTGTAGAACTTCACTCGATTGACTTTGAGTTGATGTACAGCCCGAACGTTGAATCTCAAAGGTTGTCATCGAGGAGCCACGAAACATCTGGATTGTTTGTCAACAGAGGAAAAGAGAGAGAGAGAGAGAGAGAGAGAGAGAGAGAGAGAGAGAAAGAAAGAGACAATGTCCGCGTGAACGAAAAAAACTAACATCACCGACAGGCCACGAGCATTTCACGAAACATGGAAGCTTCGTAGGTACGATCGGTGATGCTTGACGATCATCGCGTGACCATCGAGGAAGCGAGCGATTGGTCGATCTGAGTGTGACGGGGGTAAAAGAGGAGAGAGGTAGAAGTACGCGAAGGAACGATGGAGAACGAAGATTACGATGATTATCGGTTCGCGCGCAAACATTCACGAGGTCGACGCGTATTTACGGTCGTGATGCTCGAGGGATTCATCGTGGTTCGGGTAGCCGTGTATGAAAGCGCGTAGCGCCATACTGGTATGGAATTGACCGAGTCAGACTGGCAGAGCCGAGTTCAGGGCGTCCCCGTTGGAGAGGGAAGCGTTCGTTCGGACGGCGGTGCAGAGGAGGGGGCAGCGTTCGGGTGGCGGTAGCGAGGTAGGGGTGAGTTCGGGTTGCGATGAAGCGGGAGGGGAGACCCTTGGGTGGCAGTGGGTGGATGAGGATGGGTGGTGAAATGAGGCTGTTGGAAGGCTGAAAGCGAGAGCGCGGAGTTGGCGATGGAGGAAACGGAAAGAGATGCACACACGGTAGAAACGGCGCTTGCGCTCACATCTTCCGAACCGTGGCTAGGTCGTTGGCCAGCAGCCAGTTATTGGACCACTTCGTACAAAAGCCTGCAGATAGAGGGAGACACGAGTATCTTGATGACTGAAGCTTTTCGTCCGCTTAGATAGCCAATCACGCCACCTATCGATCCTTCGAGTTGCCAAGTTTACGTGTGACCTTCCATCGCCGATTCTACCCTTTTAGCGTGAAGCACACAAGCGCAGTAGCGTTAGTCCAAACTCTTCCGTTACCTCTGTACACTCTCTATATGCCTTTATATATCAGTAGATACGTGTGTATACTTTAGGTTTTACGTTCCTTCGTTTTAGTCTAGCCTTGCTTCGATGCGACTTGAGCGAGAACGTGCTTTTTCCTTGGCTTTCACTGTTCTTCCACTTCTTTGCTTCATACCTCATATGTCTACATATATATCTACGCATACAAGAGTATCAGAGCATTCTTCATTCTTTTTTCTTTATTCTCGTATCATGTCTGCTCCTCCGGCAATCCCCCCTTCACCTGCTGCTGCGCTCGAACCATCTTCACTTGTTTCTTTCTGCCTTATCTTATTTCTTGCATCCTCCAACCCCGGCTGAAACCGGGTCGACACATACTAAACCTACCGGCTCTCTTCATCACGCTTACACCAATGCTCTGAACATCCTACGACCGTCATCAGCTTCAAAAACTCTGACGTACTTGATATTAATTACCATTTGCTAGCATATTCTAGTATGTTCTAGAAAGTTTTTTTACGAGCGATGCAACCACGAGAACCTCTATTTACCTGATAATTTTATTTGAACCCATAACTATAGTAAAGAAAAAAATTGTGGTTGAAATATCAGAACACTACGATTTTGAATGAGTCCGTAAAATATGAATGTCGGCTTATATTGGATTGATCTGCGAATGAAATCTATTATTATGCAGCCCCATGCAACTCGATAATTTTGTTGATCGAAGCGATCTGCTCGTAAATAGAGCATTAATAACGTTCAGAACACGAGATCAACGTACAAACAAAGCTGGGCGAGTTTTCGGTTGTTTAATTTATTGGAATCGAACCTTCATTTTGGGTTCAGGCGACTGAAAAGATTAACGGGTTGCGTGAGGTGGATTAAAAGAGAGCTAATTAGTCGGCATTGAATTTCTTGGTGTTTTTTTTTGTTTCCACTGTTCGTTTAATTCCTCGGTAATTCGTCCAACGAGGTAGATTTGCTGGCGAATAATTAGACCTGTCAGTTGTTCCGAGCGACCACAAAAAAAAAAAAGACAACTTGCCCAATCCACCTTCCGAAAAATTGTGATTGATACCAAAGTTTCTAGCTGTCCTGCATTTTCATCAGATAAAGTTGGACGAGATAGAATCCTGCGTAATTCCGTGAGGCTCCGATGGACGTGCCAAATCGGACACCGATTAGCCGATCGATCGAAGCCGATCGGGGAAAAGGGCATTGCGAGTGACAGCAGGCAGTATAGAGGGGCGGAAAGTTACGAGAGATGGAAAGGAGTGCAGGAAGAGAAACAAGGACTGATAGACTGATGGATTGACGAGTTCATGGTACATGACATAGAAATTGAGAAAAAGCTGCATTTCTCACATTCTTCCGGAGGGCGGAACAACCAGGGCAGCATGGACAGCTTTCAAACTTCTTACAGATACTCAGCGCAATACTATAAACAGCTCAATGCCACTGATCTTATTTATTTTATATCTCTGTAACGTCGTTTGTGTTGACATTTCACCGAGTTGAGTTCAAAGCCAGATTACTTTAACAGTCAATCAAAAACTGATTGATGGCAGTTCTATTTGATGGGATGATTTTCCTTTCAAGAATGATATCACTCTCCTAGAACGTTGCTCCAATATAGTTTCAAATGAAGTCCTTGAGTTACAAATTCTTCTTTCGACCCCAAATCTAAGTAATCCTCGTAAAATAGAATCCCCTGTGATTAGATTTCTTCTTTCACTATCACGGAAAGCTTTCATCGGTTTATCAGTCTTATCGTACGAAATTTCGTACAAAGGGTACTTTTCGTGGTGAGGAAGCTTGGGTCGATACGATTCTAGTTGAGGAATATGGAAGTTAAGAACGTAAGAGTGGTTACAAACCCCAAAGAATGCATTTATCGGGGGTGGCTTTCAAACGGACGTTCCGAAAGTGTTCTTAGGAGTGTCGTTGTCGTCTCGGCGTCGTCGTCATCGTCGTCGTCGTCGTCGTCGTCGTCGTCGTGAGGTTTATCGTCGAAAGGTTTCTCTGGTAATCCCTGAGGACGGGGTTGCTCCGCGACCACAAACTGTCGCTCGATATATGCAGATCTCATTAACGCAAGCACGAAAGACCATTTTCTTGTCGGTGTGATGAAGGGAGGAAAATGATGTAAATTCTTAAATAATTCACCGAAAATAAAAGCAAAAGTTACACTGTTTTTATAATTGGAAAAATAAACAAAAAATGAGTTTTACGAATTACCAAACATCGTGAGATAGGGATTTCAATCATCCCCATTCTTGGATGATTTTTATCTCATGGATTCTCTGAAATCTGGATGAATTGTCGCAATTTTAAGAACTGAGATCAGAAGTTAGATTTAAAAAAAGCTTGTCTCAAGTCCACCGTATCGTAGGGTTGCCTTTCGTCCCATAATTTTCACCCCCCCCCCCCTCCTCCCCATCCTCCCTTATGCAATGTCCAACAATAGAAAGCTCGTCTACCGGATTGCCGACAATAAAGTGAAATACGTGACTGAAAAGCTCGTAGAAAAAACAGCCATTGTCGTAAAACTATTTGTCGGGGGGTTGTGAAGCAAAACAAAAAATACATGAAATGCTGAAGCAAGCGTCGAAAATGAAGGGCATTGCGTGTAATATTGAGTTTGAAGCCAATCCGAGGACGATATGGAGGCGGATTATTGTCAGCCTAGGGAACAAGGAGGGCGCCATTTTATGTTTTCCCCAATTTCAGTATTTCTGTGAATTTTTTTCTATTTTTCAAAGCTTACCGATGTCACAGCTAAGTTTTTTTTCACTCGCGACGCGAAGATTTCTACAAAATTGCCTGATATTTTCACTCCACGTTGTCCATAGTTTTTCTCGAGTTAGTAAACCACCTTTTTTCATTGGACTCGAAGTTTTTGGATTTAGATCGAATATCACTGTAGAAACAGGAACATTCGTTTGCTATTAATTGCTTGAACGTGAATTTTTCGCGAGTCTTTCGTAAACCCATTATCGAGACCGTCTTTAAGTACAAAAATTTGCAAATTCTAGCTGGACAGAAGTTGGATCCTGTGCGAAACTAGCACAATTCAGTAACTTTGTGAAAGTATACGGCAGAAGTTTTGGCTGGTGGAAAGGAGTTTTAACTGGATCGTAAGTTAACTTATTAGAATGTGAAATGTGCTTATACAGAGATTTACGTGATTGTCAGGAAAATTTGTTGGTTGGAGGATCTGGCAGGCTGCACCCCCGTAGGTAATGCGGTTAGTGTACCAGGACCGAGCAACGCCCACGTGTACGAAACTCTATCGAGAGCAGCCCTTCACGTCAGGATCTCTCCGGAACTTTGTCGACTTGCAAATACGAGACCGAGCGAACCGTGAACGTGTGCTAGTGGTAAAGTGAGCTACCAAACTTTCTTTACTCGTAAGTGCATCGTGAGCTTGTTTTTCAACAGTTTTATCGACTAAAGTGGCAGTTAAGGAGAGTGTCGACCAATTCTCGCCGAATTCACCTCCCGTATTCGCTGCAAATCAACAACAAAAATACGACATTATGTTTTTTCTTTGTTCATTTGAAATCGATGGAATGCATTGTTTACAAATATTTATAGAAAATAATGAAAATAAAAATCACACTCTTCGAAGACTGTCATTACTTTGTGATTTTTCAGCCTGTCCATACTTTCATAATCGCTTTAATCCATCACTCTTCCGGGCGGCGCTTTTTTTATCACTCTCATCGAATACGAATATATATTTATACATATTTAGAACTTCCGTGGGTGCTTTTCAACGGTGTACGCCTCATCCAACTCGTAGTACTTCGAATAATTGAACGATCAACGAACGTTGGCAATGTGCCAAGTGCTCGATCTCCTATCAGCACAGTTATAGGTTGACAATAGACGGCTCTCTGTTTCTCTCTTGCTCTACCCCCCCCCTTTCTCTCTCTCTTTTTATTCCTTCTCTCAATGTCTCGTTCAGACGAGCCTCGGAGTGCAAACAATTTTTCTTGTATATATCGTCACGTATACCCGATATTTTCAATAAATTTTTGACTGCTCGCGAATTAAAACAGACAATTACTCACTCTTAATATCTGAGAAGTCGAGAAATATCGTTGGAATAAAAGAAAAATGTACACAATCGACCGTACGTGAACCGCGGTAAAAAAAATTAAATAGTTAAAAATGTAGGCGATCTTTTAAAAAATATTTAGGATCTAAGGGGAAGATGGATATGGAAATAAATGATAAAAACAATGGATAAAATCAGAGGTTATTACTTAATGCGAGCTGTTTTATGGTTTTAAAGTCTCATTACAAAAGCAGTAATTATAACAGCCACCATTAAACGAAGATTGTTTCCTGAATTAAAAAAAAAATGATGGGATAGTAGTCGGAAAGTTCCAATTAGATAATTTTTTATTCCTTTTTTATGTTGGAATCAAGAAAATAAAAGCAATAAGAGGGTGTCGAGGGAAAAGGGAAACGGAAAAACACTACGCTGCTTCTCGAGCGATGCTGCCGTCAAAGAAAAAACGTCCAAGGGTGTCCTCGAGTGGGAGGAGTGACAATCTTCGAGGATCGAAATTTTTTCATTCTCTTTCTTTTTCGTTTTTCTTTCCTATCTCGTTTGATGGGCAGAATCGGGGGAATAAGATTTATTACTGAGGCTTTTTAATTAAAGAAGGATGGTCAAGCTATAGATTTCCCTTCTGAATCGCAAATAGTTATCATTATTTACATCATTATAAAACTCATCGATTATTTCAAAAATATTTTATACACATGGCGGTTGAAAAAACTCGTCAAGTTCTTGCAGACGTTATTATTATTCGCATTTCACTAAATTCGTTTATTTGCACACACAGAATTGAAATTTTTGATACTCATGTTTATATATCGTATGTCAAATTTCCTATGGACACGTGACAGTTTTTACAATTATTTTGAATTATTGAACACTTTAATTAATTTTCATTGCTGAGCTTCCGAACTCGTGCGCTGTGGAATTTTCAGAGTAGGAAAACCTTATTCCTCCGTAAGTGAAAAATGGTTCGTTCAATATGTACACACCACCATATGAAGTTTCCTCTGACAAGTAATTAATTGCATCTGGAAATGTTCATCCATGAGATCTGTGCTCACAGCTCGAGGCAGTATTTAATTGTCGGATGGAGATAATAATGGTTTTATAATCACACGTTTAAATATTTGTGAACATATTATGTATTCATAGTATTCATAGTCAAAATGTTTAAATTTTGTTAAAAGAGATTACTTTAGAAATCTGTGCAACTTAATCACGATTTATCTGTACAGTGTACTTGTTTTGAAAATTGTCACCGACGTTAGTACTTGGTTGGGTGACCGTTCAGCTATGTACCTGCAGCTCGACTATCAATCGTTGAGCGGGAAGCAGTTTTTCTGAATTTCTGATCATTCTAACGACGTGAAACTCAGTAAAAAAATGGCTGACTGACTTCCTTTGACCCACGTACAAATGCGACACAGTAGAAGATTAGGGAAGAATAGCTGCCGGCATCACTCTAGGGGGACTCACAGGGACAGAAACAGGAACATTAAGTAAGAAAAAAATGTCGTTAAACCGACAGGATGGGCTCATAAAAAAACCTGCAACAATAGCAGGAGTAATAAAAAATAACAAAAATTTGATCGTCTTTAAAAATATAATAATGAAGACACAAATTTGCAACTTAAGTTTTTCTTTACTTTTAAACGTGACTGACTTCGCTGTTTCATTGCACAAATTAATATTGTTGAAAAATATATGATGTGCTACGTTGGGTCGAGATTACAATGAAATTTAACTGTCGACGTAAAAAACGTTGATTAAAATTTGATGAAATGATATGCATAAACCGGCTCCGGCAACGCAGTACTGTCGCAGTTGTAATGGTCAGGCGTATATAGTTTGTACGGTTATGCGACAGGAATTCAAACCGAAATCCCCATCTAAGTCTCTCTCGTGACGATAAAACGATTATTTGACCTGAGCGAGCGTGAAACCACGTGAAATCGATACTAAACGAGATTGATGGATTGGACACATATATATATATGTGTGTCTCTCGTGAAGGGTGTAGGAATTCCGAGGAAACGTACACGCACCCAAAACATTTTGAGTACTCATAAAGCCTCCATTTTATTATTTAATCTGGCTGGAACCGTACGAATGATGAAAAAAATGTTGACGTGTAATTTTTTTTCAATGTTTAATTAAGTCTTGTCAATAATCTATCTAAAAATTTTGTTGCTTATGATTCTTTTTTATCGTGTTTTTTTTTCTACACTGTTCTTTGTAGCTGAAATGCTATTACAAATATCCATTGTTCTAACAAGTAAACAAATAATTTATCTTGTTTAGGGCTCTCTCACAAAAGACCCTATTACAGGTATAAACAGAAATATTTTCTCGTACACCCTCGTCTGATCACAATAGATCTCTTTCACTTAGGAGAGAAAGTGTGTTTCTGGACGGTTCCCATTGAACTATTGCTTTCTTCGCTCACTGATTCTTCAGAAAATAAGGTTACGTTGGTGCTTCTTATCTGATAGGATGAAATTATCTTCGTGACCTACATTTTCAATGGATCACAGTAGGGTACGATCCCAGCAAGTGAACCGAGTGCACTTTTTCCTGCACGAATTTTTAAATTGCTTCTTTATCTGACTGAATTTTTTGATTAAGTAAAACCACAATTTGATGCTGATCTTATTACGAAAAAAATTCGCAACGTCGAAAAGAAAATCAGCAAAAGTAAGTTTCTGTTAATTTTTATTTTACCAAAAGCTTATGCGAACCCGATGATGAACGTGTTTATGGTAAATCTGCTGTGTTATAGATGCGGGAAAGTGCGAATTCGTGCCTCTCCGGTAATCAGTGACCCGTTACCAAAACCCATATACCTCAAGCGATCGATGTTAACGCAAATTTAATATGTGCATTACCTGTACTAATGCACCCTAATTCTCACAAATGTTGTTGATTTCAATACGGTATAAATTAAATTATCATGAATCATACATTCAAGCGTGTTGGGCAGGTGAGGCATGTGGATAAAAGAATAAATTATAGCAGAAAAACAAAATGCTCTAGTCTGCACGGTGTCATCCATTAGCAGGTCATTTATCACAGAAAACCATGAACATCGTGACCTTTATACGGAATAAAAGTCTCCCTTTTTGGGTATACACGAGTATTCTTCTATTTGAAAAATATTTTCACATTGAATTTTCAGTCTGGTTCGCCTGTGTTTGGATATATTTGTGCGGGGCATTATAGCTTCACAAAGGTTTCAGATTAGTTACACTCAATCTATTGTTCTCATAATTATCTCTGGATGAACCCTCGATGAAATTATCGCAAAATCACTTCAGCTGTTATGGTTCGGACAGACGTTTATCCTTTTTCAAATTTCAATCGATATTATTTGATGAAATGACTATAGATCGAGGGTCAATTTGATGAACAGTAAATGGAAAAAGTTGAACTCTGAAAATTTGCAAATGCAAAATGCGGTGTTAGGTCTTGTTTGAAAGCATCGAAAACGATGGATTCGGAGTGCTGCAGTTCTGAAGCACGGGCCTGGTCCCACGCCCCTTGAAATTACACAGCGTTCTATAACCACTGCTGCTATTGTATACTGTATAATTACAATGACAATTGTGAAATGGTGTATACATTGCCAGTGGATAATTTGCCATTGGTTATCGAGTTTCCTGACGAATAATTTGTATTAACAATTACCAGCCGTTGACTATGGTAATTGATGTGATAACTGCGGCAAATATGCAGCACGTTGGAACATCTGTCATATCAGAATCTTTGCGTAATATTGTTTAACTGGGATCGACCGGGCGCAAGAGATTTAACAGGCACAAGCGAACTCTAGCATCGAGAGAATCCGTTGGGAGATGGTGGCAGAGGACGAGAGTCCCTCATTGATAATCCAGGCGCCCATCTATTCATAGATCGCACACGTCAAGTTATAAAAGTATTCACCCATTCATCGGGTTCAATCATCTGCCATTCAAAAGGCATATAATAGAAGGATACCTGGTATATATATATATATATATTTATACACGTCTGCATTATATAATATGTACCCAAATGTATATTTTGACATACAGGCATAGCTAGAGGCACCGGTAAATAGGAATAGCTATTTTTTTTTTCAATTTTATGGCATTTGAAGCTACACAACCTTAATCCTAGAACTTTTTAACGAGGTACAAGGTCATTCCCCACAAGAATTTCAAAATTCCTTTAGCTTTTCATTTTTTTGATTACTTCCTCTCTTTTTTGTGAGTTTCCATGGTCGAATGTTCACCAAATGGGAAGAAATTGCATATTATTCTTTTCCTCGTTAAAAAATTGAAAGAACAGTGTAAATCAAACTCTATCATTGCATCCGAGGAACGTTTTATGCTGAGGAAAAGATTAAGGCTATTAGTTACGCCACTGTTAGGTTTACGTACGAGAAAATTCATTGTAGGATTCTAATTACAACAGCACTGAATTTCCCTCCGAACACAGGTTACTTAATCGAAAAGTCTAATATCATTATCTTTAATGCTTGATAACTAATGTCGACAAATTTCTCAACCCTTGAACCAATCTCAAACAATTTTATGTACGAACAAGCTCAATTCCTATCACCCTTGGTCGATCTCGCAAACGCTTATGACCAGGACCGTGCTCAAAGCATTTCATTTCATTTGAATTGAATCATTTGAATCAAAGCACATCAATCCGAATGAGTCACACACTGTTAATCAAAGTTAACGAAGTTGCACTAAAATCATTTTCTCAGACTGTAGTAAGTTTATTCTTCTCTTCATTGACAGCGAGGAACAATTTTGTTACATAATGTTTAGCTCCTGATGCTGTTATCCATGTTCCATTTATCTACAGCTATAAACGTTGCCTGACCTTGGAATGTATCAGGGGTTCGAAATATAGCCATCACGAACCTCTAATCCATCTTGTGCTCCAATTTTTCTTTCGGTCAGGTCATAATCGGTGCTGAAAAAATGAGAAGGGATATTCCATGAAGATCGATGTGTATAAAGCGATATAATGCCTGGAATAGGTAGATGATAGTTAGCTGAGAGGGTGCGTTTCTCTGTGGAAACTGGGTGATCGATTCCTCTCCAGTTCTACGTGACTTCGATGTATTGGTGTCTGGAGGTGAGAGTGTATATGAGAGCAGGAGGGAGAGGGAAAGAAAGGGGATAGAGAGAGCTAGAGAGAGGAAGAGAGAGCGAAGCAGAATAGTTATAGAGAATCGGAGTGCAGAAGAGGCTGAGAAATGATGGATAAGGGCCGCGAGCAGAGAGAAGAGCATTACTTCCTCGCATGAAACGTTCCATTTAATTCCGAAATCTCTCTTCACCCGTAGGGTGACTCAAAATTCGCGCTGGATATCTCCGGAAAACAGGACGTTCTCGCATTATTTTATTATTGTACCAATCGCCTGTTGCAACCTTTAATCGAAATTATACTAACGAATGTTTTGAAATTTAGATTTAGATCAAAATCAGAGAAATTTTTAGATTTCTCAACTAGAACAACGTGTTTTTCTAGTGTTTCCGCGAATTTTTCGGTTGAACAAAGAATAAAATCATTGTTTCCGTCGGTTTTAGACCAAAATACGTAGCACGAGTTTGTTAAAAAATATCAACCTGCCTGGGCTTTCGCGAAAATCGATCGATGACCGAGCTAAGTACACTTTTTTCTCACAATTTAATTCCCTATTTGCATTTGAAATTTTGAAACCTTATTCGAATAATGGATTTCTCGACTATTTCACGTAATTAAGAATGATATTACTATATGACGTGGTTATACGATAGCTTTAGAGAAAATGAAGATCGATCCCAAGGATTCCACATACCTTTCCCCTCTGCTCCCACATCCTCTACGAAATGTTATTGCCATCGTTATTTTGTTTATTCAGTCTACGTTCCGTTCAGGAATCTAGTCTCGTACGATCCACGACAATTCTTACCCGGACAGAGTTCCCAATGGAAATATGTTATAGATAACCTACATCATAAACCCGAATGGTTAATCAGAATAACAATGTATATGGGCAGGGATTTTGTGGCTTGTAGTTTCGAGGGGAAAAAACTGAGTGATGTAGAGGCTGATACAGAAAAGTTTGGGGGTTTGCATAATACTGGGGTTTTACACAGAGATGCGGAGGTTGAACGATCGAGTCTTAAATTCGGTAAATAAGTGAACTATTAATAGTTCACCAAGTATAGAGTTCTTCGGTCCGAGAGGGGTGAAAACAGGAAAATTCGTCGATACGAGTCTCCGGCGAGAGAATTGCCCAGAGCGATTTTGTCGCTGAGCAGGTAGGTTGATGCGCGCGCTCAATCGGGGTAAACGACAAAGTTGAATTTCCTAAAGGGGTCGGCAGCAGTTAAGAAGGAGAGAGAGATGAATAGAGAGAGAACAAGAGATGAGAGAACAGCTTTCGGCTCGAAGCGACCCGATGGATTAATAATAAGGGTTGGATAACAAATTTTTTACAACCCTCTGATGAACGTGAATCAGCCTTCACTCTTAAATATTCATTTAATCCATGAACACGAGCACACGTTGTGGAATAATTTTTTCGTTTAGGTTTTTGAGATACCTCCACATATTTTGAACACACTCACGCTGAAAATTGAGGGGGAATACGCAAAAAAATGCCTAAACGTTTCTTCGTAAATAGATCATCGTGAATTGATTGTTCTATTTGTTATTCAACAATATCGACATCGACGGAGGGTTGAAAAGATGAAAATTGATGTTTGCTGTCTAACCTTATCATATTTGGTTGATGACACCAGCAGCCATATGGAAAATTTGTCAATAAATAAGGGCGTTCATGCGATCAACCTGACGTCGACGATATGAGGGTTGCTTTTTCTGGGGTCAGCCAGTCGTAGAGTTTGACCAGTTGTCCAAAATAGAGGTTTTATTGGGGCTGGTGGAAGTTGATTCCAGCGACTCTGTCATGTTGCAGACGATCACCCTCAAGCTTTCGAATTGCAAGAACCAATTCTCTACACGTTTTCAAGTTTTTGGACACCGGCTTCAGGACAGGATTGGTTGTAGTTCATCCTCCTTCAGTCACATTTTCCGTGACCCCTATTCTTCGTTTCTGGAGTTCTTGACATACGAGATCGATAAGCATTCGCCTCCAACAGCTTCTGAAAGGGAATGCGGCGCTTTATTCACCCCGTCGATGCTCCTGACTCTTTCCATTTCTGTCTTTTCCTTGTACAAATGTTTGTTTCATTATGTGGTTGAGGGTTTATGCTTGTATACATTATTCAAGTGGGTCGTAAAGGTTTCGTCCGTCCACAAGTTTTCACCCTTATATCGATTGGTTCTAAATGAATCAAACAAATGTTTGGGTTCTGTTATTCGTTGATTGCATCTGAAAACAGTGTTGGCACATTCAATTTCATAAATAATATTTTTCTTATCAATTATGCCCAACTACTAATGGCGAAGTGAATTTCGTAACAAAACTTATTGTGAATATGTTCTCAGCTCAAACCGCACATTGAGATTTTTATTTTAGAGCCTCCCTAAGGGCAATCGTGTACTTATATTTTCTTATCATCGATTTTAACATTCACAGAGAAGAAGTTTGTCGTGGTACAAGCGTCACGACTACCGATCATCGATATCAGAAACGTGACGGTATTTTTAATTAAATCCCCGCAGCTTTATTCGCCCTCATGCACAACCGGTGGTACACAGCATCTTTATTGACGACAATAGGGCGCAAGAACGACCAGATGAGGGGCGTTCCTTTCCTTTTTTTCCTTCTAAAGTCTCGACGTCCGAGTTTGGCATTTTATCCTCTTTTCAACGTGTCTCGCGCACCCTGCTCCAGGGTTTTTTTTTTATTCAAAAGATTATGCAAACTCAATCTTGCTTGTAAAATATTAAGACGTTTTTATCTTTTATTGTTTATGGCTTATTTTTATAAGCAGCATGAAAAATGATTGGAAAAGTGAGTACCGTCTTTGTATTTTGAGGACAAATTCTTAAGGATAAAATTGTATATTTCAGAATAACAATTTGAATTAATTGATTTTTTTTTTTTTAATGTTCTGTATCATTCTTTAATTATGATTTTAAATGCTAACGATAAATACTGTTTGAAATTAAACCGATTGAAGTTTCATTCAAATGTGCATCAAAGATTCCTCTTAGCCGCAGAGGAATTTCCCGGAACAATTATTCAAAGACAAAAAAAAGAAGAAGTTAAGTATCGACGATATAAAGTTTATACGCTGCAATGATATGTCGAGAATCGATGTGGCGAACGTGAGAAGAAGAGAGAGAGACAGAGAGACATCGAGCTTCGGTTTCGCACCAATACTTTTAGCCTCATACACAAAGGTGCAAAGCACGTAGCTTACACAATGGCTAGTCTTTCATTACGTGGCCATTTCTATCGACAGGTATTACTCCACCGTAAGCGTATAAGATATAATACACTTCCGCTGGGTTCGGTTCATGTACACAGCTGATAATAGCCTGCAAAATATTAGAAGACTCGAGATGACAATAATCTATCTTTGTATAGAAAAGAAATTGAACAACAAAACAATACAGTACATCAACTAAAAAAATATAATATTCGTGAATAGTTATTAAATGAAACCAATTATTAATTGAAACCAATTTTTGTTTGTATTGTTTTTTTTTTTTTTTGAAAACTTCAAAAAGACGGAAAAGAATGGAAAAAGATATATTCAAGAACCAGGAAGAGAGAAAAAGGGCAACGATTATTTGAAGATTAGTCATTGAAGTATGTAAAAAAATTCCAACAAACTCTCCTACATCTTCGCAGATGCATTATATTTTCAGCAGTTTAAAGGAGTTGAAATTTTTAAATACAATTTACTGATTACTCTTGATATCACTGATGCCACTAATTCAATTCTCTTTGAATTTGATGCTCAAACTGATTGAAATAGTGCGATGATGGTTGGCTGGATGTCCTCACACTAGGCGGGTTAATGACTATGCTTTAATGACCATATCAGAGTTACGGACCACGAGCAAACCACTAGGGTTGTTGGGACGCTCAGTTGCTCGTATCCTCTTCCGGAAAACCATCAGCCAATTTGATTGAGGATTTAGCTCTGAAATTGATAACCATAGCCGAAGATCAAAGGCATAAAATACTCCTAACGATCGAGTACAAAAAGTTTGTTCTCATAAGAATCATGAGGTCAATCAGCCCCACTCAATAAATGCCGTCACTAGGGGAATGAGAATATAAGATGCACAATTTATGATGTCTTCTCCATCTACTTGCCTCCCTTGCAAGATACTGTTATCAATAATTCTATAAACTCAGTGACTCTTCAGGAAACAATCGTTTCATTTTGTGTAACACACAAGTGCAGAATATGAAGTATATTTAATTAAAATGACGTTATCGGTACACCGTAGAAAATATTATTCTAAACATTCCAAACTCGAGTCTCCTGAATGTTGCGATCTGTCCCGTAGATGTTGATTAGTATTACGATACGAGACACTTTTCACGGAGTCCAGAGAATGAAAAATAATGCGACTAGGAGTCGGTAGAGACGAGTGACCCAGTAACGTAAAAGTATGTCTCATATATGTTCTGGAATGTTCACCCTCTCTCTCTCTCTCTCTTTTATTTTTTATATACACTTCCTTTACGACCTACATCATTGTACAATGCGTTTTATTAAAAACATTTTCTATCGCACGTTCTCAGCTTCGTCTGGGTTCGAGTGGAGGGAAAAGAGCAGCCAGTTAAAACGTGTTATTAGTCCTACTTGCTCAAGGGGTTGGATTTGAGAATGGGCTCAAGCATTTCACCTTGAGCTTTTATTTCAGTTGAACAAAAAGACTAGAAAGGAAACATGGGGTCGTGAGAAATGACCAGAGGGAAGTTTTGTTTCTAAGAAAGACTTTCTGGATGAACCGTCTCTTGAAAAATGACCTAAAACTTGGTTGAACTGTAAAAGAGGGATGGTCGTAAATGGGATAAGGATACCAATGGTTCACAACCCCCGAGGGCAAGGGTAAATAATATTGGTAGTTTTGCTTCAGCGATGTAACTCTCGGAAAGCAGGCAAAGAATCTAACCTAGAAAAAAACCCTGACGAGGGTTCGGGGGTGAAAACAACGAGCCTCTTGTGTCGAGGGAGGAACGAATCACTAGCCACAAAATTGTTAGTACTACGAGCCGGGTGTTGTATACGAACATTGAGTCTACAATGTCCTTGACGTATGTGTCAAGGGAGGGTAAAATTGTTGCGGTGGTCGGGTGAAACTCAACGATGTCAGGATGCCCACCAAGGTCATCTCGATGAAGACGAAAAGTAGTTTACTTGGCAATAGCTTTGTATCTCTGTCCAGGATTTCGTCCTGCTGAGCTACGAGATCCAAGACATTTGTGCATCTTGCCTTGACTTCGTATCGTTATTTTCGTATTGGAATTCTTGAAAAGATTATTCCGTGAACGAAAGTAGAGTCGTGTCCGTCGTGTCTACTTAAATGTACACAGAGAATTGCTATTGAACAAATAAAATAAGATGTCGATTCCCATCGTATTTACGATTCTTCTTCATGGCTTGAACGATTGGATGCTGGGATTGATTCACTAAATCGAGGTTAGGTTCATACATGGGATTTTCCAGGCTCAATGGAATGTCTTTTATGACCTTCACCATTCAAATCAGCCTTTGCAACATATTGTACCTTTTTTATTTGCCTGTTTTTTCAACTATTATTGGCGAAATTGCAATTCAAAGGGTAAGCGTGATAAAATGTTACTGACATACGTATACGAAAACGATAGCGTGAATTATTGAAAGCACAGGACCAGAAACTTATCGATTTGGCCTCGCACGGTTGCTCCGTAAATATACGAGTCGTTTTCCGGAAAATTGAGGTGAGACCTGAAGAAAATAATGAAATGATACTAACTCCTCTAAGATGTCATAATCGAGCTGCAACACCAGGACATAAAGTATCGAGACAAGGGTGAATATAAAAGTTGATGTAACGCTCGTACCAAGGTGGGTAGCAGGTGACGTTTTAGACCTAGGTCGACAAGGAGCCAGCACAAGAATACAAAAAAACGTGCCCGTTCAACTCCCTTGCTCGTAAAACCTTTCCCATCTACGGCCTCCCGTAACCGCAAAGTACGAATGGAGTTTTGAAGAGCAGCCAGGCGAATCTTGAATTACTTTGTCGAGTAGTTCGTGCCAGGAATAACGACTCTAACCCTTATAAATATAAGCGTAAAATACATATTATGTGTATATATATACACATCGACACGTTTGAATCGCACACTGGGTGTCCCGGACGTAGATATTGACATTCTCATAAACGAAAAGAAAATGCATAAATAGGAAAAAACGTTTCACACTATTTTGTTGTTTTCTTTTCTCTGTTAAAACACAAACTGCTAACGAGCATTTAAGTATTTAATTATTTTATCGATGAAAGCCGAAGGGATCCTAGAGACACTCAATCGTCAGACAACTTACTTTTTTCAAGTCCCTAAAGTTTTGATTTTCTGATTTTGGGGACACAGCGTATAAGGGATGAAGAGATCATATGGCAATAATGAATTTGGGATGTGGGTTGCTATGGTACTCTTTAGCAGAAGTCATGTTATTGAAGGTGATTCACGACGTTGACTCGTACTACTTGCCCTCCAGTGATGAGACTCGATGCCGGCGATTTTTCGTCGTTCCACCAACGTTTATTGCTCCATTACGTACGACGACGCGAGGCATACAGTATTTGAAGAAAATATCGTCCACTGGCGCCAGGGAATGGAAATATAACTTTTCACATAAGTTTACAGTTAAACGGGGAAACGACGAGTACGATATTGGGTCACTAAGCTGGCGTTCTCTCACTTTTGTGAATTACCTTAAACGAATCGTGCTATATAATTTATTAGATTTTTTAGTGTTCAAAGATTCAGAACATGCCTTGAAAGAATGAAAAATAAAGGATCGGATCCGTTGGCTTTCGAGATCAATTAAGTTAAAATGCAAGCGCGTCAACTAGCAGAGTTTTTAGTTGGAGAATAAAAACAAGAAAGTGTTCGATGATTATGGTATCTATGATTGTTTTTTTATGAACTAACTCAAGTTTAGCTGTTTTGGGTACAGCCAGTGATTAGATAGGAGACCGCTTAGCCATGTAACGGCTTGCACAGCGATAGTTGAGGAAGTAGCATTTGATGTGAGTTTCTTATAGTGTCGATTTATTTGAAATCTGTAATTCAGATAGTTAAGTAGCAAAGAGAAATAATAAAAAGATCACCTAAAAACACTCTTAGGCGGACTCACAAGAGTTCGTAGAGTGAGGGTAAACCTTGGGTTGTAAAGTGACGGGATAGGCCGGATGCGATGGTTATAAAGTGATGATTCGTAAAAAAAATAACAGTGTAAATCGAATTGCGATTCATGTGATACATTATTTGAATACAGGTTAAGAAGCGAATAATTCTTTCAAACTAAACGAAAACGGAGAGAAGTGAATAAAAAAAATTCTCACGTGTAACCCAATTGATTTTTTTTTCTTTTTTTTTGACATTGAATAAAAAATGACACGATAAACGAAAAAATGAGGGATCCGCCAATCCTTAGGGAAAAAGGATAAAACTAGGTCAGATCTGAAATGTTAAAAGAGTAAAACGTTGGCTAAGTCCAAAAGACTTGTTAGACATTGAATATTGAAGTGGACTTTCTAGCTTTCTGGTTCTTGTTAAATTTTCAATCGGCACTCGTCGGACTCTCTCAGGTTATTAAGCACTGCGGGCATCTGATTCATTGTCTTTTGTCTATTAATGTTACTACGATTTTTTTTTGCCATGGACTCGCCCGACATAATTCATTCTTTCCGAAACGAAAGGTCAACCATGGCAACCACAGTGCCGCCCTTCCACACCCATCAATCCTTCGGGAAGGATTATGGCAGCCTGTTTCCCGTTGAAATAAAAGTCACTACATCGAGGACTCAGGTCTATATCGATTTCTATGTATATAAAAACATATGGCGGTGTAAAGCAAAAACAAAAGAGGATTTAAAAGTGCACAGAGGGAAAGGAACCCCGGGGAATGCTGATTGGGTGCACATGCGTATTTCAACGAAGTAAGGAAAACTTTTAATGCATCTGGGTGGAGGTGTAACATTTTACATTTCCTTCGCGCACCGTACGAATGTTAACCCAAAACTTATTTAGGAGAAACTGTCGCCAGAGGGCCCATTGTCCGTAACTGAAACTGCATTCGTTAGGCAACACCCGCTGATGGTGGCAAAACTGTGTCAACAGATAAAGAACGAGAGACGGACTGACAACTGTCGCAATTAAAAACAGGTAATGATCTCATCGAAGTGGTCGACATGAGGTGGGAGAAAACAAAACCCTTCCTTGGAACTTGTATTATACAGTATCTCAAGATAAGACTCTGGGTCTTGGTCTGGGGAAAGGAAACATGGTTCATGAAAAAGTTTTATTTCTTGATCTATCTCCATTCTGATGCGCCTTAAGTTGGGCAAAGTATTGAAAAATTCAATTCAATGTTCCAGAACGTTACGAATACACTTCAAACTGCTTATTAAACCTTAATTTGTAAGAAAGAAAATACATATTCGAGTAAAATTATTATTTCTATTTGCCTGAGAAATCGACATAAAAGTAAATTATAAACAATGGTAGAAAAAATGTTACATTACGAATCAGTTTACTTTAGATTTTTGTGAGAATTAAACGAATGAATGAATAAACGAATTAAATAGTAAAATTAGTCGTACAAGTTTTGATTAGGAAGTAATTGCCACGTGGTTGGTTGGTAAGTGTGTATAAAAAATGAGTAGAGAGGGAGGTAAAAAGTTGGTGAACGGGTTTGGAGGTGTTTGGAGCGTCAGGGTGAAAGTAGCTTGGAAGCGAAGCCGCGCACGCGGGGCCTGTAGAACAAGCCCTCAATCTAGGTGGCGCGCAGCTTGGGGGTTGTGAAAATCGATAGTTATCGTCTGCCGCGAAGACGCGAACTCGCTTGCAGTCCGCGTCTCGTGTGCATGAGGTAAACACGCTCTCCCATCCCAATTACAATGGAATGATCAAATTTTCTATGAGATCGGTATCATTGACCGTACCCCACAATAAATCATGGTACGTTTCGATTGTTCTTAATCGAAAAAAAAACTAACTATATTCTTAATAATATCATTTTGAAAAAACACATCAAGTAATTTTTTACAAAAAAATGTAGCAATAATTTCGCGCGTGTTACCGAATTATAAAAAAAAAAAAAAATTGTCAGTGCATTGTTGTCACTCTCTCAACAGTAACATCATTATTTTCCGATGAAAAAAAAATGACTTGTAATTGATTTCCGTTTTCATAATCATTTTCACCTCGTTTTCCACATTTTCTTCATCGTTCAAATCTTGTTTATACTTTTTGTGTGCAGTACGGTTTTGTGAATTACGCCCTCGAACTACTTGTAGTGAAGACCTTTGACAACGAGACATGGGAGGAGATCAAGTACGTACGATCGATCATGAAATCGAGATTAATTCGTTTTACCATTTTTTTCTTACCCTCATATAATTTTTATGCGTTTTTTAAGTAATGGGACGCATTGTTTTTAAATGCCACGTGGTTGCGCTAACTTTCTAGTTTTTTTTCTTTCATTCTCACGTCGTTTGGACTATTCACTGCTTCAGTGACGACTGTTCGTCAATTCCGACGGCGCGAGCGCGTGATTTTATTACATTTGACTTTGTTGCATACTTTTCATGCCGTCAACTTGCTCACAAATCTTTGTTCAACGTTTTCACGGCCGGGAGAAAAATTCCTTTATTGGTTAGACACAATAAGAAGACATTTTCTTCACCCAAATATAACAGAACGGTGTGGCGGTGGTTAAATAAGCAAATTCACCCTCACTTATCTCGTCCATCGTGAACAAACTTTCACAACAGATATTTCATAATGTGGGAATTTATTGTAAATTCAAGCCTCCTACGTTTTGCGACATAATAACTTCATTCGTTTTATGGGTATACTCCCCTGTTTTTTACTTTTCACGATAGTAAAACGGGTGACGACCCTGATTGTTTATAAAAATTCATATTTCATAATATTCCATCGAAAATGGACCAAATACAGGATGAAACGTCGTATTACTAGCATGAAAAATAAATGACAACACAGAAAACGTGTAATTTACAATTCGATTGTCATCAAACACATAATATTTTTAGTCTCGAATATCTAGGGTCGTTGATTGTCATTCAATGCCCTCTGGCATCTGTTAGCACCTAAAGGTTGAATTGGTTGAGAGTAATTGAAAAATAAATATCTATCCGAACATGAGAGATAGGCTTTTATCAAACCATCACAAAGCTGTTTGTTACCAGGTCGAATTCGCTTCGTGCAAGCTCCGATAACCCAAAGTGCTTGAACTCATTCTGTCCATAAAATATTTCAAAAAAAATGTGTACGTTTATACAGCCCCGATCCTCTCGAAATGAATGCAACATTTTTTCATGTTTTCCACAAGCCTTTGAAATGATGAATTCGATCATAACTTTCAAACCACTCAGAGGAAATGTATGTTCCATTGGATAATGAGAAATTTCATCGACGAATTGCGAGGACGATTCCAGTACAACTTTTTCAAATGTTTTTGTATTGCCACACCGTAAACCTGCCCTGCTTTTTTTCTATCCATGAAAATAAAAGATTACTACATTTTCCATCATTGGAGCGATCTGTTCAATCATTGCAATATCGGTGAACACTCGCAGGGAATGAGCAAATACCCGGTATTAAGTGCATTACTCTCGTGAACCAGAAACAAATATCAAGATCTTTTTCTCGAGTTTCCTAGTAGCCCGAGATCTCTGAGCAAATGAAGTTTCATCCCTCTTCGTTCCGTCGTTGAAATCATACAGTTTCGTTTTTACTCTTTCCACTGCTTCATTGCACTTGCAAGAGCTGCGAATAAACTAGCCCACTGTCTCTCAATCCTTATAGTTGTGTTCTGAGATTTTTTTTTTATTCCATTCAATCGTCTTCAAAGATAATAACTTTCCAATTATTTATCCTATGATCCACAGATCTTACCCTTTGTATAGCTCAAAAACTAAACGTTCAACATTTTTTAATTTTTTAATGAACATGTGGTTGCAATCTTCTGTAATTGAGGATGAAAAGAAGAAAATCTATTAATATGTTTCGAAGACATTTTTGCTCCCCATAAGAACGCGTTTAGAACTGTGCAATCTTTGATTGCCAATATTTCGAATACGGGGCAGTGAATTCCTTAGGAATTTTGCACGTAGTTTCATAATAGTGTCCTGAATGGGTTCCCGAAGTAAAAAAAAAAAACAATGCTGTAGAAAAACGCTTTGGCGAGACCACTACCTTAATTGAACGAGCGGGCAAAAGTGCTCGTTCTTGCATTTCTGTTGGCATCGATACCACGAAATAGCTTTCCACTACTTTTCAAAGAGTAATCAATTATTTTTTTTTCAAAAATTCTTTCAACTTTTCGAAAGTAATGAGCTCATACATCGTAAGATGTTAATACAAATCATTATTTCGTTTAGGAAAGATGCTGCCGTCAACATGGAGGGTCAATTTTTGGTGCGTCAAATATACGACGACGAGATCACGTACAACATCATTTCAGCCGCCGTAAATCGTCTAAGTACGTAAATTAAAGAAAAATTTTGTTCAAATTGTTGTCAATTAAATATTCCATGTAATAAATTGTCATCTGTATATTCTGCAGAAATTCCAGCTAACGAGATACTCGAACTGTTTGGCAAAACGTTCTTTGAGTTCTGTCAGGACTCGGGTTACGATAAAATTCTCGAGGTTCTTGGAGCAACACCCAGAGATTTTTTGCAGGTATATATACAACCATTAAGTCTCAAGATTTTATGAAGATTACTTGTAAACATTCGAGTGCCAAGACACGAATCTTTACACAAATATTCCGACCAAGTTATACGCAACTCTTAGGTTGCATCCACTTTTATTCCCTACAGACGAGAGCCAATTTTTCCAAGCTCCAACCTTTTTCTTGGAAATACTTCAAGTTTTTAACTCATATATTTCATTGAGCGATCCACTCACATTTAACAGTGTATGTGATGGTCATTAATGATGTATGTACACTTTTTCTTTTATTAATTCATTGTATGAAAATTAAATGTTCGTTCGTGGTCCGCTCGAGGTGAGCGCCTAAGCAATAAGCTTAGACTTGGCTACGTATAATTTTCTCGGGGATACCGCAGCTACTTTGGCCTGTAACCCTATTAACTGCAACGGGCAAACGAACGAGGGATTCGAGCATAATAGCCACGCACACACGTATGCATGGATACACACTTCTAGCCTCAAGGGAAAGAGGCGTCCAACGTAATCACTTTGAAAATCCCCGAGTGCTCATTTACGGTTAAGGTGTACCTTACGAGTGGTCCCCAAAGGGGAAAACACGTTGCATAGCCATCTTGCGAATATCATCTGCCATACAGGATGTCTCGCAAGTCATATCCGTTGCTAGAAAAAGTAAGATGACGAAATTCTAAAGGGTTTCGTTTTTCCCTTCGATGCATCGTCAGGGAGGTACCCAATCGCGTTAGTGATTCGAGCAGTCAAGTCTCCCCAAACAATGTCTTTCATCCTGGCAGGTATTCAATTAGTTATGACGCTGTTAATTAACATCTCATTGGCGGTATATGAAGAGAAAATGTATGTAACGACCTGTTCCCTTTGGAATATTGACATCTGCTCAATATGTAACGAGTCTTCGAGGCATAAGACACTCTGTACACGAGAGTAAGATCGAGTTTACCCTTGCGAGCTTTTCTGTTCACCACGTAGAGCCACGATTCTCATACGCACCATGCATATCTAATGTGGGAGAGCCTTTACACTCGGGATCTTTCACATGAAATCTTGACCTGAATGCTGCCAGCATTTTTATCATTTTGAGCGAGCGAAAATATGTTTACAAATGTGTTTTTATAATTTTTTTTCATAGCAAAAAATCTTCACGGTCGTGCATGGACGTCAGGGTTTCTCATATTAATGGTAATGGGAATCAGCCATTTGATCGAGGGTGAAATTCATGCTATTCACCATGGTATATACGCGTCCGGTTCACCGAAGCACGTTCTTGAATGCCTTTACTTCCCCTGCGCGCGAAACCGCAATTCCATAAATAATTGACTTGGGGTTCGCTCCGGCCTTCGTACACCTATTTTCTCACTAATAAACTTTATTTCCTCTTTTCGATTGCTCGACGAGAGGTAAAAAAAATGAGCTGTAACGAAATATCCGGGGATAATACCGAGTCGCTTCGAGGGCGGAAAAAACCGACGGGGTTCCTCTTACACTCTGAAATAGCTCGAGTTTCTGAATCACATTTATACTTTCTGTATCTCGCTCCAATATCGATGAAGCAATTCGATGAATTTCAATGTTTCGTCAATTATACAAATACTCGTATTACTCAACGCTACCAGTAAACATTTTCTACGAATCAACTACCCTCATTTTACATTATTTACACTTCAATTTACCTTGAATATTCAACGTCCAACTTTCATGTTTTATTCGTCACAGAATTTGGACGCCTTGCATGATCATCTGGGCACACTTTATCCAGGAATGAGAGCCCCGTCGTTCCGATGTACAGAGCGACCCGAGGACGGAGCGCTTGTACTTCATTATTATTCCGATCGCCCTGGACTGGAACACATCGTCATAGGGATCGTCAAAGTAATTTCAGTATTATTATTATTATTATTGTTATTAGTATTACTACTGTTATTATTATATTATTTCGTATTGTTCTTGTGTATACTCTTAAGGGTTTTCACGAGTCCATCCAATCCACTTCACTGTTCATGTTCCTGTTCCTGTGAGGCCTCCCAAGAGTGTTGCCCACAGCCATTTTTTCCCTATTGCACTATCGGATCCCATGTACATGAATTTTTACTGAGCTTCCGTTGGTTAGCACCATCAGAAATTCAAGAAAAGTGCCTTCTGCTTAGCGATTTATAGGCATTGAACACGCATTGATACGAATTGAACTTGCTCCACAATTTTGTGATCCCCAAAGCTGCGCATTTGACGCTGTCGATTTATAATGATTATCATTATTGTATTTGGGGTTTCACAGCTTATACGGAATTAAATTAAATGCTATTAATTACATTGGAAAAATGCTGTGTTTACAGACCGTTGCCAAGAAGCTTCATGGAACCGACGTCGACTTGCAGATCCTCAAAACAAAAGATGAGTGCGATCACGTGCAATTTCTCATAACTGACACTTCCGCACCGGGTGTTACGACGAAACCGATGATTCCCGATCTCGAAACACTATCCGTCGGTGAGGCCATTCATGTCTCACTGCATTAACAATTATGGTCCATTGTATTTAATATTTGAAAAATTGATGAAATGTTATGAAATTTTTTCATTTTCTAGAGCCCAAAGTGAGTCCAGCAACTTTCTGTCGTGTTTTCCCATTCCACTTGATGTTCAATCGAGATTTAACGATTGTTCAAACTGGTTGTACGATCACACGAGTGATACCACGTGTCAACAGTGGCAATTGCAAATTGAGTGACATTTTACTGACGGTGAGTCGAAATAAAATGAAAAACAAAAAGTAACAGCGAATTACTGAGTTTCACGAAAATCATCAACGATACGAAACTTTCAAGAAATATTGGTGAATTTACGCGTTTTTATTTCATTCAGGTGAGGCCACATCTGGAATTGACGTTCGAAAATATATTGTCGCACATCAATACAGTTTACGTTCTAAAAACAAAAAAGGATGTTATGAAAGTCGAAGTTTCTGAGGAATTTGCAAACCTCCGGCTCAAGGTCAGTTTCGCCGTCCTAACCACACATTTTCTTCCAAATGCATATTGTTGCAGTTTTCACAAATTGTCAATTGCCTTCGTTTTTATTTTCTTACCCAGGGTCAAATGTTGTATATACCGGAATCGGATTTGGTCATTTTCCTGTGTTATCCAAGCGTGATTAATCTTGACGATTTAACGAGGTAAGGACGTAGTCAATCGATTTGAAAAATGTTCATTTTCGTTAACTCATTTGTTTGAAGTAATTACTTGTGGGTCTTACAGAAGTGAAAGACCTATTATACACTTGATTCCGTATTTAAACTCATCAAAATTTCTGACTATACAATTTCGAATTAAACGTCGCGTAGCCAGCATTGCGTAATTAACTCGAAATTTGACAAACCAAACTCTTCGTTTTCATAGAGAAACGTAAAAATATCATGTAACAAGTTTTCAGTCTCTCACGACAGAATTCATTTCTAATTACGGAGCGTCTCATGCTAACAGTTGATAAAGAAAAAGGGGACATTGTAATTGGTTTTCCTCTCGCAACAGTTGGAGAAAACAATTACTCTGTTAATTCATCCGAGATGAGAACGAGATGCACTTTCTTTGAGCGATTCACAGCACACTGCAGGGTTTTATTGTTTAGACTGAAATGATGTTGAGTTAACGATAGAATTTCTGAAATAAGGTCACTTTGTGTTAAAATTAAATTCGGTTCATGGTTTGATAAACAGAATGATGAAAAAAAAATCGAAGTAATGAAGAAATTCACCAGACAACGACTCATTTTCGAGTTGATTACAGACAAAATGTTTTTTATTCGGATTTTCAATGTACCAACGGATGGTAAACTCATTTGAATGAGAACCAATTCAGCGAATATGACAATCTAAAGGGCCGTACTTTTTTATGCTTAACAATTATGCAAACATTTGTTGTATACGAAAAATATTCTAAAATTCTTGAGAAACTTCGTAACGTTTTTCTATCAAGTTGATCCATAGATTTCTGATATATCGAGTGAAATTACTGTTTTACTCGTAGAGGCTACGTCGGTAATGTAGTTTTGGCATGATAACATGAAGCGTGATCTGAAGGTAGGAAATATTTTTTATTATTTCGGGAAGTTTTGGAATTATCAGTTTTCGGTAAATACTAGTTTCTTAAATTTACAATATGAACGACAGTTTTTAGGGAAATGAGTTCGATTTTGTACCTTTACAATCAGTAGCTAATCAATTATTAAAAATAAAAATAAAACCATTTCGACGTTTCAAGGTACTAATGATGTTTGTTGTTGATTTGTGGAATAATTAGACGTGGATTATACCTGAGTGACGTTCCACTTCACGACGCAACAAGGGATTTAGTTCTCATGTCAGAACAGTTCGAGGCTGATTACAAATTAACGAGAAACTTGGAACTCTTAACAGACAAACTTCAACAAACGTATCGGGAACTCGATGGAGAGAAACAAAAAACAGACAGGTATCGAGCACTAATTAAAACTCTGCCCAATTATATAAAAAAAACTCAAAACTTTAAATGAGAGCACAAAATTCGATAGCTCTTGCGCTGTAGCATGCGCGCATGAAAAATAAATTCTCGAGAAATTTTAGCAATAATTATGGACGCAAGCATTTTTAATTAGAAGTTAATTTATATGCATGTCAATTTGTTTTCAAAAATAACTAGATAATTCGTAATCGATTTGGTTGAAAATTACTCTAATGTGACCGATTAAAAAAAGACATCTTCATAGGAATCCAAGTTGATTTTAAATGATACAGAAGAAATTAAACGAATTACGCAATTAATGACTGACTAAAGCTTGTTTCAATAATTGATCATTATTTCCACGAGATTTTAATGCTGATTTGATTCATTATTATTTCGAATAAAACTTTCTCTAGTTTTTTCTCAATGCTGGTTTCATGTCATCGTTAGTATACAAAACTAATGAAAATTTGGGTGTTAATAGGAACTGTTGGTTCGCCATTAACGAAATTAATTACAGGAAGAGAAGAAAATATGATGCCATTTTCTCTTCCAATTAGCATGTCTAGTTTGAGGATTCTTCTCTGAGTATTTCGGAATTATTTGAACTAGAAGACATGATGCTAATTAACTCCACTCAAATTACTTCATTAGGATATGATTTTTGTACAAATCACTTGGAATCTCTTGAGGGACCACTGAGCGATAAAAATTCTGTCGTTGGTCCATCTTGTTTTACCATTTTTTTTATTTTTTTTCCGTTTCTCTTTCTCCCCTTTTCCTCTGTTCTTTCGAAAACACCAGGCTTAAATGACGAAACGTTAATCTAAAAAACGTACAAGCTCTTTAAAAGGCTGAATATTTAGTAGTCATCGTATACACACTTTTCTTTTATATTACGCATTTACGACCCAGAGGTCAAAGTAGTCGGGACCCACGCATACACATATGGGTTATCAAACATACCATCTCTCGCCATCTCCATATAACTGAATTCCTTCTGTACATATGACCATTAACCTCCGGATACTGATGAACGTTATACACCCGGTGAAAGTCTTTCGCCCAAACAACTTCATTTTGATTTTCATTCCATCTCCCACTGTCTATTCACCATTTGTAACATCAAAAAAGAATTTAAACTTCGTACTGATTCGTTAAGACTATTTTTTGATCGGCAAAAATGTTTTGTCCTGGTTACCAGAATTTCTTCCCTTTTGAATTCTTAATTATATAAATTAACGTCATAAAAAAAAGTTTCATTCTATGTATTAAGCGGTTTTTTCTTTCGCTGAACTCGAGAATTTGCAATGAACCAATTTTTGACCTCACTCAAATCATCCCAGTGCACAGTTTTTGCTTCACTCCAATTCTGCGCAAGTCTTTTAACTTCACTAACATTTTTTTGAATGAATTTGAAAAATAATCTTATGTGGGTGTTAGAAGATTTGGGAATTGATATTTTATTAAGTATTTTGTGAGGAAACGAAAAAAAAAACAGCATTTTTCCTGTCAATCAGATTGCTGTACTCGGTACTGCCGATATCTGTGGCGAACGAGCTGAGGCATTCGAGGCCCGTGCCAGCTAAGAAATACGACTGCGTCACACTTCTTTTCTCGGGTATCGTAGGATTTGGGGCTTACTGTGCGGCGCACACGGACTCCAGCGGTGCTATGAAAATCGTCAATATGCTCAATCAACTATACATTGCTTTCGACGTTCTCACAGATCCGAAAAAAAATCCAAATGTTTACAAGGTACTAATGATGAGAAACATTTTTATTTCAATCACTTTCAAGATTATGTTACAAACGATTTGAAGTTTCACACACCATGAATGATATTTGAAGAAGAAAATTCTTATGAAATGATTGGCTGTTAATTGGGAGACTGTTTAAAGATTTATAACTAGTTGATTTCTGATTTTAATGCAATAAAAAATATATTTCAAAATAGTACGTGTTTTCAAACCTATTATCAAATATCAACATAATTCCGTTTGTAATATACCATAACATTTTTAAATGTATGTGTAGGTGGAAACTGTTGGTGACAAGTACATGGCCTCGAGTGGATTGCCTGAGCCATGTCGGAGCCATGCTCGTTGCATAGCTCGTCTGGCTCTGGACATGATGGATCTCGCTGCTGATGATGTCCAGATCGATGGAGAGCCTGTGGTAAATATACGAATCTCGCCCTCAATTAGAATATTATTTTGAATAAAAAATCATGGTTTTGTTGTACATCTAGAAATATGTAAGTTTCATGTGTTAACATTGGTATCAAAAGAAAGTTTCTGTCAGTCAATTACATCCAATAACTCGATTGTGACGTGTTCGTAGCAGATCATTAATAAATAAAGTTTTAGTGATATTGACTGTTGTTCGGCGATCGTGGCGACTCTTAAAAGCTCCAATTTCGTTGACAGAAAATCACCATCGGTATTCACAGTGGTGAGGTCGTTACCGGCGTTATTGGACATCGTATGCCTCGTTATTGCCTCTTTGGTAACACGGTCAATCTAACGAGCAGAACGGAAACGACCGGTGAACCTGGCAAGATAAACGTGTCCGAAGATGCTTACAGGTAAATTTAATAATAATTAACTTTACTCGTGAATTGAGCAAGCCGTCTTTTTCTACGACTGTTAAAAATTACTTTCGAAAAAGAAAAGACTCGTGGGAACGATGAAAACGAATATATATTTTTTTACAATGCCAATGTTTCGCTTTTGATACATGGGTCAGTTTTATAACCGATAGAACTTTATATGGGAAAGGAATTTAATTGCATTGAACGTTCCTGCCGATCATCGAGGTTCAAATGTTTTTTGCAAAGTCATATTTTTCTTAGTTTGCAAAAATAAACTTGATCGTATAAATTTTATTCACAAAATTATCGCCAAGTGTGATTTTATGGAAGTCGAATATGTTAAATGATCGTTCGATGTCGATAGCCAAATTAGAGAGCAAATTTCTTTAAATGTATTTCGACAATGACGAGGACGTGTTTCCAATTTTTATGACCGTATCAAAAAAATCTAAACGTGAGGTAATGGATTTAGTATTTGTTCAATTTATCGCAATCGATTTAAGTGCTAGGCAGGAAAAGTTTCGTGGTGAAAGGTTCGACAATGATATCGAGAAACACGATCGTCCCGTAATTCCGACGTTTTTAATGTATAGTAAGTAGCTTCGGTTGTTGTTCGGAGATCCACTCTCGTAAGATTCTCATAATCCGAATGACCAGGTAAAAGTGGTTTTGCAAATCTGTTGTTATTGCTATTTTTCTTGTATAATGAAAAATGCTGTCATGAATTGACTCTTTCTCTTTCTTCATTATTGGTGCATTAGAGTGGACATAAAAACTATATGAAAATATAGCACCCACTCAACTAGTTTACTGATGAAATTTAATGATAAACGTACATCCGAAACATGGTTTTTAAATTTGTCTTTTTAAGAGATTATAATTGTTGTAAACTTAGTCGTATTTCAAATCGAGATAGTCTTGAAGAGTATTTGGTATTTGAAGTGTTTTGATACCATGAGGCAGAGCCCAATTGAGGAAGAGACTGTGTCGTATTCGGCATCTGCACAGATGCGTTAATTCGGGTGGTCGTAATCCGCTTCTATCAGGTGGTACGAGATGTCTCTGAACCAAATTTGGATATTGTTCGTGCAATGGTACAGTTTCGAGACCAAATTGTTCGGCAATGTGAGTGGGAGTTTTGACACTCGCGTTTGGCACAGTTCGGAGCACTAATTTAAGACACTTAATTAAATTATCCGGTATGTCGTTAGCGTGATGATTATTTTCTTCCATTTTTTCAACGTCGTACTCATTTAGACGAGTTAATAAAATTTCTATGGGCGATGGTGCCAGTTTGTCGAACTCGGTTGAGGCTCCGTAACGCAACATAACTTGAAGAATATCCGGTGAACCGTGTTGTATAGCCACTCTGAGAGGCAAAACTTGGCCGTAAGACTCCAGCGGTACGTCGATAAATCGCCTTTTTGAGCTCGAACTCTCCGTTCGATATTGCAACTTTCCAGCTACCGCATGGTCCATAAAATATATCAGAGCTTTTATATTCTCGTCACGATCGTCAAAGTCACTTTTCCAACCCGATAAAAAGTGCGTTACTCTCGTACCAAATATCGCCCCTACAAATATCCTCTCGAATGTTTTCTCACAGTAAAAAATGTCGTTCAACAAACGGCTCACTATCTCGTTGTTACTCAAATTCCAGTCATAACACAATTTTGCCGCGACGTATAACACGTTGTGAAATTTACCCAATAAACATACTGATCCGTTGTCAGACATCGATATGTTGTGATAGCGCAATGCCGATTGTACGATCCTCTCGCACACGTCGTCCCTCGTAATGTCCTCAGCTATACGATCAACAATTTTTTTTATTTTCTATTTTTCAAATATTTTTTCTTTTTCATCTTATCAACAGCACCGTAGTTTCAAGAGTTTTGTTTTTCTTCGAAAAAAAGTCTCCTTGATTAATGCATTTTCGATAAGGAAGAAAGAATCACGAAATTATTCGTCTAAACGTTATTTCAAGTAGATTTTTAGAGATTTTATTTTATTATTTTCAATTCATTAACATACAATGGGAATCAAAACGACAGAAAAGCTGCCGTAGAAATTGAGAAAAAAATCGAAAATTTTAGACAACTTCACACTGCATGAATATCGATTGAAAAAAATGATCATTACCTTCAGCACAACTGTTTATAACATCGGATAAAAATTTGACAAGCTGACGACGTTTGTGACGCGACACAAGACAATTTCTTTCCATTTCGGCGAACAGTTTGTCGAAGTAACAGTCGATAACAAATTCCATTTTAATCTTCGAAATATGTTTTGGTATCCGCAATGAAAGAAGTGAATTTTTAAGTAAGAACAAAATATTTCGCTTCACGTCGCTCGTTTTCGATTGATATGAAGAAATTTTTTCAATTATAAAAACAGAGATGACTCGATGTCGTCGCGATTGTTCAAGTCTGAATGACAGTTACGGTATGGCAAAAAATAAAAGCAGTGCTGAGAATAGGGTACTAATGAAATTATCCCTTACGTACTCCAACATTCGTAGGCTTTCCTCGACTCAATTTTCTCCATCAGCTCTTTAACAACCCTATCGTATAACTAACTTCAAAGACGAGGGTTAAGGTCTCAAGTTTCGTTAACACCAGCTCGAACACCAGTTTTATAGCAGGGTTTTCAATCAAAAGCAACTTATTTCACTTTTTATTACTATTCATTTATGTATGTTTTAAGCTTTTAACTTTTTATGCTCCAAGGTCTGAGTTTTACGAAATTTCACGAGAAAAAAGAGTCATAAATGATCGGAAATAAAGTGAAAAATCGATACTTTTCGAAACAGACAGTCTCAGCACAAACAAATATTCGTGTATGATATGTTCCAGATATCTATGTATGCCAGAAAATCAAGATCCTCAATTTCTGCTGGAGTATCGAGGACCAGTAGTTATGAAAGGAAGATCCGAAGCCATGAATGTGTGGTTCCTATCGAGGGAAAGAGAATTAACTTCGTAAGCAAGTGCTTATGGATTGGACTGGTTCTGGAAAAAGGGTGTTGGTGATTTACGACAAATTTCGACTCAAAATTTGTTTCACAAGCAAAATGAGAGTTCAGATTCTTGAAATCTGTACCGTTGTTTGAAAAAATTGCGAGAAGATCATTTTAAAACGGATGAAATGAAGTTTTTATGAATGATCATAAATCATTGATTAATTTCTTCATCAATGATTTCCAAATTATTGGTCCCATCGAAATAAACACAATCGTAACAGATTCCTGAAATTGAAAAAAAGTTTAGTGACCCATATAAAAAAATATATGACTAAGAATTCCACGAAATCCCATCTAATTTAATGTTTAATTGGTTCCGTTGATAATTTTCTCTATTAATAAAACTCGGAACAAGGCTCAGAATTTGTCAAAATTTACGAGCCCTCTTTTTAAAAACCCTTGAGTGTAAGTATGGGTGAATGTGTGTAAGTCTGTGTGTGAGCAATTTTCATTGTTAGCTAAAAGGAAAGAGTTGAATAAAGACCACGAGAAGAATATCTTAGAAGAGGTTCTTCACAAAAATATCAACTTAAGCCGAGGACGACACGATGAAACTTTCACAATAGCAATAACGTTTCGAGATCTGTATTCGATAAGATCGGTATAACTCTGTTATAACGAAATAAAAAATGAAAAAAAAAATGAGGAAAAAAACAAAAGAAATTAATTATTCTCCCCACCTTGTCAAACTTCTGGCAGATCAACGGATAATGAAAGATTTGGGAAGGGAAAGTCCGGTGTAACGGTTAATTGAGGTAAGTATAACGATATACTGGGTACAGAATCTCCAAGAATTTCTGAGCGTGTTAAAGGGTAACCTCCTCCTGCTTAAGCATCGTTTTTTGAACAATGAGCGGAATCGTTCTCCTCCAGTTACGTTCAAACAGATTATCACATTTGATAATTATTACAATACGTATCAACACACAGTGTAACGGTACTTTATTATGTACCTAAAAAAACTAGTATGAAATTGTCACGACTCTAATCTTGTTACATAAATATTACAACGTTTGTATGTTACTGGATTTAGCGTAAATTTATTAATTTTTGTTATCGCTCTTTTTCCCTTGAAGTTCGTGAATATTCTTGGTGATGAAAAGAAATATAAAAAAATTGAATCCTGGAGAATGTGGACAAATGAAAGTCCGGGTAATAAATTAATAAACATTAATTTCGTAAATAAGAATCCAAGGTCGACGAAATTAGTAGATTAAAAAAAAAGGAGGAAACCGCAACAGGAAATTGATGATGATATGGGTATTCTTGTATAATCGACTTGATACAAACAAAAAGAAATCGAAAAATCAAGTCATGAGTGGACTGGGCGCTGGATGGAATTTGTGTGGCTGTGTGTAGAGATACGAGAATGTATGGCGACGTAACGGAACCCGTTTTAGTCATCAGTCATAGGCATTTATGATTCCAGGCAATACAGACAAATCCACTCAATTTCCGGATGCTGCGTACTCAGCCTCATGGATCTCACAAAACAATATTTGTTCGTTAGTAGATTCTTTTTTACGGAAAAACGACCAACTTTCTTTAATAAATTGTTTTTCAATGTACAAATTCAACATTAGCATAAAAGCATAAGAGCATAAAAATGGATGATTTCCATGATCGTTGAATGATTCAAAACAACAACAAAATTGACTCCGAGCAGGTCGATAAAAAATTCTTTGCGAAAATATTTTCGCATAACTACCAAATCCATGCTTATTTTTTCTAAACCTGACATTTCTCAAATTTCTGTTTTTCGAAGACAACAATGATTCATCTCGATTACTCGTATCCGATAAACGATTTGGTGGAGGAGAGCTCGGTGTTAAAGTTTAATGCTGCGTGAAGGAATGCTTAAACCGCCACTTATAACTGTCCACGATGCAGTGGTACAGGCTCAGTTATAGGCCACCGGATTGCACATATTTTCATCGGATGAATTGCATCCAAGATGTAACAGTTTGGATCGCTTGCAAATATAGAAAATTTGGCATGACAGATCATAATTTTGAATAGAAACACTCAAATTATAAATCTATTTGTTATTTATAAATACAAGCAGCGTTCCATTGAAATTCTCATTCGATTGAATATAAAAATATTCACATAAATAATTTAATATGAAATTAGTGGAATTTATGATCAGGGTTCAATTGACGCCTTTCTGGAATACTTTGAAATTAAAATTAAAAATAAACATGATCTCTAATGACACAGGGCGAGACCTTTCGCGTTAGAATAATTTATGGCAATGAGCATAATTTTATATACTAAAGTGCCAAAATGTGCGACGATGTATTGTATAATATTGGCAATGCAAAAAAGAAATCTGTTATCTTAAAGATCGGTATTTGGCAGCGAAGAGAAGGAGTCGGAAGAGAGAGCGGTAGAGAGAAAGAGAAAGAGTGTGTGTGTGAGAGAGTGAAAATTGAAGAAGATCCGCTTCCGCGTCATCTATTCATTAAGAAAGAGCCAAGCCTTGACAGGTCTTACTGGATCTCGCCAGAGGATCGGATGCAAAGAGAACAAACGTTGATGTCCACATATATATTGAACACATGTAAACGTGCCTGTATCTGCTGGGTCATTCTCGAGGCCGAGAGGTTGATCGCAGGAATTTTGGGCAGGTGTAGCCGGTGCTACGTCGAGATGAGACCGTCAAGCATCTTTCGAAGAGACCTGATCTCATTGGGCCGAGAAGCCACACGCGGAAGTCTCGAAGTTTGCGTTTCGTATTCACCTTTCCATTCACATATACTAAAACAATAACTGACAAAAAGGTGTAAGTGACTCCGTTGGTCACCGAAAGTATTCTGAGGTACGACCTTCTGTCCACCAGGAATCCGTATGAGTATGTACACAAATTCGCAGACTATATACAGGGTGTCTGGGCTGCAAATACGGTTATTGGCTGCATTCGAGAGTTCTTGTTTATAAAAGAAAAAATACGTATCATCAAATTAATTAATTATATCTAAGTATGAGCCGTCTGTTACAAATTAAGTCTTAAGTCTCAAGCCTTAAAAATTAAGTAATTAAGAGAAAATAAAACGATTTTATGTCAATAGTTTCATCCACCCCGAACAAGCGTCAATGAAATCAAAATTTATTGCAAGTTTATCTGTAAACGTAGGCAGATAAAGTAGGTTTGTAGTCGGGAATGATGAGAGCGAGGACACCCGATATTTTGGGGTACGTACACTCATGGAGGACAACCTGTTGCCTGACACCGATACACATATGTTGGCCGACGTTAGTTGTGTGGTCGCACGTGTGTTATTGATCAGAACACAGCAGTAGTGGTGAACGGCATGAGAACAGGTATTTAAATGCGCGAGAAACCGGATTGTCGGTAGTTCGGAGCTCGTAAGAGGACGCCACTGCACCAGCCTCGACGTCCTGGTGAATGCTCCAGGCAAATAAAGAATATATATATATATATATACGTATAGACATATATGTGCACGAGAAACTTGGAAAAGTTAGCTGCCTTGGCTCGCCTTGCACACAAGACCCATTTTACCATCTCCACCGTAGCCAAGATCTGCTCTCTCTTTTCCACTTTAGCCTCTCCTTCTCTCTCTTTATTCCTTCAGCTCCTTTCTCTCTTCCGCATCTGGTCTCCGTAGATTCCTGCTGATGCCTTCCTCGTCGAGGTTCCGAGGAGGGGACTTCAACGCGTTGTCGTCGTCTTCGTCGTTGTCGTCACGGCTTATCCCGTCCCCAACGTCCCGGGCCTCTTAGCCCCACTACTTTCTCTGGGTCTCTTGCCTCAGCACGGCCCCGAAGAGGAGCTCCTGAACGAGTCGCTACATAGCACACGTTCTCAGTACAGTTACCGCCGGTTAATGCTCACGAAGCTACGGACTGCAGCGTACCAAGTTTCAAACACGAGCTAACGAACACACGGGCAAACTTATTGTTGCGGCAGATATCTGTTACTATTATTGTGGTGGGATTTATGTTGTCGATAGTTTTGTTTTGTTCACCCATTTTTTTTGAGCAACCTGGTTGTCGGATGGCTTGTTGTTTTGTAGTATGATTATTTTGATGGAAGTGGGTGGTTTGTTTGTCGTGGTGCGACGAGTGATATCAAGAAAGTGGTTTTCTGTTTGGCCTGAAACCGGTGATCGTGGGACAGTGAGGCAGTTTCGGGTACTGTGATTCTGTGACTGCCTGCCTCGTTGAAATACGGATTACTAATTGAGACTAAACGAAAGGCAGTGCAGAGCAGACTAGCTTCTTAGAATTATCAAAATAACCTACTCCAGCTTTAGGTGGTCTAGCAATAAAAACAATCTTCCCAAAAACAACATAGCAAATCCCCCTTTAGATCGAAGCCCCCCTCGCCTCTTCCTCACCTTGTTTGACTGCAAGATTTGCGGGGAACAGAACGAAGCTTTTTGCCGGTCCACGAGGACATTCGGAAGACCGGTTCAAGGATTACCAGGACGTAGAGCGCAGGTCTGGTAGATCTACGTTTATGAGGAGGGAGACCCGTTGAGTGAGAACATACACAGACGTTGGATCTGGCTCTACAAAGCTGTTTTTCTTTACGGAGATTCAAAAAAAAAAAAACAATAAAGAAATATCAACTTCCAGCGATATTATTCCGGTTTTTGGGTTGCGTCGTTTCACCGGACTTTGGTAAAGATTAAAGTTTTGGTTCTTTTGCCATTTGGGACCAAGGATTTTGTCGTCATCGTTGAGGGGATTCATTCGTGATGGGATTTTGCTAATGCTTCGGGTTTGCCACAAATCGTGACTCGTCTTGTTTTTAGTCTTATCAGTAACGTCCCAGTCCTGCACTTTGATTTCTTCGTGGAGAAGAGTAACTCCGCGGGTATCAGAAAGACCAGGATAAGCTTACACGCGTATGAATACACTGTTGGAACGTAGAGATCGAAATCCGACGAGAGAGAGGGAGAGAACAAGAGAGTTTCGCAGGAGGCGGTGAAGATTTTCTCAATTATGTCGCTATACCTATAGACGAGTGTTGAGCGCGCAACAGGCTTAATTAGAGTCACGTAGGGAGGCAGCTCCGTATACTAAACTACAAGTCCACCACCAGCTGTAATACAGGAACGCGCCTTTTCCACCGTTCATTATACGTGATAAAGAGATCGTCCATAAGATTCCGTTTCCTCCAAAGGAGAGAGCAAAATATTCCCAACAATTAGCCAAGGACGTTCCTTGCACTCTTGTTGCCCTCAGTTTTTTCCGACACCCACGGCGAATTATTCTTCGCGATATTCGTCATCGGCGAAGCGTGAGTGATCCAAAGTATAAACCCATCGACCGTATCGTTCGATGCAACCAAGTGTGGATATCCCTGTTGGTTAGGTGACTCGTCACTTATCATCGGTGAATCCTGCTCAAAGAATCCTTGGCGGAATGTGCTTACGAAAGCCACGGAGGCGTGTTCACCAGGAAACGATTGTGAGATTGGAGTGATAATTGAGGCTAAAGGGGAAGATAAACCGAGAGAAGTAAGTACATGTAAGGATAGGTCAGCCGGTAACGGGCGAACGAGACAAAGGTGTCACCGACCAAACGCATAAATGCCACCGGTGTGACGTATCCGGTGGTGATTGTAGATTTAGAAGTGGACGTTTAGGATCCGAAGAAAATGGAGGAAATTAGCACGATGATGGTACGATCGCCTTTGCCGGGAAAGAATTTGATGAGCGTTCCCAATGCCACAGCAGTGATCCCCGAATCTCTACAGGGTTTAAAGATGACCTCATCCACGAATAGCTCGGACGTATACCCTGTACAAGTGTCGTCAGAAGACAGTGTCGCGGCGGTAACCGCCGGTGGTCTCCGAAAGACTGTCTCGATCCTGGCTATTGCCCCCACCAAGATGCAGCTTCCATTGGAGACCGCCGGAGCAACGGTATTCGTTGGTGCCGGTGGTACTAGTTCTGTCGCTGCTACAACCAGCGCGGCAAATGCGCCGGCAAACTGGAGGCAAACTTCAATCCCGGAAGTCCAAGCGGTGAACGGGTACGGGACGAGGCAGCATCAGGATAATCAGAAGGAGTTGAAGCAACAGCTGCATGTAACGTCAGTCGTTGGAACTGGTACACCACAGCAACAGCAGCAGCAGCAACAGTCGTCGCCAAGTCATCAGTCGGGTCAGCACGTAGTTAAGATCCGCATTAATCCAGAGCTCGAAACTAGCAGAGTAATATCGACAGTGCGTTTGAACCCTGAGATAACGGATGAAGGATCAGTAAGTGCGGGCAAATCAAGTGTCAAGCAATCGTTCAACGAGAACAACGGGACTAATATTGACAGGGACGACTCTTCGGGAGAACCGGACGTTTGGACGAGGCGTGACAATGCGGTACGATTGAGCGGTCTCGGCGTCACTAACGAGGCCGCCGGTCAATCCGAGACCCGTGTCCGAATAAGCGTCGTGAGCGGTAGCCTCGGGAGCGAACGAAGCAACAACAATCAACGCCAAGACAAACACCCGCACGATCAGCGCACGGAAAAACCGCTCAGCTTGGAAAATCGTGAACCACCCAAACAACAGGACGAGATGATTCAGCAATGTGCGACTACGAACGAGACTATCAATGGGTCTTCAATAAATCGTGGTAGTGCGTGTTTCTACTACGGTTCATTTCCAAATTCATTGACGAACATGATGACCTCGAGTGGTCAATGTTCTCCGAGTGACACCCTGGACAGTGGTACGTGCAGCGATCTTGACGGCACACCACCACCATTGCCCAAGAAGAAAAATTCCAGCACCATTTTGTTAGGGGTAAATGGAGGAAGTTCCGTCATTGGAAAATCAGTTGGTAATGTTGTTTCCCAAAAAGGACAACATAATCGTACAGGCAGCTTGACCAGTAGTGGAGCAGAGCTTGACAGTGACGACAATGAGAGCAACATAAGCTGCGATTCGCTCAATGGCGGTGATCTTGCGTCTAGAATCGTCGATCATCAAAGCGTTCGCGTAAACGGAATAGCGCTTGTTGGAAGTGGCGATAAGATCGCAAAATCAGAGAGTCACGAAAAAAAGAATAACGAACAGGGTCATCTGGACGTGGAGAATAGCAGAGTTACGAGTGGTGACGAAGTCGGTGTCAATATCGTTGAGGATGGACGTAACCATCTCGAGATTAGCAACGAAAACGAGCACATCGATGATCTTCAAAACAATAATAATAACAGCAAGAACAACAACAATAACCTCAGTAAAAACGGAGGCAATGATGAGATGAGTTTGAACGGTAGCAAGGTCACTGTGGACGAGGAAATGAACGAGAGAAATAACGGGAAGGCCGAGGTTACCACTGACACCGCGATTTTACCGTCCGAGGTAATCTCTCCTTCGAGCTCGTCTTCTACCAGTGTTTCCCCATCGCCCTCCGGTGCCTCGTCCTTGTCGAAGGCATCCTCCACTCCACGAGTCCGAAGTCCCGTCTCTAACGGACGTTCATCTCCCCTTTCGTCTTCCCCAATGGTTAAAGAATGCACTTACGAAGAGCGTAAGCGCGAACAGGATCGAATTAACGAGGAAACCGCCGCTGCCGATTATTACGCGAATTACAATAGAAAAAATGGCACCAAGTATCTCTACGACGATGATAGATTTTACAAGTTTCACATTAACGAAAATCAAAGCGACAACGAGAACGACGAGGATGCCAAAATCGAGGAAAAAGAGAGCGACGAATTTTTCGCCGGTTACAAAATTCTTGATCGTGAAGCCATTAGAAGTGCCAAAGGCACCGTTCGCGGTGTCAAAAATAGAGTTCGTGCCGGTATCGCTACGTTCCTTCAAAAATCCTCAACCAAGGTGAGCATCAACCAGCAAAATGTTTTTTAATCATTTTATTTCTTCATCATTTTTTTTCATTTTTTTATCGATTGTTCAATTCAGTCAAATTTATAAATTTATAAATTTATAAATTTGGCCAATTCGAATATCACAATGATTTATCACCGCTAACACATTGAATGAAAATAAAACAAACGAACAGATTTGAAATTACATGCTCGTGTAATTTTGTTCTATATATTGAATGGGGTCAAAACGTTTAGGTCAGAAGAGGACCTACAAGACTACCTTAATCTCGTCTGCCACGTCCTTTCATGCACCGGGAGGCATTCAATGTACTTACATAATGATTTTCGAGAACACACGATTCGAGATTAATTCTTTTTTTGAATAACAGCAATTTTGTTTATTTTGAGTAACAAAAACAAATCAACTCAACTGCTATATTTGTGGTTTCACACTTAAAATTTGTAAAAACGAATGGTTCGAATTTTTCTACATCCAACTGGAATGATCTTAAATTCAATATTTTGAACGAAACGTGAGAAATGATTTAAAAAAAGATAAACATGAATGGCATATGGTCGAATAAAACATTTCACGTTAATTCGAATCTAGCAGCCAGGTTAAAATAAATGTTTGGAAACGATCTAAGTAGAGAGTTTGATATGTAATGGGCCATATATGGAACTCGATGCTTCCGGGCGAATGATAGAACCAGATCGCCAGTTAGTGAATCAGAAACTTGAGATCTTTGTACGTGAACATTGCAGCTGCAGGCACAACACGATATTATGTAGATAGTACGTGACTGAAATTGTATCAGCTGATCCGTGTATTATATTTGGTGCCTATACAATTCCAGTTATGCACCTGTACCGTTATGCATATGTCTATATGTTTACACAATCGGAAACTCGACTATTTAACCATAAAAAGCACTGGATCTGTTGCTTGCGCTATTTGAAAAGAGCCAAAGTATGAAACAATCCAAAGGCAATAACGCGTAATATTATTTGAAAACTTTACTGGAATACAATACTCGTTGTTCTTCAATAAGGAGATACACATCAAGGCATACAAAGTACATAACTAAGTGAGTTGCCTTGGGCAGTATTTTGCTTGACGCTATTCATTAAAATAAAGTATTGAATGAACCTTTTCTTAAAATCAATTTTATGTCATTCAGAAGGATATAAGCTTTTATCGATATTTTGATAATTGTGACATTTTAAGAAAACCAGAAAAAATTCCGAGCCATAATTCGACTTCGACAAGTGACGTGAGCTATTTACGTTCAACGTCACTGTGAACCAATCAGCATCGCGGAAAATTGATGACAAAATTGCAATTTCATGCATTACTCATTAAACTCATAAAAACTCATGAAATATTTACACACAGGCTTACATAAGAGGATTGCCATCGATTTGTTTTTTTTTCAATTCGAATAACCGTCAAAAAAATATCGTGACCATGCGAAATGATGATAATTAAATATACAATAGATAATCATTATTCTCTTCTAGCTTAGCGACAGACGTATAATTAAAAGAACTTTTAGAGGATCGCAGGAGCTTCGTAAATAAAATTAATGACTGTCAGAAAATAACGAATGGTTGATTGATTTTCTCCTCACGCAAGCAACTTTAAATTTTTAAATTGTTTTTCAAGCATCCACACGTGCACATTTTCTGCACATGCAAAAAGTAATAAAAGAGCTTTGCTATTACAATCGGTCTGTTATTGCTCACATCACTGTTCGATTTACCGTTTAAATCCCCTCTGCTCACCACCTCCCGTCTTTAAAAAATCCAACGGCACGAGGCACATCTGCCGTACGGTTTCGAGTTTGCCACGCTTTGGAAACAACTTGACGATCCATGCACTCTGATTCTTCGAGTGCCAAGCGCAAACTTGCGTGACGTTATTTTGTTCTTATCTTTTGACCACACACGTTTATCACGCACATTACTTTTGCCGCTTCGATATAAACTCATTTTTATTTATCGTAGGCGGAATTTAAATTGTGTTGATTAGTGTAACGAAAGAGAACTTAGTGAAGAGATTTCGATGGGCTATTGATGATTTTTCTTAATTTTCTTCGCAAGAGGACGTCAAGGTTTTTTCGAGCTTCAGTTTGTTCCAACAAAATTGTTGACAAACAAGCTCTTCAAAAAATTGAGAATCTTTAGTTTTAATAATTATTTAAGTGATCAATTTTGTTTCTATCCGAGTGGCTAATTAGAGTGTGGAGCAAATGGAAGTTAGGGAACTTCCGCCTCTTTTCTCGTGTTGCTCAACGTCACCGTAGTGGTCGTGGTCACTTGACCGAACGAGCTGCGTGCACCGAGGAAAATGTCGCGTACGCGCCTCACCGATGCGAAACTGATATGACTTAACCGAGAACGGTAAATGAAATGCAATATTATGAAACTTTGTTGTTATGACGTATAGTTATTTGTGATGAGCCTTATGATCATCCTGATTATTCAATTGTCAAACTCTTTGGAATACGGAATATAAAATTCGAATTGTTTTCGTAGTTTTACAATTTTGAAAAATGTACTCCAAATAATCTAAATTCATTTGATGAGTCTGATATTTTAATCACAATCGAACACTCTTCTTTTCAATTCTTGTAATCGGAATACCAATAATCGTTACTTTCGACAGTTCGCATAAATTCAATCGATTCGAATATTCGATCTCTCTTTTTTAAACTTATCGGCGAATTTTGTATTCATCGAACAGAAGCAACGGGAGTTATGAAGTAGCAGAACTTGCTGTTTCTACAAAAATACCGATTTTTATTCATGTTATAATTAAGCTCAGTTTTGAAGAGAAAGTCACGATATATCGGTGGATTTAGCTACGGGTGTTACACATTCCCGCATGTCCCAACCGTCTAAATTCATAAATGCCTAAACTATTAAATATAAAAAAAAAAATCATAAATCCACCCCAGAGAAAGCGTGAATGAATAAAACTTGAGAGAAAGATGGCACGACAAGAAGCGTCTGCGATTTGCCCCACATATGACCTCTTTTCGCCTTCGCACGAGGCCAAAGACTCAAGTCCAAGGTGAACGTACTCACGATTCTCCTTCCACAAAACACCATATTCTCCAAGTTTTCCCATCTGCGCATCTTGTGCCACAACGCTGACACTCCCATGACCTCGACTTTAAAGATATACAAAAATGGATCACGCACGATTTCTTTAAAAATAATAACGCACGTTGACATTTTTTATTTGCAGTTTTTACGAATTGTTGTTAATCTCTATGGATTGTCACGGAGATAAAAATAATGAATGCTCATGTAGAAGTCAACAGGTTCACGTTTAAGCATAGTTTCATAGTTTTTTTGCATTATATTCATTATTGTCAGAATTTATATTATTAACCACTTGATGAATCCGCACGTAAGTAGTGTATTAAAATAATAATAATAATAATCATCATCATCAAGGGACACACATAAATATGAATTTTATTTATTTATTTTTCCTCAATATATATTTGAAGCACCAATTGGACATGAGTGAAATATTAAGTTAGAGATGAAGGGAAGGAAGGTGAGGCTCTCCGGAGAATTCTTGAGAGCATCATTTATGGGATAGAAGGTGTCTTCTCGTATGTTCATCCGTCTCTCTTTCGTGAAAGTTTCCTTGACCCCATGAAGAGTGTAATATTCGGTGTGGGAAACGGTATTAAAAAGCCTTCGCGACGTGTACCTTGGGGCAATGAAGTATATAAACGTCGTGGTACTTCTCCATCAAAACCGGTATTTTGCCAACTCGCTTAAATGTGACCCAAAAATCTTTGCGATTCCCCACTAGACATCACGCATACCACATCTGTATTCACCGTGTACGCATAATAGTACAGATAAATTTTTAAACATGCTGCGGAGGATGATCTCAATTGGATCAATTCTCATGAATCTCGATTAAAGACAACATTAATAACCCCGGACAGTAAACTAACGGAGTTTGGAAACCAAAACGTCGTGCCCAGCAAAAAAAAAAAACATTCAATGATTTATGGTAGTTTTTTTTTGTTTTGTTTAGTATTTCTCGTATAACTTTTTCGGGTTTCCGCGAACCCATCGAAACTCTTTAACCCCACTTTTCAGCCACTCTACCGATGCACATGTCGGAGTGGGACCTCTGAGGCTCCTGCCCACATCCACTCTTTCTAATGAACTGCGTAACTAACTACCATTTGCACGAGGGCTTGGGGAAGAGTTGAACAACTAACCAACATGGACACATAGCTATGCATGATTTTACTGAGTTTCAGGTCGATACTATCAGAAATTTAGAAAAACTGCCTCCGGCCAAGCGGTTGATGCACGGTTAAGTGGCCACCCATCGAAAAGTACTGGCCTCCCACACTGACTGCCCACCGATCGCTATCATAATTTATTCGTATATGTATATCTACATATGAATTTTGTTTCGTAAAAGTACGACTATTTGGGAAATGCATGAAAACACATTTTTGACCGATTCGTATGTTTTTCGATCTCGCAAAATGTGTCTTTGGGTTTGATATTTTATCAATGGTTAAACGGTTAAAAAAAAAGATACGCTTTTTGTTAAATTTTTAAACTTTTTGGATATCATTATATTATGACTTTTATCCTCGTGTTCAGTCAAAAAATTGCGTGAATTACGAACGTAGTATCTTTGAATGAACGTCGATGCAAGAGATGTAATAGTGAAAGGATATTTTTAATAAGATTGACAGACTCGAAGCGTTTGACGTGAGAAATTGACGATTGATTTTGTACTGTCACTTCGCATGTTCTCGCTTATTTAACGTATGGGAGAAGTATTGATATTCGATTTTCCTACGATCGGGAGAACCCCAGAAGATTTAACATGCGAGTCACGTGTTATGACTTTCAGCTTCGCATTCCAAAATGGTCTCTTCACTCTGGTATTATTAGTGGTGCAATGAGGTCAAATGTCGAATCCATCGATGTCCCAGGCTATCTATTATGGACCATTTCGTGTCAGAGGGAAAGGCTTTTGATTTCCAAGCTTGTCGATATTCACGCCCTCTTAAATCTCACTTTCCACTAGCCAATTTACTTTCTTCTGCTTCTAATGCTACTCCTATAATTATAAAAGTTAATTAATCCTTGTATTCGGTCGTGCAATGGAACAAATTTTACACGAAATTGACACTACTCCATTCATTTTCAACAACATTATAAATAAATAATAATTTTGTCAATATTCCACCATAGATATTAAATATACTCGAGATTCAATAATGACGCAATAAAAAATAATCGTATTCAATTATCGTTTCAAGATATTTTATTTTCTGTTCTGTGTCATTAAGTTCTTACACTAATTTGTATCCATATGAGGCTCGAAATTATGCCTACTGCGAAATGGTTTGCGAGTGACTTATTGCTGTCATTCATATTCAATTTTCTGTTACAATCAAATTGGTGACTTGTTATTTCGAGCGATTGCAAACCAAGTTTCAGGGGAATGGTGGATTGAATACTCGGTTCAAATTCCATTTCACTAAAAACCACAGAATTTTAATTGATAATTCACAGGAAATCTGGTTTACGGATATTATACATGCATAAACGAACGTTGGCCTGAATTGAAAAAATAAAAAAATAAATATGAAACGAAGAAAATTTGCACGCGTTAAAAAAATGTGCTTATTGCGAGAGCACGCTGGACCTGTGAACTGGTCGGACAAGTTATAAGAATGCTGCAGGGCGACGAGAGAAACAGGGAAGGGAGGCAAATGCACCAGAATCGATTGGACTCGGTCAGGAATATAGCCCACGAACACGCAACCGTATATAGCTTCCATATTACCAAGTGATCCTGTTTCTCTATTTTTACTCTTTTCATGCACTGTCTGCGGAATCTTTTTCAAGCCCTCTCAGGCATATCCATGCAATAAACAAATTCCCAGACTTAGCGCGTCGTTTCCATTCGGAAATAGGAAGCGCGAGAAATTCGCGTACTACCGACGCCGACATTCCGTTAATTGCGTGATAGAAATGATGATGTTATATTTGGATTCGTTGAAAGTTCGTTTCTATGAAAATGTGAAAAACGTTTTTTCATTTTCATTTGTTATTCTAATTAAAAAATAGAACTCCCCACGGTTTTGTTCGTGTTTAGAAAAAACGTTGTCAATGCAGCTGTGATCGTACTATAACAACTATCAACTATAATTGATCAACATTGAGCGATTAAAAATGACGAAATTTTCAAATTTGTTATTTGCCCAGTCAACGCTTATTATCTTTGCTTTTGAATTATCTTCAAATTTGTACTTCATGTTGTTTTTCATTTATTTATCTGCACTTTCCATTTCATTACATAAGAAGAATGTTTTTTTTTCTTTTCGTAATGAAATTTCCGGAATAAACAATTTGTGGGAATGTGATAGATTCACCGATATCGGTTCAGTCGTTTTCGCGTGAAAAAGAGCCAAATACATTTTTGCAATAGAGATTTATACGTACAGAGAGAAGGATAGATTATATAAATAATTTGTAATTATCCATACGCACAAGTAAACAGGTAGATAACTTTTAATTTTCATACTTTCCATATATTGGACATTGTTACCGGAGACTTTCGAAATTTCTTGGTGAGCCTCAATATAGACGAAAGTTCTGTCAAGAGGTTACGGTTTATAAGCCGACGATATGATATTTATTGGTAGCTCAAGGGGGCTGGGTACTGCTAATCAAAGTCGAGTAGGCATTCACGAAACGAGAAATTCGAACGTTCGAATAAACATAACGTCTCGGGGCCACAAAACGTGCTCCGTTCCATGAGACACCGACGTGGTGAACGCACACACAAACAATATATATAATAATATCTCAGTTCACGTAGCAGAAGTGAATACAGCGAGAAACCGTCATTACTTCTCGAATACGCGCGCTCTACCGAGCGATCATTTCGTTTTCTCGAATCGTTTCGCAACACCGCCTGGTGTACCCTCGATAATTAACCGTACCGACATTCACCGGTATTTTTCTTTTTTTTTTGCACGCGCGCGCGCGCGTTTGTATGTGCGTGTGTGCAACTTCCAACATTGCAAAATTATAGCTGTTTTTTTGTATTATTTGAATCTGTACATGGGATGATTCAGAATTAATGAGACACCCTTGAACCGGAAACGGCGTCAAAATATCTTGACTCTAATGCCACAGTCAAAATTTTCAATAGTTTATTGCGGTCATCAAAATATTTTGGGATGCTAAAAAAATCATGTCATTTCACCGGTATATTTGGTTCGTTCAAATACCGTCAGCAAAATGTAGTGTCACTGTGGAAAAATATAATCGTTATTACATCAGTCATTGCGAATGCAACAAGTTTCATTCGAAAGCTGAGAAAACTTGCCACGAAATACTTAAAAAAAAAATTTAATTGATCAAACTTTTGAAGCAGTTGACAGAGATGACTTTTTTCACTTGTTTTGTACGTCATACTGTATATTCATGAGAATCAGACTTTAAAAATTATTTTGCATTAGTCGTGTAGAAATTACTAATATTAATATATTTATCAGGAAAACTTTCTTGCATATTTAGCTGGGATCGCGAACATTGCGTTGGAGAAAACCCCGAATTTTACGCTTGACTAATACTCCTGGCCAGAGGCAAAACCTCACGCGCACGCTATCACGGTCACGTCACAAATAATTCAAACAAGTATCATCGTCACAGTAGTATACGAGGAATCAACTCTTTGGGGTTCACCCGCTACTGGAATGACGCCAAAATGCTGTGGAGCAAAGGAAAAGGGCGGAAAATTGTTTTCGGAGTTAGAGATCGTGGCAGTCACTTTGAATGTCGCTAACTCAAAAATGAGTTGAGAAATCTATTTTGCAAGCAAAAGATCAATTGCATGAAAAATAAAATGGGATGAAATCATTTAAATTGCTCCTTTCGTCCATTCGTATGATCAGAAAGAATAAGCATTTTTGTAGAACTACATCGATTCAAGAAAATTCATTTGAATGTACATGGTTAAGTGATTTTTAAAAATGCTCGTACGTAATATCGTATTCATGTAGCAAGCGATAGTTCGTACTTCACGCTGTTGCTATGAAGTATGTACCGTATCTAATGTACGAAATACATAAGAATGAGGAGAGTCGATGAGTGAAAGAGAGGTAAACACTGCGGAGAGAGAGAGAGAGAGAGAGAGAGAGAGAGAGAGAGAGAGAGACGATGCGAGGAAATTCTCGTGGCGCGTGCTACTCTCGGTGTCGACCTACTTCGCCCCAAGACGCCTAGGGCTCTTCTATCTCACACTATCGCACAAAACGTGAAATACCGCACAAGGGATACGAAAGCTACGTGTGCACTGTTAACGACAAAAGCAATGAAACGAGCAAATTGTCGTGCAAAGCATGCAGCGTTTTCCGAAATTCACATTCATATTTCACAAGATCAATGCTGTTCGACGGGATTCGTACTTTTTATTTAAATCTCTATACATAGTAGGGTTGGTGGCTGATGAGATAGAAAAAATGATTTGAGACATCCAATTCCCTGTACTTCGTATGCATATTAGTGCACCGAGCCATGCAGCAGTGATACATGTTTATTGTGCATGATTGTTGAGGAGTACCAAACTAGTTTGAGAAACTTGACAATCCAACGGAACGTTAGACATGTGTATACAAACTGTAATGGACGACATAGTGTGCAACGCTGAAATGAACTACGAGGGATTGCATACGACGTACAACCCGGACAAAAGCTGAGCTAGCTCAGAAACTACAAAGATGTCTTTACGCTGAAGAACCCCTTCAGCGAACTACTGCAGTAAGCTAAGCTTAACCGTACTCGTGGAAAACCAGAAGCAATATAATGGTTTTAGTGTAGATACGACCATTCATTGGATGCTGGAACTAGGATCTCATTGCCTCTTACAGAATCTTTCATCATCCACTCGTGATGATGAATTGAATTGAAATTTTCAAAGGTCCTCTGATTCTTGGAGTTCATTATACACCGCGTCGTCTATGTTCATTGTTTGAAGTACTAAAAATGAACAACATCTATGAAGTCAATGGAATGAATCATTCTTCTTATTCAAGTTGTCATTGAAATAATTATCGGAAAGTTTGAAAAAATAGGAAGAATGTAAATTGTTGTCAATTCATGAAAGTCTACCCAGCATCCTTTTAAACGACTCTTATAAAAAATCTCACGAGGTTGATCCCAGGGCGTTGATTTGATGAGAGTTGTCAAAGTTCCTTTGTGTTTCTTGGCGAACATTCGAGAGAAAGTTTAAGGAAAAATTACCACGCGGAATATAATTTTCTCAACAGCAGACATTTTTTTCACTTCTTAAACTTGCGCAACCTTCGGTAGAGCTCGGATAACGAAATAGTGAAATGAACATACGCGAAGGGGTCCATTAAAATACAGGGCACGATGAGACTCACGTGCGAGAGACGACTCGTGAATTTTCCAGTTGTAGAAAATGGCGTTCTCTTGTTTTACACGAGGCTCGATGAAGCCTGCGTTGTGTTCCTGGCGTATATGTCCCCATGAGACAAATCGGGTGGGAAAAGAGAAAGCGGGTCAAAGAGGCCGACACCGCGCGACACAGAGAACGTCACAACACTCGTGGAATAAAACTGCCCGTCCACCAACTTTGGCAATTCTTTTATCATTATAAACTTTACAGTTCCTCAACATCATAATGAAGATACGATACGAAAAAAAAAACAATTCTTCTCTTTGGTGTCATTCAAATATCGCTATTATGAGAGCTCGTGGGATAAGTTTCAATCTAAAAGTAATCTAACCAAATGACTTTCCATTCCTTAGACCCAAAAGGGGTAGTTTTGGAAAAAAAAACATACTATCGTTCCGTATAAGAACTCGAGGAACAGCTCGAATCTCCAGTTTGAAAGTTGACACACGAAAAATTAAAAAAAAAAAAAAAAAAACGTCCATGATATTTCATTTATTTATTGTCCGTCCTGTATACATTAAGTTTTTCATTAAATTAAGTCCATCGGATGTTGAAAATACGACTTATAGGAATGGGATGCTATCTCGGATACGTTGAGGTATCTCGACTTTTTCTTTAGATCCCAGGAAGCGGGTTGTGCTTCCAATAAGGAGGTTCTTTTTGCCATTGGTACAGTTCGCGACCCTAAATCGAATCACGTAACGACTTAATCAGCGCCACATGATATCTCTCTCTCTCTCTCCCTCGTTCTTTCGCTCTGGGATAAGAAGATCCAGCAGGCGCTGCCGCGTAAACGTCGGTATGCACCACCACTACTATAATCGCAAAGCCTTCATTGCATCACGGGGCTTCTTTCGTACTTACTTTTCCAATTATTGGAACAGCCTCGTACCTTCCGAGCTTTTATCAGTTTTTTTTTCCTTACTTTACTCTCTTTCATTGCACTTTCTCTCCATTTTTCTCCCCTTCATTTTTCCATCTGTTTGCACTTTTCTTTAAGTTTTTCTTCTGCTCTCCTTGCGGTTCCTCAACCTTATTTTCTTGACTTGCCATCTTTTCTTAACGCTTATATTTCCTCATTTACTCTATTCCTTTTTCTTTCTTTCTTTTTTTTCTCCCACCCCATTCACAATCCCGTGCTTATGTTCTTCGGTCAATTTCGGCTAGCGAGATTGAGTGCAAATATACGCGTATTCGTAGAAAACCGTCAGTTGCGTTATCAATTTGATTCTCTTATCCAAATATTCACCATCAAAGGCACCCGAAAATCGCTACTTCAAACATTTGCTATGTCTAAGTTTCACAACGAGATATCACGTCGGTTAATGGTTGTTAATAATTAGTGTCGGTTATCAACAGAACACGGTTACTTTGTTTAATGAAACTTTCATTAGAATTTTCTTGTACACGTACGACAATAACCTGAAAGAAAAACCATTAGCTTTCAAACCCTATTAACGAGTTTTACTTTCTACACTGATCCTAGCGCGCGTTTGTTTTTTTTTTTTCGCTAATTTGCGATTCGAACGTCGTAAGTAGCAGCGTAGCACATTTTCTGCACCTATAGAATAATGCAATTGTGCTGTAGTAGATAAGCTCGTACATGCCAAGAGGTCCCCCATAAAACGGTGGACGATCCTCTGTTCAAATAATTTTACGGTAAAATGCGCATTCTCAGTGACCATTTCGTAATTAACCGCAATTGCAAGCATTCTCTCTTCGAAAGGTCCGTGAAGGGTGCTTGACCGCGTATTACCCATGCGAAACGTTATAAACTTTCCAATCGAAGGGAAAACGGATATTAGTAACTAAAGTATTGAGTTAACAAAACAAATAAATGTATCACGATCTACAGTAGTTCGAGAATAGAAATTCAGCACCAATTCTATGAAGTTTATAAAAATTAGTTTGGAAAATTGATGCATAAAACGATTTTAATTATTTACTATTGGGTTATTTAAGTCAAAAAATTATAAACATAAATTTAACGACAGCTGCAATTATCTACAATTGGAGAGTACATTTTTTTTCGCGATTCTTGCGTTACCACGCAAAAGATTTGTATTTTCATGCATATAAAGAATGTGTCCCAATTATTTGAAATCAATTACATCGATTTAATCAAGCGTTCAAGAATGATAAAGTGTAACGCAATTAAAAATAAAACTTTGTTATTTTCCATAGTCCTGTAAATCTATTTGAAGAAAACGAGTTTGAAATGTCAGTATGATTTTTTAACATGTAAACTTTGAATTAACGATTGATCGGATTCTGAAAGGGTCAGACGTGATGCCGTTGAATGAAATTTCTCTTGTATGAAATTTCTATGGGGAATGTAGCCTTTCAAGTTATACATGTGTAAAAATGTTTAAAAATAAATAATATAATTTGTATTCGTAGATTATAAAGTATTGAGAAATATGTACATGTATGTAACATCGATGGATAATATGATGAGCAATTCGTTCTCGTTCCACGAGGCCAATGACATTTCCCCTCACTCTTAAGCCATACGCACAGGTTTATATCCCAAGAGAGCCATAAGTTATATACCCCCATATATGATCAAAGCTTCGACATGAATAATAATCAAGCGAGTATTTGCCAAGTGCAAGAGCCTGCGTATATACATTTAAAGTATAAGTGTATTAGTATAAGCATTATTTTCGATCAAGCTTCGCTACTCGTGTCTACGTGCCTTCAAGCAGCTTAATACGATTTAAAAAGTTAGTACGTAGAAGAAGTACACATTTATGCTAAACTGTTCTAAAAATCAGAGTCAACAAGTAAATATAATGATACAGAACGAAAGTTTGTTTACCAAGGAAAAATCTAGTCTCTTCACAGTCACCTTGAAAAATTATCCTATGGAGATAATTCTGTTATGTCTTATAGAAATACAAAAACATGTAAACAAACGTTCGTTACATGTTCCTTCGTAATTGAGAAAAAAATCTGTAAAAAGTTTCAGAGTTATTCCGTGAAATGTGATTTTTTCTACTGCTTCCCATAAGAACGCGTGTGGGGCTGTGCAATCTTGGATGGAATCTTTGATTGCCAATATCTCGATTACGAAGTCGTGAATCCATTTAGAATTTTACACGTAGTTTCATAAAAGTGCTCTGAATGTGCCCTCAATTTTTTTTGTGTTATTATAAAGAAAACTGTTGACCATTTTGATCGATTTCAATCCATAGTCAAATATCCAACTCTTTTTTTTTCATTTGACAAATCAATATTCATCCCTGGTTGTTAATGTTATTGTTTTATTTGTACAGTAATCAGATGATTCTATTAACGCTTGCTTTGATCAAAATTGCCCTGTCGTTCCTATTACATTCCGTTACATATCGTGTTACACGCGCTCACAAAACCCGTCTCGCGTTACGAAATTCTTGTCTTCCGGCACAAGTTGCTGTAATGTTGTTGACTACACTGAAGGAGAACTTCAGAAACCACCCTCTCTCTCTCTCTCTCTCTCTCTCTCTACGTCTGTCGCATATTTACTTTCTCTCTCTGTCTCCCTTTCTCTCTCTCTCTCTCTCTCGCGTTCCTTCTTGCACCAGGAAAACGGATTACTGTCACCTGATGATTGAATTTTGAAGAACGAGTTTCATCAATGTTATCAGATTTCGAGATATGGAGCAATTCGAGCGGGTTATCAGGAAAGCCAGTTGGACTAAGAGGGAGGAAGGTGTTCTAATACATCGTTTCTCGTGCGAGATATTCGATAATCGCGTGCAAATATGTGAATATATAGAGTAGGAAATCCTTTCAAACATTTCAACTTTAATAGGAAATCTCTTGCAGCCGATACGAAGTGACGGGCGTGGCTAGTACTCGGTAGTAACGTGGCTACACTCTTGTGCGGAGTAACGAAGTGGGGGATTTGAGTAAACGTGACGTACCGAGAACCATGTCATTCTTTTTCGCACAAATCGGGCTCATCCTGTACTGCGCTTCTTCTAACTCAGTAGCAAAACCCAAGTAAAGAAAATCGACAGTCTCGACGTTTACGGAAATCGGCACGGAGATTGCGAGCATACTCCTACGCTGGGCATAATGATTTAGAGAAAGCCGACTCTGCGACGAGGCGTGTGAATGATCAATGTAAATGAAGGCACTTAACGGACACTTTAGAAATTTTTATTTTCAGATATTTCACCGAAAAATTACAGTCCAAAATGTGTTTGTTTTTATTTTATTTACGTTTTACATTACAAATTGAACAAAAAAAAATCCTCTTCAATACTTGGAAATTTATTATAAAAAATCAACAAAATATTGAAAATAGGTTACGCAGTTCGAATTTTCAAAAGTGTTGAGACATTAAAAAATGTAGGTTCGAATTTTCAAAAAGTGAATTGAAAAAAATCAAGACGATAAATTCTATTGATTGGATGCAATATATTGTCACTTTCGTCAAGAACTCGACATGCATATTGAAATTGTTTTTGGATCGTAGTATACGAACTTGTGTTGCCACTGAAAGTTTGACTCGGCTCTTTATTTTTTTCAGACTTATCATAAAAAAAAGAGAAACTTATGCGATAACAGGTCATTTTTATCGCTGATTACTCCCTCAAACATTGGACCACCCAACTTTTTCTTTGTCCTCCGTGGAATAATACATGAGCAAAGCCTCGTGGGACTTTCTATAGATTATCTTTGAAGCTTTCAAATGCAAAAATTCTCCTGTCGAAACCAAAAAATTTATCCCAATTTCCATAACATGTCAATATTCATGACCTTTCGAGCTTTCACCAGCGTTTATTCAAATGGTAATTTCATTGATTAGAATAATGCCAACTTCATTTGGTGAACGTCTTTTTCGTCCAAAAATTCGTTTGATGTGATTCATATATAAGCTAAGATAGAAACTTAAAAAAAAAATGTATTGCACACATTATTCATTTAGATTGAGGTAATTGTAGACATTATTTATTAATAATTCAAACGAAATGTTTCGAATTTGCACTTTCCACCTGGTCCTCACAGCTCGTGAGGGAGCAGCAGAGAAGATAAAAAGGATGCCCAAGAATCGATCAAATTATCTCCAAAAGTTACGCTCGGGATTTTCTCTTTTGACATGCAGACGTGACAGAAATTGTGATGCTCAACGGTTTTTGCAGAACAATGGAACATTCGCAGGGCATGGAAAGCACTTTTTTTTATTGACTCAATATAATTTCTATCACATCTCGACCCAAGGTCAATTGGTCGCTCTAGAACTTTGAAACTTTCCAAGTGAAGTTAATCGGGAAGGAGATCTTGAGGTGAAAACAATTTTTTTTTTAAAGACTGAAAAATTAATCGAGAAACTTATTGATTAATAAAAATTCTTCGCGAATAAAATGGACACCGCCTATCTCGAAGTTCAGGGGATTCTGTCGCATTTCGAAAGCTCGAAAAAGAGCGAATACCTGTGACAAACTGTGATCAATTAAGCATTACTCGTGATGATTACATTCTCTCAATGACAGACCAGGTTAACGAGAGAACTTGTACTCTGTTCAGCCGATTCAATCAAGCGTTGATCGATGAGATCAAAGGGACCACACGAGCTGAGTGGTCTGTGGAATTTCCAAATAGTTTCGGAGGTATTTTGGAAACAACATGCCGCATTTTATGTGAACGTGTGGATCTCTGTCGATTGCTTTCGACATTGTTTTCGAGCGTACTCAAAGCACTTGTTCCTCTCATGCGCGGAGGCGCGGAAATGTCTGAGAGGAGAGGTATAGAGAAGGAGGGAAGGTATAAAAAGAAGGGGCAAGAAAAAAGAAAAAAGAGGGACAATAGAACAAGGTAGAGGGGCTCTCGGAGTGCAAATAATAAAAGGTGTAATAAATTGTGGCTCGTCCTTTGCTACATACAATTAACGGACATGCAATTTTTCTCTTACAAGAAAATATCCGTCCTTTTTCTTCTATCGATTAAAATCTTCACAATTGATTTTTTTTTCGTTGCTCCCCTCAATCTCATACTCCTGACAAAAAACCGAGACTCTCCTTTATAACATTTTTCTAACAACCTCATTAAGAAATCTTAATCGTTCGGACGATATGAGACGAAATATAATTTTTCATAATTTTATATAATTAAATAATACATGTCGCTTTTCTTTTCCGATCGCCGTGATGCATCAATAGATATATCGTACGTTTTTGATACATAAAGCCATATTCGAGGAAACATCGTTGAAGATCCATGTGATAGAAATTAATTGCCACTGAGTAAGCAATTCAATGTCCAATTAATTAATATTTTGATTCATTATAATTTTGAATTATTCTACCCCAATCAAGAAATGGCATTTTACGACGAAGGTTTTTTCAAATAATTATACTGCGTCACGGAGAAAGCTTAACGATGATGATGAGAATATATCTTTCTGTTAACTTCAAGATTGAAGGATCAGATTTTGTTTTTCAATCTCACTGTACATGTGAGCTAAGCATGCAGAGAACATCTCCGTAATACGTTGCGCAAGTGAGATCATGAGTAAAACAGTCGATGAGATCGGAGGCTATTTTGTGCATTATTCATTCATCTATGAGGAAAAATTTATTTGTTTCTTCACAAAAATTGTTTGTGCTTATTATCGAACAGTTTATTGTCACTGTGAACGTATTGTTACTTGTGATTTTCGACTAGATTTTTTGTACTTCTTTAAAAATATGTTTATGCACAGAAACGAATTAAAAAAACGATTTCTTGTGACGGTACACATCGATTATACTCTTCAACGTCACCATCACTTCAAGAACTATTTATGCTGATGATTATTAGTGCGCCGAGTCGATTATCACAGACACATCGACTACTTGAGATATCATCGATTATTATCTCGTCTCCTGCCTCTCGATTACCGGTCTCACACTCTTTCGCGATCGGTTATTCAATCGATCACCTTCCCCCTTATTAAATACTCGCCTATCAGATTATGATTTTCCTGCTTCTCCGTTGCACCAACATCAAACGGGTTTTTCTCACTTTCCATTCGTCACCCATATGACAGAAATATTTCTCAACAGAATGAATGGTCATATGAAGAATAATAGATACAGCTTTTTTTTCAACAAAAGAGTTAGCTCGTGTGAGAACATTTTTCGTGTTGTTTATAACAGTGACAATAAAAAAAAAAATGTATTCTTAATAACTGTAGAGAGCAATTGAAAAATGCACTTTATTTGAATTACAGCAAAAACATTGCGTTCCAGGAACGAAGAGTTCAGTGTGCATCAGGCAAAGGAGAAAAGGGCATTTTCGTCAGGCTCATAAATCTCAGCATGCTCCGCGAAGCACGAGCACTTTTAACCTGAAAGTTTTGTCTTTTCGTTGAATCCCACGAACTGTGCTATTACACAGATGATAGAGAATGTCTCGCCACTTGAGTTCCTCCCCTAAAAAACATAGTCCTCAAAAATCTCTATACTTATGTCTCGCTATTTCCAAATATTCTTCGGTCGATAACCACTTTTAATAGAAATAAAGTACAGTCGCTGCTTCCATCAATGCAAAATTCTTTGTCGAACTGCAACTTTGAATATTTTGTTTAACTCCGCACTCAACAATTCATGACTCTCGATTTTTAATTTATATATAGTTACCAGTCGAATCCATTGGTTAAAAAAAAATAAAGTAAATGACACTTGAAGAAGGATAAAAAAAAATTTAGAGAGAGTATTCGGAAACGGTTCACTTGTCGTAGATTACGCTACGCTCCAACAGCCCGAAAAGAGCACAAATAGTAACAGTATAACAGCATCAGTGTCTCGAGAGTAATCTCTCTTTTTGTCTCTCTCTCTCTCTCTCTCTCTCTCTCTCTCTCTCTCTCTCTCTCCCTCTCTTTCTCCCTCTCCCTCTCTCTCTCTCTTTCTCGCTCTCTCTCTCTCTCTCTATGTCTCTCTTTTTCGTTCGTTGGTTCCTGTTTATACGTATCATTCACATTGCGTTCACTCGCGCAGCTTCCTAACGGTGAATTCCAGTCGAGCTCGAGGAGGACGGCTACGAGTGACCTGATCTCTCGTAACATTATCCCAGTTGTGGAGAAATCGTCGCAGCTCGCACGGAAGCCGAGAGGGCGTTTGTTCGCAAGGAAAGACCGCACAGAGAGATGAAGGAGATCTGTCATCTTTCTAACAATCATTTAAACAGATGATTTTCAATCTAGCAATTAGCAATTTTTCCTAACATAATCTATTGTTTTTGACAAATTATCGCACGATTTTAATCAATTACAACTACAAAACGGTTTTATAAATGGAAGCAATAATTACATTGTTTAACCAATTAACTTAAAAAAAAAACAGTCATGTTTTCAGATAGATTAATTATTGAATTTTGGCCATTATTTAGAATCGAGGAATGAAAAAAATACCCTCAAGCAAAGGCAGGGAAATAACGAGTAAAGTATAATGATAATGATGGTTATTGTTCTCTTAGACTTCTCAACGACGTGTCGAATTATCAATTTGTGAAAAGAAGGGGAGTAAAGAGATCACGTGGTCTGACCTGAGCACTTTTTCCGCGACTAAAAACTGCAGTAATTAGTCGAACGTGGGATTCATTACGCGAAGCAAAAGTTTTCAAGTGTTATGAATGATGCACTATTAATGTACAATAGACTCTACATAATATATATCATTAAATCACATTCCACGATCAAACAGAAAACATAATCCGTACACGTAGGAATATTACGAACCTATTTATTGTTTAAAAACGAGGTCACAATTACGGAGGTGAAAACTCCCACGCGTTTTGCAGTCAAGTCTAAAATCCCTGTATCGAATTATCTTAATGAATTATTCATGTGAAAGTAAAAACAATAGAACAGGAAGGTGGATGAAAAACTAATGGAAACGGTAATTAAAGGATTTTTAGGAACAAATCTAAAATACTTTTTTTACACTTCACGTATGAAATGTATATTTTTATTTATTCGTCCCGTTTTCATTACCAGGCTCGTCGAGGTCCTATATCGATCCTCAAGGTCCTTCATCAAGCTCACCTCATAGTAGAGGTGAGGTATGAATGCGCAACCTTTACAACTCATTAAGTGGATTAGTGCAAAGTCTCAGAGCCGTATTTATATGGGGTTGGAGCTTATCTCAGTTCGACCTCCGACCTACCTCAATCACCTTGAGTCTCGTCTTAGTCGAAAACCCCCTCAAACTCTTTCTGCTGTGGTTAAGGGGTATTACCAGGGTAGCAGCCCAACAAACACATGTATTTTTGATAATTATTGAACGCCAACAATTCTCTGTATTGATTTTCAGTTTCGTGATATCTCAAAAATTATAATAATCGAACAATGTCAACGATATATAACAAGAGTATACGCGCGAGGTCAAAAGAGATGTTTCCAGAAACAGCCGGCGGCGGGTTGATAGCAAATTGGTGGTACATATCTTTTGACGTTCAAAATCCCAAGAAATACGAAAACAACACATAAGTAGCTATCGTTGCACAATCTGGAATTTATAAATCTTCGAAGATGACAAAATGACGAGCACATTGAACAGTGTTCGAAAATTCTACTCAATTTTCGTTTCATTAAGGCGATGGGATTTTTAGATTTCTTGTTTTATTGCTGTAAACGTGTTTGGAAAATATAATTTCAGCGAAAGACGGTTTTCAAGTTCGATATATATTTTTAATTTTTATTTTGTTGTACCTGTTATTGAACCGATGTGGTCAATAACCATTCGGAAGAATAATATTCTCCAAGTGGATCTTGACAATAATTTCAGTTGTTTAAACTTTCATACTCGAGTGAAAATCGATGCGATCAAAACATGTTCCTACGTCGATAGGGAACTGTACATAGTACATTTTTAATCTAAATAATGCGTGTTCAATCGAGATTCTTTTTCAAATCTCCGCTCCGGATCTCCGCAAAGAAAGTTTCCTTCTTGCGTTCCGGTCCAATTCGATAATTCGCTAAACAGCAAGAGTAAAAAGGCGTTTGTGAGCGCCACGTGTACTCTCGAGATTCATCGGGCAAATCGTGAGCTATAAGAAGAACGAAGAAAGAAAGTGTAATAAACGCGGATGGAAGGAAACAAGAGTGTGGGGAAAACAGTGAATTAAAGTAAACGGCGACTCTCACACATGCGTGTTTAAAAAGAATCATGTATATTTCGATAAACCGGGTAATCAAGGGCTAAAAGCGACTTGATTAAAAAAAATCTAATTAATATATGTGAGATTTGTGTTCAAATTCAAATTCCGTCCAATTTTGTTTCTCTCAAATTACGTCTACGCACCTTCACACTAATTAATCATTTGAAGCGTGTGAATCAATGATAGTAATTGTTTTTTAATAAAAAATATCGATTCGATTAATTGTAGTTCACCAGGAGTGGGATTTATCTGTATCAGTTTTTTCACGTGACACCCTGTAAAAAAAAAATGCCACACATGCTACGCTATAAATGCTATGGTCGGTGTTTATACATGCATATTTTCTCTCGTGAAACATAACTGGTGCGTATAACTGGAAATTCGATGTCCCGCTACGAGAGTATTTATACATAAATATATACGCGAACATATTCCGATACTCGAATCATTCAGAAAAGGCGTGGCAAGACTTGTGGACAAATAATGTGAGGAAGGGAATGGATCGCGAATCTTGATATCTTGGTTCATCGCAAATGCGTTACACGTAGAATTTATATGGATCATAGCAACTTAGGCATTCATTACATCAACAATAACGAAAAAAGAGTTGCGATAAAATAACACTGGAGATCAAATATGAAGATGAATGTGACGCGTTTTTTACGTTCCCTTAAACTAACTTCCATTCCAACAATTATATTTCTATGGGCAAAGAAGATAATTGAATATTTCCTGTTTCAATTCGATTCGGTAATGATGTTTTTTTTAAAGTATCGATGTATTTTGAGTTTTCATACAAATAATATTATTCATTCGAAAAAATAATACGTAAAGACTGAATACAAGCAGGTATTGACGTAAGCAAGTGAAAGTTAAATTAGCAAAATCATGCACGATCTCCTCCACTCGCTGGATCGTTACTTACATTATCACATGATATAATAGAATACACGTAAATTTATTTTTCACCTTCTCTAATTCTTCGATGGGCCTCTTCGCCTCTTCTCGTTGTTTAATGCTTTACCGCTTTATTATTTATTTATTTTTGTTCAGTCCCTGCTTAAAGCCTTGACGATTTACACAACCTGCTGGGATTAAAAAAAAATATATTCGATGCGTGAATGCCTCACCTGTCAACGGCATTCGATAAATTCAAGCAGTCAGTAATATTTTTTATTTTCTCTCGTGCTCAGGACATTTTATTGCATAAACAACTCGGATCGTCAAATGTTGTTCTATATTGTTTCATATAAAAAAGTATCTCAACAACAAAATTATACATACTTTTTTGTATATTTATTGAAATTGACTTTACATTGACTATTGTTTTTTTTCTGTTTGGAATGCATCAAAAAATGTAATAAAATCAGTTCTTGTCTGCATACATCAAAGTTGTGTTCAATTTCATTTACTTTTTTTTCCATTTGATAGTCGAGATTCCTAAATGAAATCGGTTATTGTGTTATAAATCGATCGTCATATGACAGAGACAATTTGAGTCCGAGGTCTCGTGTTTGGTCGAAACAAAGGCAATTTATTTATAGAAAAATATTTCAACTACATGTGTGAAGCGAAAGAGATGAGGAATGAGAACTAAATTGGCACTCGAGCAAGTCGATGAAAACTCGACTAAATCGAAATACTCAATCGCCAGAGGCAATAATGTTCAGGGTTAACGTAAATAGTCCCCATGTTTAATGGGATTTATTTAGTCACTGAACAAAAAGTCGAAAATGGAAATAAAATAAAACAGTGAATATCCTTCCGCGATCTGAAAATATTTCAATTTACTTTTGTGTGATGATTTTTCTGCCAGTTTTATTCATTTGCATCGTTCACAGTTAATATTTTTATGAATTGTGTTTAATTTTTTCTTTGATTTCAATGTCTTCCTGCTGAAAAAGACAAAATATGTTTCTTTTTTTATTATATCAAAACTAATACTTGTGACCAACAAGAATAAACGCAACTCGCCCTAAAACAAAGCAGCTGAACAAATGGAAAAGTATGTAATATAAAGAGAAAAATGTACGTGCAAATAATGCCATAAACTCTGGTCAGACGAAGCAATTAAATGAGCCAATTGGCTATGTTGATTCTCGCTGTGTATTGTTCATAGTAACGAGCATGCGAACCACGAAACCATCCAGATGTGTTTGTATATGAATCGTATACCCTCTCGTCCTTCTGTAGTATAATCGTCTAGACTATTTCTCAAGTCTCTATTTCTCAACGAATTTTTTATACATACTTATAAAAAAAAAAATTTAAGAACATTTCAACACTGAAAACTGTTTTCCATTATAATGTAATTTGTTACTCGTTTAAATTTTCGTTCGCGTTATAGAAAAAAATAATCGAACAAAATAAATAAATCAGAATCACATCGCAAGATTGAACCTTTCTGTCTGCAATTCTGATTCCTTTCCAGCATATTACGTTTTCTGTGAAAAAACAATTAACAGAGTTACTGGAATTTTTATTGATTTTTCAGAATTACAAAACGAAGGATGGAGGAAAGATTGTCGTTTACGTAACTTCCATGAGCATCGTCAGAGAAACGTATTTCGCATGCTTGAAGGTGCTTCAGATTCTTAAGACTCACATGGTCCAGCACGATGTACGAGACTTGTTTATGAGCAGGGAAATACAAACAGAACTTAAGGAAAGAATTGGTTGCGAGCAAATTGAAGTCCCTCAATTGTTCATTGATGGACAACACATTGGAGTAAGTTTCATTATTTCAATATTCGTAGCTAATCAATAATTTTTCACGTCACGTTTCATTTATAAATTAATAAAGATACATTTTATAATACTGCTTTAACGTACCATCTATAAATATGAAAATAAGACAATTTTATAGTTGTGCCAAAAAGTAATGAGCACGATGTAACAAGTTTTGTTTGCTCTTTTCATTAAACCGAAATAAAAATCAGTGAAAGCAAAATCGAAGAGAAAAATATGATGAATTTTCAGTCTTATTCAGACTTAAACCTATAAAGTCATCAATAATTTTCTTCAACGATGGAATGCAGCGTGATTGACAGATTTGAATTACACTTTTGCAAAATTGGGTTTTGAGTAACTACAATTAATTTCGATTATGGGTAAATTATTCGATTACCGAGCAAGCATATCCAATTTACTCCCGATTAATTCTCATTCGTTGAGATGGCTTAGTTTTTTTTTGTTGTTGTCTGCAAACGTGCGGGAAGTGAGTCTCGCGGGAACGAACGGAAAGACTCGTCAGTCGGAACTCACGACCTCAACGTATATTTCTCAATCCCTCTTTGTATATATATACAGACGTAATAACCTGAGGAATAATTCGCACGTTCCGAATATCCGAAGCGTGTCGTCTCCCCTTTCGATATTTTCCAATGCCAGAGACTCCGTCTAGTCTCTCCTCATCTCACGAAAGTTCTCATCGACATTCCATTCGCTCTCTCTCACACCTTATAATGCAACATCATGTTATCGCTGCTCCAGAGGCGTTCACTGAAACAATTGGCTAGAATCACGGAATGACTACAGAGCTTGAGTTCTTTGGGTTTGCTTGATTTTTAAAAAGACTTATGATGACGAAAAGTCACGGAATCAACACGTATCGTGTTGTTGCTATTTTTGCACGATTATTTGTGGTAGAGAAATTTCTAATTCGAACAAGATTTTTTGAAGATGCGAAGCGCCTCATGAACGGGATTCTTTAAATTTCCAAGTGCAACAATAAAATCGCCGAGAAAAAACGTTTTTGACGTTAAACTTTTTTGACGTTTAAAATTCGTTAAATTCATTGTAATCGTTTCATCTTGTCACGTGACTTCGCAGGGTGGTTTACCAGCCCTTATCTCGTTGCTCTATAGTCAATCTGAAATAAGAGTATCCTATGAATATATTATAATTTACAACTGATCGCTGGTAATGAGAATGGATGTCTTAAAAAAAGCATAAATGTTGAAGTCGATGTAGGAGGATAAACGAGAGATTTTGCTATTGAAAAATGAGGGTGAAAGCATTTTTGCGGGGGTTGTTGATTGACAGATTAGCATAGGAGGATTTTCCTTGCGTTTCTTCAAGCTGAATATTTCATTGCCAAGTTCAGAACGAACGGTGCAGAGAAAAATCATCGTGGGAAATGGTGGATGCAGAGCTTGATTCGTTGCGATACAATTTTCGTTTATATAACATTTCGAAAAAGATTTACTAGTCCATTGCCATTTGCAGCTTTTTATTCATTTCGCCTCATGGCGGAATCTGTCAGGGCAGCATGGCCGACGAAAAGGTCATCGAGAGTCTTCGTTATTCGCGTGAATCTCGAGATTACGCGTTTAATACTTTTTACGTGATTAATCCAACCATGCAACGTCAATTAATCTCGTTTACGTACATTTTATATCCATTTACGTAACTACTATAACACCCGTATCAAGAAAAAATGATCGATCGAAACTTCACATTACAATCCAAACTCTTATCCAATCGAATACATTTTTTATAATCATCACGATATTTTGTGAATGTATTTTTGATATTTACACAATCGTGTCATATCCAGAATCGTAGAATTTTTCAATGAAATAATAATCTCATTGGCAATCCATCTGTGCGGTGGTAGGAAGAAAAAAACAGTAGAAATTTTAGTCTCTCGTACACGCATAAGTGAAATGTCAGGCAATATGATCCAAGGACACCGGCTCGAGAGAGGTGAGGCTGTGTATACTTCATTCTTGTGATACATAGCACACCTACTCTAACACTTGTAAGATCAAAGTAAAGGATAGATCGATAGAGGAAAAAAAAGAGAAAGAAATAGAAAAATCAGCAGCCATGACAGTTCAGGAATGGACTCTTGAGAAGGTAGCTGTGCACGCATGTACATTCATACATACGTTTTGGATTTTCTTACGTATAGTCTGAAAGGAGGACAGCATTCCTATCCATTCGCGTCACATTATTATTTTATGTACTAGTCGGTAAGGGATTTGTCTCACTGACAAGGCAGCACGGGCAATAACAGATGGAGTTTCAAGCCCTTAAATGAAAATAAAATTAAAACAAACATTATTATTTTACAAGCCATCTAATAACTGCAGGGAGTTAGAACGATACAAGGTTCGACTTCATATTCTTCTGGCTTTTTTATTTCCCTCTTGGTCTCCTTAATCGTTGCATCATTTTCATTTTCTCATTTCTTTTCATTTTATCGCACTTCATCTTCCTCGTCTTCTCGGGCTCACCTTATCTCGTTTTTATTCATTTTCTACTTCATACTTTTCTTACTCTTCTGTTTTCCAACATTTCTTTCATAAGGCAAATATAAGAACGAAGTAATTTATCAAATTTTCTTTAAAGTTGAATATTCTTCGGAAGACAAAAGATACGAAATATTGTTGCTCTCAAAAATGACGCTCTGTTTTTTTGCGAAATCTCATTCTTTAAATGTGTCCCAAAAAAGAGAGACACTCTCAAATATTCAGAATGAACTCACATTCTCTCGAGTATATTCAGCATTCACGGAATTTGCAAGAGTCCATCTTGCACTGTCCCCTAAGCCCTTTCTTTTGTCTGTCTTTGATTTTTTATCTACATTTGCGGAGGTGGAACAATGGCACCTTTGTTATTGCCAGAGGGCAAGAGTTTGTAGATTCCTCTCATCGTTTACCCAGCGTCAACTATTCAAACAAACCAGGCTATAAAAAGATCATACTTTCTCCGAATTATTAATGATTTTTACCACGTCTAAATATCTCAATATTGTTTTGTTGCTTCTATACAATAATTATTATAGATTTGAAAAAAATAAATTTATTAAGAGGAGATAAAAAGTCAAACATTTTAATCCACCAAACCACGAGTCCCCCCATATGTTCTGACACTGTGTGTAAAACGTCAGCACGTGTAAGACATCGATCGTGTTTCTAATTCGAATACATTATTATTCTTATTATCGTTTTTTTTTTTTTCAGAACGCCGACGCGGTTGAACGACTGAACGAGTCTGGTGAGCTGCGACGTATGTTCAAACCTTACAAGGTAAGCTGTTATGAAGTGCACTCATGGCACACCCGTACCTGTTAATGTAGAAGTACATTATTGGCATATGCGAAATTTAAACGAAAGTTAATAGTTTACGAAATCCTTCATTTCTCGAATCATATAGGCATCCAAGAGATTGAGAGACACAGAGGCGAATTTTCGAATTTTAATACCGAGTCAAATAGATAAGAGAATTTCGTTTTTCTTCCCGATTTTTCTTCGAATCTTTTAAAAGTCCACAACACATGACAAAATTAGACTAAATGGAAAACCAAAAACCATGATAGCTGGTGATTTTCATAGTCATATTTGTCTTTCGACAAAGTTTTGAATGTTGGTTAAACTATTCTTCGGTTTTTTTTTTTAAGAAAATCGGAAACATTGACTGTTTGACCTGAAACGTCTTGTCCTTAATATTCTTGCCTATTTTTACATTGCATCAGAACGATTTTTCTTGCGGACAGTATATATTTGGTTGTCGAATAAAAAATAGTACACGTAGAGAAAAAAAAACATTTACGCTTATCCAGTGTGTGTCCGAAATCTCCATTTATACAAAGGCAACGACGAAACCTTTTGTATCTTTGAATCATTAACATTTTCGCTTTCGAATACATTTTTAACATTGCTTCATAAATCCTTCACCCGTTTCAAAATATTTTCATTTTCGTCACTCCCACCCCCTCTTCAATGCTCTATTCACTGAGAGTTTTTTTTAGTTGAAAACATTGAATGGAAACACAATCCATAAAAAGCAGAAAAAGAAGGTCATGTGTGTTTTTCGAATTTCGTAAATCAAGTTTCATTAAAACCCAACAACTCCAGTCGCAACCAACTCCATTTATCTCGAGCAACAAAAATCTTTTTTGAATATTTTTTCGAAACCTTTTTTTGTTTCATAGAGTTTCTGTCTAAAAAACTCACCGAATATGACTTTACCATTCATCATTCTCCTCGTTATCGAAAAAAAAACGAATGGTTGATAGTAAAAGCTTATTATCGATATGAGAACAATTTCATGTTCATCACAAGATTTGAGTTTTTTTTATCACGTTGTATGCTTTGCGTTTTGAAAAATCGATTGTGGGGATTCGATGCTAAGTTAAATCGAGTAAAATAGAAGGATGATTTTGCAATAAAGGCATTTTTAAATTTCGTAGTGAAAAGCATTTCCGCAGAAAGTAAAGAACCTGCTGGATTTTTTCGCATGTTAACTTGGTAAAATTTATACACTATCTGTCATAAAAATGCATGTACAATTAACTAGAACGATCGATCTATGTATTTATTGTGTGTATATAAATATGTAAAAAGTGGGGAAGAATGGAATCTGTGTGTGGATAACGTACGTTGGCTCTGGCAAGTTCTGTGTGAGCGCAAGGTTATACAATCCTTTCACTTTTATCCTGTAATACATACCTTGTATATATATCTAGCAATTTCTTTCTCTCTCTTTGTCTCCCTGGTGTAAAACGCCCGCGTGTTCTGCCAATGAGCCCATAAATTTGTACCGTGTCAAACGAGATCTATGGTGAAGGGGATGGGGAACGGATTACCTTGCAACGAGAGGAAAGGTCGTTTCTTCCACTTTCAGCTCAGTATTTGCGAGTTATACATTCAGCACCCATATACACACAACTATCTTGCTCGCATTCTCCGCTTGCAAAGTTTATATGTGCCACCCTTTTACTTCCCCCATAACAAAATATACATTTTTACGTACTTATTTACAACGCTAGATACACAAAAATGAGTGAAAATAGGTGGGAGTAATGAAAAAAAAGAAAATTTTAATATCGGTGTTCGAAGTGGTAGTGTGTAAATTTCATCAACAGAGCCGTCATTTTCTGAAAACAAAAATAAAAAAAAAAAACACTATTCTGTTCAAAATATAAAATGAACATTTGAAAATATGTATTTCTTAACGTTCCAACTTACATGATTTTTCATATTTAATAATTCTCGTTTCCCCCGAGTATTACGAATTCATCTGAAAAACATTTACTTTCCATCAGCCAAACCCGAGGCCAGGTGTGCTTGGTTAGAAAATCGCGACCAGCGTTCAGCAATACCTATATGTTATTATAAACCTGCTAAATTACCTTAACCGTTCCCTCTCTCGTATTTTATTTTTGTGTGTAGTATGAAACGTCAATATTATCGTAATATCATTCTCATGGGAATTCAAATTTGTATATTTTAATACAAACAAATTTATGCAAATATAGACTTAAACTTTTGGCAATAATAAATATGTGATTAATATACTGAAAAATAAAATTTGTTTATTGGAATATTTAGATTTTTTTGGATAAAAACGTCGTCATTTATTTGCTGGTACACACTTTTCAGCTGCTCCAACAAAATTTTCGTTCAAACCTGACTCATTGAATTGACCAAACGTTATTTTTGCCATAAATTATTTACTGATTATTAAATTAGTTATTCGAACGGTATTTAGTAACATTAGGCCTGAATTATTTGGCTGCGTTGCAGTTTTTTTAGTTCGGTCGATAAATTGAATCATTTTGCCTCATCCCAATAATATTTCGTTACCAGAATCGAACTAAAAATTTGGATTCAGAGAAAGTAAATTGGTTTCGCTGATCAAAATTTTGTTCAGAGCGTACATTGTGCTAAGAAGTAAAATAATAAACTGAAAATGTTTTCGTATTATTTCAATTTCAGAGTCCAAACTCGTGCATTACGTGCACTATCTGCGGCGGTTGTCGTCTTCTTCCTTGTCAAGTTTGCAATGGAAGTAAAAAATCACCAGTTCGCAACGACTTTATGAAGGAATTCTACTGGCTGAAATGCATGAATTGCGACGAGGTGGGACTCGTGCGTTGCACCCATTGCCGAGAGTGACGGTTTCTCGTTCTTCTTACGATTCAACTCGACAAACAAGAAAAAGAAGAGAGTAAGAGAAAGTGAGAAAGAGATGAGAGAGAGAAAGAGGGAGAAAGGGTGTGAAATTTTGGGAGAAGAAAAGAAAAATAACATGTACAACGAATGGGATAATCCAACGGATTTTTTCTCCATTTTTACAGACGAAATCTCAGAGAATAAAAGAAGACGAAGTGACATACGTTCATAAGGAGAAGACAAATTTTCTACTCCTGTGAATTAATTTATCCTTCATTCCGAGTTGAGGTGCTATACAAATTTGAAAGAAATATAAATTAAAAATTGAAACGAAGATTAAAAGAAGCGATTGATCAAGCAGGGCTTGCGAGGCGTAAATATATGTAAAATATATTTACAACCTCTTCCCGATTTTTAACAATTTACATTTTTTCAATACGACTTCCATCACAACTGGAGATCGATTTGAATTAATTATATTAATGAATGCGATGGCCAAGTACTGTTGTTGCATAAAAGTGTACATTCATATATACTAAAATATAAATAAAGTCGTCGAAGGTTTTGTAAACAAGTGATTAAAGCTAATTTTCTCTTTCATCCCTTGTTCCCCAACTTAAATTTTTCGTTGTCATAATTCCATTATTTCGTCGAGTCGTTACTAAATTCCAATTCAAACTACAATAAACGGCGAAATTCAGGCTGAGCTTGATGTGAAATTCCGTTTCATAATCGAACGAAATTTGATTGAATAAAACTTGTTTTGAAATTCCGACAAAATCATCTCTGAACATTTTAAAAAAGTACCTTTAATATTCCGAGGAAAACGGCGTTGAATGGTTCCAAGGTCGCAAATCGATCTTACGCAACAAACCTTCCATGTATCTGAATATGAGTTCTTTTGTTTATTATGTGGATAATTGTCAAGGACGTCAGACTCCCATGAGGGTTGCACTGTATTCATTTTGCGTTGTACCTTGTACGTCTTGCTCTCATTCCGTCGTTCTACTATTCGCTAACACATTTTCAAGGACTTTCATCACGTTAATATGAAGTTAAAGAATTGCTGAAGTTACATAGTTATGTGCATCTTTCAAGAGTTGTTGAAAATCGTGTTCGAGTAACAGAACGACGAATCAGTGATTTTTTATTGTCTTTTTTCCCAGTTGTAAAAACAACAGTAATATTAAATATTGATTTATCTCCTCAAGTCCATATTTTCTTCTATACGGTGACCTCGATGGAGGAATTGAATTCATTCATTTATTTATAAATTAATTCAATAATTTATCCCAACGATCGATACCATTTTGTCAATTCGATAATGGAAATGAAAACAAATATTTCGTTAAAGCCACTTGTTAAGGTACACGCAGGGAAATAAGTGGTTGCGTCGTTCATCTTCCCTCCCTTACAGCCTATTCTTTTGCCCCGCGGCAAGCCGGGCTCGTTCTCTTCATTCGGCGTCAATAAACTTTCATGATTTGGTAGGATGAAGTACATCGATTGTCATTTAACAAAAAAATGAGTTTGGTCGCCGTGTTCTCGTATCTGTGATGGGTGTCATTTTTTAATGAATTTTTGAATTGCTGTTGAAATATAATGAAGCAGTACATTCAATCTCAATCTATTTGATGTATTCCTACAGTTCTCGTATCGCAAGTTCAACGGCCTTCGACCCTCCGCTTGAGTTACGCCCGGGAGCGCACACGTGGCAAAAAATCCGATGAAACATAAACACCAAGAAAAAATGTATACGTGGGTCAAAACGAGATTCTCTTCCGCATTGATTATACTTACTCGTTCAACCTTCTCATCCTGCCTAAACGATTGGACATCAATCGGAATGATATCACCATTTCAGACATTATTTGTCAAGCGTAATCTGGATTGATTAAAATGCTCTTGTGTCTATTGACAAACTGTGCAGTGGTATAACGATCGCTCTCATACCTTCATCAAGGATAATCTGTCATTCTTTGCATGTCATGTAGATTTTCGACTCGTTTATGGGCGCATCGTTCCCGTGAGTCTCTCGCTGGTCAAATACTTCAAAACAAATTGCAGGTGAACAGTCAAAGTAAAATGATCGAAAAGATTCAATAATTCTTTCAATTTCAGTAAAGTATCAAAACGACTCCTAACCTTTATGTATTTTTTCGTCATATTTTTTTTTCAACCTGATTTGATAGAAAGTTCATTTTCAGGTAAAAATAATACTATTTGTTGTGGTAACAGCTCTGGACGGTCAGTATACGACTTCGGCGATCTCTCAAGTTTGGAAGGTTCAGGTGGGGTCAGTATTTGGTCGGGTGGCCGCTCAGCCATGCATGAGGCGAGTAATCAGAAATACCAACTGAAACTTAGAAAAAATTTGATCTCCTAATTAAATCAGGTTTTCTACGCACTTTCTTCTGGCCTACGTACAAATTTGATACAACAGTTGTGCCCAACACTCTGGAGATCCTCACAGGAACAGAGAGTTTCCGAAGTGGGAGAAACGAGGATGCTACAATGATGAGATGGGCTCGTAAAAACTCCGAGAATTGGGCACGGAAATATTAATAATTTAATACACTTCGAGCAGCACTAAACAACGTATTTTGTTGGAAACGTCAAATATTTAGTCGAATTCCGGCGTCAAAACGTTTTTTCGGTAATTTAAGAAATTTTTACTATCGTAACGGTAGATTTTCTTGTCCAGAATCCGGTTTCCAGTGGGTGAGTTTAAAAACATGTTGCGTCTCAGAATTAGGCACCCATTTCGTTATGATACTCTTCGTGCATCACGAAGCTATTATTTGTATACTACGCTCTATAGCAAGCTCGGATCACGGTAAGCGAACATCATAAATATCGATTACACTTACAATATTTACTCCAGAGACCAAAGAGGGTGAAAAGCGTTAGAAAAAAAGAAGCTTGATCGCTTTTACTCACGAACAGAGAGTGAGCCATGCAATTTTCTATTCTCGGACGTTGCAGGGTTGTGCAGGATTTAGTGCAAGCTCGATTACTTTTTTCAACCCTCGCAATTTAGTATTTATTGTTGAGCTTTTATTCATTTACTATTCATTGGAATAAATATTCCACGGGAGTGGCAAATGATTCACAATGTTAAAGATTTCATTTTATCTTCCGTATCTGAAAATCAATCGTAGAGGTATAAGAAATATTAATTGAGATTCGCCTCATCTCTTTGTCGCTGTCTTATAATCGCCAACACCCCGTTTTCATTTTTTGTGACAACAGGTTGCTCCATCGCATGTTTTTCTTCAAATCTAATGCATACTTTGCCAGGACATATTTAAATGCCTTTTGGCGTGGAACCACACGTTGCTGTTAAATTGATGCGTGTTAACGCCCCGTTCTAATCGTGATCGACATGCGACGAATAGACATGTCGTTCTTTTAGTTCCTTCAACTCAATTCGGAATCGCGCGTTTTAATTCCAGAGAATTTGCAATAAATCATTGTTCTCACACCCAGACGAGTCCTGCTATTATAAATAGACTATTTTATAAACAGTTTCAACTTAGCAAGTAATCTACGTTGAAAATAATGAAATTTTCATCGTGCTGTTATGATTACAATGCTTTTGCTCTGTGGAGGCACGTTATTTTCGAACAATAAGGCTAATTTAATGATTCCTCGTACTGCTGCATGATAATTTTGTAAATAGTTCAAGTTGTTACGTGACTGGGGGGCGAAAGAGAAATTTTGCACCGCAGGAAACTTCAGCCCGCTGGAACGTCGGTGATGCCAGTCGCAGACACTACTGCGCAGTTTATATTACGGAAACTTTGATTGAAAGGTACATAAATCCTCGTGCAAAATTCACATCGTTCGCCCGTGTCTGGATTCATATCAGCAATGGATTGAGCACGTGTTCAGCTTTTCGATAAAGTTGTGGCCACACGTCATTGGTCTTTTATGACAACATTATATCATACTGTGGAATTGAATGTATAAACTGTCAACACGTTTTTCGCATCTTTATTGTTTCGTTTTGAATTTTGTATGTAATCCAAAATTGAATAATTTTATCTCTACATGTGTATGAAAGTTTTCGTGAATAAATTTTCATATATTTTTGATTTTTCTGATCATATTGAATGAAAAAATTCAATACATGTAAAAGGTATGAAAAAATCAGGATACTGGAAAAATAATTGATATTACGGCGTTCTTCACTATTATCAAATTTAAAAAAATCTTCAAACAGTCAATTTGCAACACAATCTATTTTCTCCGATTTGATGTTGCAGAATTTTGCTGTGAATATATCACGAGTGAAAACGTTATTTTATCTTCATTTTTATAAAATATTAATGGTGGAGGTGAAGCGAGATTACATTTTTGCCATAAGATTCACGTTACAAAGTGCCCTTTTCACACTTTTATAAACGAACTAATTAGCATCAAAGGCTAGTTTATATAGATAATTTACTACAGCGAGAATAAATGTTCATCCTCTTTCCCCTCATCCTCTCTTTACCTTCCCCTTGCCCTTTTCCCCTCTGCCACTTTCTCGCACAGATACACACAGGTTGTGCGCACTTTGCGCAGCATGCGTCCTATTGTTTACGTATGCAACAAGTTAAATCGATATTCCCGGCCACGACAACCACAACCACCACCACTGTTACTAACCGTTAAGACCACTAGCTCTCTACTCTCGCAGTCCACGACCAAACGAGTCTTTCCATGCGCAACCTTGAAACAAGGGACTAGAAGCCCCTTGATTTTCTTACTTTTTAAGAGGGTAATAAAAAGACTTCATTTTTATATCAACAAGTGAGACCATAATGAAGTCATCGAAATCTGTTTTATGCTGATATTTTTTTTTTAGTTTTGATATTTACAACTGTTTCATATTCTTTAAAAAAATTGTTCGTTACTTAAAAATTTCGCATTTAAAATAAAGCTGGAATGATGTTAAACGCTCGGTTTTGAATATTTTTAACGTCAACTTTTTGTATGATGAGGATTTCTTCTTTGTTCGGGAGAAAAAGTTTGTTATATACTGTTACTGCGTCGAAATTAGTGAAAGAAAACTAATCAAACCGTCATTTCGATGCACGAGGACATTCGGATACGTAAATTGGATCGAAATATGTCAATGCTGGCGTTGTATGGTCGACGTTTATTTCTTCTCCCCCAACTGCGTGAACATATTCCCCTCTTCGGAATATCCTTTAATTTGTACCTTCACTCTTGATGCTCTCTCCTCCACGAATAACAAAAGTAGAAGTAGGTCAAAAGAGGAAAAAACATACAAAACGACATAAAGAAAAATGAAATGCTTTGAAGCACCCTCTCACCGATCTTCACTTTTCAAGAGATATTTTAGCGAGAATGCGAATAATTTCAACGCGTTGTACGTTTGAATATTCAAAAAATTCTCTCGGCCGCGTACTCCAAGACTTTTCATCGAAATATTTTATCGACAAATTACCGTTTCTACTTATCAAGCTTTCGACGGGTCCGTACTAAAAGGTACTATGAAATATTAACGTATATTAATTTCATTTCGAATGAGCCAGGTTACGTTGCCGTTAATCAAATCAAATTAGGTCTTGAAAAATCACTGACGCATTATTAAATTCATTCGAACCAAGGATTTCTATATAACACGGTAATTGCAAATTTCATTCGTGCGTCATGAATGTGCAAAGATTCGGCATGTCGAAGTACAATTTTTATATAAAAAGTATTAAAAAAAAAAAAATGGCGATCAGAGAGTATTGATGCGAAGAGGTTTGTACACTAAAATTGTTTTTAGTGAAGCAACAAGTCACCATTCCTTCCTTTGTCTGTCTGCCTCTCCCTCCCTCTCTATCTCGCTGTTGTACCGGAAACAACCCCGCCGGACCATCCGACGCGCTACCTCCGTCCACCCTGTGTGTATAAGCGATATCGAACCACCGCGAGGTTGTCCGATGACCTTGAGCCTGTTTCAACCCTCGCCCCTCTTAGTCCCATGTTATTCCACCGTATGACGAAGTCCTCGGAGTTAATCTCGTGCCTGTACTTTGAAAAGCTCGACATATTACCTACCCCATGAAATTTCCTCCCCTAGTCACATTTCACGTTCCAGTCCCTGATATAAATTTATAGAAACTGTTATAAAATATCATACCCAGAATTTTGAACAGCAAGAATACCCAAAATTAACTTATTTCAAATAAAAAAAGTAATAATTCGAGCGTAGCATCTTAAAATCGATAATAACGATTAAAAAGTCATGCTCACGAAACGCCAAAGTGTCTAACCAGCTATTAAATAATTTATCATTTTTTTTTCTCCCATGAACATATACCACGAATCGAAAAACATGGATTTACAGAAAAACGCGCATACAATGAACTTGCATCGATCGGTGTCTCTTCTCGTCCTTGAAATGATGTGCACACGTGTAGAGTGTGCTATTCTAGACTGCTGTGACCGAGGTCCACCCTGTTGACTGTGTAGCGAACCTTACTGCACGTAAATAGATAAATATTTTTTTATGAGTACGAATACAGACATATCTGGCGCTGTATCCATGTAAAATGCGTCCGGTGTCAACAAATTCTCTTGCTTGGAGTACAGCACGAGTAAATTGAAAAGGGACGAGGATATATTGATCATTCAAATCAGAAAGTAAAGCGAAGGAGTAAATCTTATTCACGTGCTGATTGTGGATTGTTTGAAATCTTATTAAAGTTTTATCTAGAAGAAAAATAGAAAAGGTCTTCTTCCTTTGGCATATTTAATGGAGTAATTATCTGTAGCGTTCACGACTAGGGTATTTCTCCAGTTCTGTCTAGAAGAGTAAAAATACAGCCAGAATTCCAGATTTTTCGAGTACAGATGCGACACATTGAAAAAAAAATGTTTCAACCAAAGGAATCATGACATATGGCGCATCGGAGTGATCATTTTTCCAAAGTTTTCTGTGTAGCTAACAAGTTCGGTTGATTGACCATTGAAGCAAATGGTATCAACCGGTGGCGTCATCTGATTGTATCTCCAAAGAGAAACTCAACCAATTCTTCCTGGTTTACTTCCATTTCAAGAAAACTCTCGTAGCAAGGGATGTTGGCGAGTCTCAGGGTTTTTGTTGTCGTTGAGGTTATTGGTCCTATTCATGAACGTGTTCCGGTTGGGCTCACTCCAATATGCCTGCTTTCTCACCCCAGTGGACCGACAGCCTCTGTGGAATTGGAGTTAGTTGTATCAATGATGCGGGATGGACTCGTACATCCTTACGAACCCTTAGGGATCGTCAAGGACAGGTCGGTCGGGTTTCCTTTTTCTCTTTGGCTGGTAATTAATGGCGGTACTTATCTCTCCCTGGGTCGAATGTGAGCTTGAACATTTCAGGAACCATCTGGGTTTTCGGTCATATTCACATTCGCAACCCTTCGAATAAGCACGACCTTGTAATCTGGTGTAATTGGTAGAATTATCAGCTGAACTAAGTAGAACAGAATGGTTACTTGACCTTGTGAAGCTCGTGAAATCTGGGAGAACCAAGTATAAAATGACGTAACGAGATATCCTCTCATACAAATAATAGCAATGTACCCTGTAAAGTCTTAGACTCCTGTGGGTATTGTGTGTGTTATATCAAATGATCTGCTATGCAAAATCCTCCTGCCAGGGATCCCATGAAAGCGGATAACCTTGATCATGCCTACATCCGCCGGAGGAGAGTTAATGACTGACAGCGAGCGCCAAACTAAGGATGAGCTTAGAGATTTTGTATCTCGATCGATTCAAGGAATAGAAGCATAATACTGAGTTACTAAGTTTACTGAGAAGTTTCAGAGTTCCTAGCTGTTGCGAATCGTTTTTATAAGAACACATCGTGGAATCGATTTATAATTTATTATGATAATGAAAACAGGAATACCATTCGTTTCAAATCTGACCCCAAACCAATTTACTCAGAGTTGGACACATTGTGACGTTTCATCACCTTTTTCAGGTTCTGGCATCTGCTCCGTAACTGTTAATATAGAAGAAAACTGGCTAGCGTTAAGAAGTAGAAAATAAAGACGATGTTCCAGCAGCTGTAGGGGTGGTGGTTAACTTCAGAGTCGCGTGCAACAAGTAACACAGAGATTTTTTTTTTAGAGCAGCTACACCGTTCCCTTCCCTAACCTCGAGCTGAGTAGATGGGCGAGACATTGCCTCTGATGTGTGAAGGGAATTCGCCACCATCGCGCTACGCGACGCGGTGGGAGTTTCTAGAAGGTGGAACCGCACAAGAAACAGATATAGAATAAACGGGAGATAATCCCCTACGTTTACCAGGGCAAGCTGTGGGTTCAAGGGGTCGGGAACGGGCCGACCGTAGGGTGAAAAAGCCTCAAAGTTGGTTGCAGGATTAAATGTGCAGTAACAAGACCGTACTGTTGGTCTGGGAGAGATCGAATGAAATGGCCATTTTGTAGAATCTCACAAAAAATAGTACAACAACTAAGTTAGAAATTATGTGGGTCAGCCAAAAGATTGATTTATGAGAAAAGAAAAGAAGAACAATGGTGCCGGGTAGAGATGTCGATTCAGACATCATAATTATCTGAAAACATCTTTCTCCAGATAGTTTGGGAAGGTGGATGAAAATGGTCATTGATGAATTCGTAGTTTATCTTGATGATGAGCTTTCTCGAGTGCCCAAATGGTCGAGCGAATAATTCAAGACCAACGTTGAGTTTAGAGCAACCTATTAATATTTGAGCCCTGGTTCGGCGAACCAAAGAAAAACTATAACAATGTAGAGCGGCGTTCGCTGGCGCAGTAAATCAAATATTAAAATAATTGATCAATGTCGAGTTTCTTGGACTGTAAGGAATAGCGTACTGTGATCAACTAGTTGATCCTCGAAGAGGTAGGTGAGCGGTGAGGAAAGATTAATCAAGTATGTACCGTCACGAAGGGTATAGCGCATAAGACGTGGTGAGCTTCAGCGATAGATGTCGATTAAATATTCAAGTCCTCTCATGCTGGCTCAAGCATAGAAGCAAGTCTACGCACAAAAGATGAAATCAGCCGGAGGGAGAACAATAAAGGATCTGGGTGTTGAAGTGAGCTACGGGTAAATTCGATCGATAGGAAAGCAAGTATGGGTAGAAATGTCGAACAAAGAGACTAGGGGAGGAATGACGGAGTTCGATCGAGAGAGCGACAGCCTAAAAGAGTGGAAACGCTGTCCTGGCTACGGAGAAGAAAAGATAGTATCATGGATCTGGAAAATGCGAAGAGATATAGGAATGAAGAGGAGCATAAGGAGCATGGGTGACGAAGGAGAAGGAGACAAACAAGAAGGATGGCGAGGAGATGGCGCTGAAACGATGGTAAAACGGTAAGGGAGATAAAGAGGGCATGAGAGAAATTGTTGAGGGGAAGAGGAAAAGGACGCACGGCTCTATCGAGAGCCCGAGACCTTCACCGAGACCTAGTTGGTCGACATTGGCCCTGGCTGCGATGTGCCTGCGCTTTCCCAGAACTCCGCACCCCGCCTAGACTTGCGTCGCGCACATCATCCCCTGCAGGAGGAGAGAGAGTGAAGGTTCTCCGAGCGTCCTCCAGCGAGGCTGGAGTTCCGACACGAGCTATAGAACGAACACACCACAGAGGTCCAACACGTGTAACCCTCGTATCTTCTGTCCTCCAGCCTAGAGAGGACTTGACTCGTGTGTCTGGGTTTTGTTGAAATGTATTTGTGCGGGTTGGTTGCGTACCTGGTGGGGCTGTTTTTTTTTGCTTCTCTCACTCTTTGCCAAGGGCAAACCTCAGCCCAGCGAGCATCGCTCCTTCTTTATCAACTTCGTATCTCTCCCTTCGTCCAAAACACCCATACACGCAGACACAATTTTGAAGCTATGGAGAAGATACATACACATAAATGGACATACGGAGGGGTAGTTTCCGACGCAAGCGCAAACGCAGACGCAAATTCACGGGATGTTCGTAAGCACAAGGAACCGAGCGTAAAAGGTACCCGTATCCAGACCGCCAGACGACGCGGTACGATCCAGATCAAAAGACGACATCGTCCTCATCGCGACCATCAACACAACAACCCCCTAATCTTTGGTGGTGCTTCCTTTGCATCCCATAAATTGTGGCTAATTCAAAAACTAATTTCTACTACTGTAGTAACACCTTAATTACATTAATTCCGATAATAAAAATACAAACGTTAACTGGTTCATCGAATTAGTCAACGTAAGAGCTCCGCAACAAAAGTTGGCGGGTTAACGCGACATGGGAGTGGTGAAGACTGTCTCCGACAGCATTATCGAGGAGACTGTCCTACCCAGCGAAGAAGCTAATCATTCTTTCCAAGGATATGCCGGTAAGTACCAATACACAATGACAATTGAAAGAATTCTCTTTGAACTTCTGGTGACCACATTACGTTGTCATAAGTTGAGAAACTTCTAGGGTTTGTGTTTTTTGTACCTGTTGCTACGACCGTGTACTTCTTGGTCACTCGCTATCAAAGGATTATTTTGTGGATATAATCAACATCAATTCTAGTTGATTATTTTAAACTTCGAATGATGCTCTACAGCACATTTTTTTCTCAGAGATTCAGTGCTTTTATTTGCTGCTAACTACGGATTCAAACGTGCTGCGTGTTTTTAGAGTATCTTAATAACGTGGTATATCGACCATTCGCACATCTGGCGAGAACCCGGCTATATTTTTTATCGTCTTTGGACAACAAAAGGTCTTTGGCCCCATGAACATAATAGTTAACGTTCGGGAAAGTTAAATGACATACGAGCTTGGGGATGGAATGTGGCTAGCGTGGAACTCCCTCGCACGAATCCCTGCGCTAACAGGTGTTCGAAGATACAGATATAGAGCGTGTTACCAGTTTATGTCGTACAAACGCGGCCGAGCAAACTGCTCTCGAAGGAACGAGTAAAACGCCTCGGCAAATTTGTTTCTCTGCAAATTCGTTCAGTTAATCGACACCAATAAATCATTCAAATTTGTCGGTGCTTATAAAAGAGAATTGTAAGAAATTTCCAAAGTTTAATTTCATCCACTTCTGCATCAAATGATCATTTCTATCTCCTGCCAAAGGAGGAAATTAATTGGAGCAAAATCGAATCAAAATCAACAACCTTAATGCTTCGAAGTTTCACTTATGCGTGAAAAATCCTCGATAAAATATACTCGGAAGAAAAATCGTTTGATAATTATTTTTGTCAGAATCTACGTTAATCGTCAATGACGTTGTTGCTGAAGTCACAATGATATTGATGATATCAAATTTTTCGTGTGCAATCCATAATTTTGTTAATTTATTGAAGTTTTCTGAACGACGTTCAAACAAATGAATGCTCTGCGAGAACGCAGATGAACGTTAAAATGTGCTCTCCCTATCTCCTTGATCCTTTGGTCGTCCTTGGCCGCTATATAAGACCGCCCACGGCTCGATACGAGGTTTCACGACGCCTCGAGCTGTTTCTTTTCTCCTCTTCTCCTTCTCCCAGGAATACAAAGTCTCTACTGGTTGCAGCAAATTTTCAGTGTGTACATCCCTTTCACAGCTGTTTCCGTTAGGAGGTAGCTCTTCTTCCAATTCCTCGAAAAGTTGGCCAGTAACGTCACCACTTTGAAATTCGACCTTCTCGATCTTGGGTAGGAAATCCTCCGAGTCTCGAGATTTCCTTTGCAGGTGACCTTGATTTTAAACTATCGATCGAATCGCATTACGCGCGTCAGCTTCGAAAGTCTAGCATTAAAGACGATATTTCAATCAATGTTTTATCTTCAGCCCTTTGTTTTTCGTCGAAGCCTTCTGTTACTCATTGTCCAGAGATAACTTTTCTGCTATTGGATACCTTATTAGTTATGGATGCACAGACTCTTTTTACTGTTATTTTTCCTGCGTAGCCAAGCGGCTTTCTCTGAATTGATCCGATCACTTCAACCCCACTGTTTACCCTGTCAACTATTGCTGTGAGTAGAGTCACCAACAGCCGTCCTTTCCTAACGCACTACTGAATTGCATTAGCACGAGTGCCCGAGGAGACTGTGAAAAATCCGGCCAATACGTTAGTACCAGAAACACAGCCTCGCATTCAGTCATTGAAACGCAAATTAGTACACGACTAAGCGGTCACAATAAAGTGTTCACTGTACTGGAAGCTGCTCAAATTTGATGATCGCCGAAATCAAATACGAACCGAGAGAGCACCGTTGTCGGTAGCTCTTCTCCCCTCATAGTTTGTTCCGTCAAACTAATCATTATTTATTGTATATTTCTATGGAATCTGATAACAATTTCATTTTGATATTTTCGATACTGAATGTTGGGTGATTATTAAATATTTATAATCATTATTCTATTCCTTTTTTACAATGTTTCGGGAATTCAATCATTTTCAAATTACAATGAAAATTCATACAACAAAAGCTGATTCATTTGAAAATAAATAAATAGAGGTCAACACACGCGTTTGAGAACTTCGTAAATAAAATGAGATCAAAATTGAAAATTTCGCACAAATCTCTTACGAGTCGTATTTTATGAGTTCAAAACTCGAAGAGACATACACCGGAAATGGAACATAGTCCTTTTTGTGATAATATTGATTAAGGCTAGTTGAAAAAAGGCGTATATCATAATTCTGAAATAGGTGGTTTCGAAATAAGGGAACTACGAAAAAAAAAAATTGTACCGTTCTTGTTGGTAGAGAGAACAAATTTTCTATGAGTTTCGCGGAATTTACTTATAGTTTGAGAAAACTGTGATTCTCGCGTGACAACTTTGTGCATATAATCCGAGTACTGCGCATTTCTGGATCATCGAGAGTTTTCGAAGTTCTTGAGCACAGAGAATACGAGGAGCGTAAGCTCTCTGATGAAAGTCCGGGAGCCCCTGGTATCGTGGCAATCTGACGAGTGGTGCGAGCAAAGGTGGAGGGTGGTTTGCCGGTGAGCCAGAGGTCACGGTCGTGTCCGGTTCGACGCTGCCGTTTCTGCTCATATTCAGTATACCCACACTTTTCTTCTTGTATATACATCCTTCTGCATCGCTAGTTTTTCCCATTCTCGATATCTGACGAGAAAATAATATCTTTCCTCTTTTATTTTCGACATTTCAATGTGCTTTCTTCTCATTATATTTTTCTCTTTCATTTTCTCATTGTTTTTCTATACGTTGCTTTTATGTTTTTTTCTCTCCCCTTTTTCCGTCTTTTTTCTCGCTTCCTCCACTTATTTTCTTCTCGTTATCTCTACTTTCCTCTTCGTCGTTACGAATCGGCCTTACTAATTAAACGATGAAGGGGATCCGAAAAAAACAAGAACTTGCAGTGATTATAAACCGTGAATTTATATCGTGGCTTCAGTAACTAACAGAGGAATTTTCCTCTCTCATTTCTTCTCTGTGTTTTAACTGACTCGAAAAAATCTGAGATAAAAAATATCGTGGGTGACAACGTCGACTTTTCATGCATTTAAGGATAATTATTTGACCATTATAATCACCATAATTAGGCCATGTTTACAGTTCAATAGTGGAAACCTTCGAATCAATGAAAAGCAATTTAAAAAAGGTACCAATACCATTGTCTTTCGAATTTATTGTTTTTCATACCTGTGAACGCATATTACAAAAGAACACAAAATAACAACGAGGGGAAATGGAAAAACCCGTCGTGTACTATATACGAGCTGTATGTTTCGTGATATCGGATTTCTTGGCAGTGACAAATTGCCTTCAGACTTTTCTTTTGTTTTTCTTCGCTGTATTCCACTTTCTTGTTTTTTATTTAATCCTTTCGGCTTCACGTTTACTCGAGATATTTGTCTATTTTGTAACAAGATCATTAATTTTTCTAAAGACAAAAAACACAACGGGTTCTCACATCAAGGGAAAAAAGACTGAAAGGGTTAACATAATTGACGTTCTTTGTTATTTTTTTTTTCATCCTCCACATATTCAACCACCGAATCCTCCAAGACCGAGACCCAGGTTTTCCGGCGAGAACCCTCAATTATACCCTTTTCGAGATCTTCCAGGAATAATGCTCAATTTTAATGTTCACAAAATTTTAAGCTCAAAAAGAGACACCGGGACAGAAAAATTATCAATTCATAAAGTTTCATGGTAAAGCAGTTTTTTCACTTTTACAGAGTTTTTAAAGCTTTCTACAAATCTATAAAATTGTCCTTGTAAGGTCGCATCGTAAGAATATTGGAAAAAGATTACCTGATGGTTTTCTGCTACGCCCAGTTCTGTCGTGCTTTCCGTCAGAGATTTTTAGCTGATATTTCATTTTTCCAGGCTGAGAATAGTGCTTAATAGAATTTTTCGATACTCACAAGTCTATTTCTGGCTGGACTAGTGGAACGTGAGAGACAAGTTCAATGAACTATCGATTTACGATTTCTGGCAAGGGTCTGAACTGAATATGCCAAATATGGAATGTCGGGCACCAAAAGAGTTCATTCGCTCATTTAATCTCAATCTCGCAGTTTCTTTTCGGTTTGCGAAGAGTTCCTCTTTGAGAGAATTCTATTGGATCAAAAGTTTGCTCAACTTTTCCAAATCATCTCAGTCCATGCAACTAACAACCATCCACCAGCAAACGTGGGTTTTGAACGCCAGTCACAATTTCAATTTATGAAGTCAGGGGGATGGTTTAAATATTCTATGAAGATTTCCGGGATTTCATAATGAAAAATAAAAAAACCATCTCGTTTTAATGAGTTGAGCTGGACATTTAGGTTTTTAATATTTTCTCCTTGTTGTTTATAAATGAACGACCAACAGGCTCCGAAAGTTATCACCGTGGTTCTTGAAGGGAAAAATTACTAGAATTTTCGAACGAGGAACGGCTACCCTCGTCGATCTGTTCGTAGGAGAAACTGGAGGCGATCATGGGATCACTGTCCCTCAATGGGTAAATTCCTATACGACTATCGTGTCTCATGGTGTCAAAGTCTGGGGTCGTTTCCTTGGATTGAACTTTTAGTTTTTTTGCTGGATCGTTCTCGTCGTTCTCACCGTCCTCCGTCAATGGCGTTGTTTCATCGTTGCTCGAAATCTCACAGGCTATTGGGAACTGCTCTCGACTACGAGGATCTCCGACCTTTAAATATTTCTCTTTCTCGCTGTCCAGTTCATTTGACGGCAAAACTTCATCCTGGAGATTGTCAATCGCGTTCAAAAGCATGTTTATAGTTTCCGTGTAATCCGGCTCAAACATTTTCCCCTCAGGATTCTCACGAAACAAATACTCGGCCTGCAAAATGAGACAACACAGAACTGTTCGAGACTGGGGAAGATTTCAGAGGCTATTAATATTCAAAAAATTGATAAGGAAATTAACAATGAACACTATCTTCCCAATTGGGCAAATAGTGTCCATGAAAAATTATTCGAAAATGGTAAAATTAATATGAATAATAACCTCATAAATTATTCAAAATAATTGATCTGTGAGAAATCGGCTGAGCCTCGCAGAAAAAGGGATTAATTATGAGAAAAGGATGAGTTGGCTATAATGAAGAAAGGAAAGTTTCGGAAGTCTCGTCGTCACCCACAAGGCGGCGTTGTTGGCAAAAGGAAAGCCCGGAAATTAATGTTGACCTCGGGCCGACTTCATACTCACAAAGTAACGTATATTCATTTGAGGGAAGTACGTCATTGCAGTAAAGCACAATAAGCGACCACGTGAGTGCACACAAGGCTCTGTACGACCGCGACGATGATGGGAGAACGTCCCACTTTTCGTTCTGGACATCGTCCTTGTTTCGCGTAAACTTTTATCGCGAGCCTCAGTTGTACCGGAAAACCAGTGCCTTTCACGAGGCCACTATCTCATTCTTTGCCCTTCCATTATATATTTTTTCTCTATTATTCTCTGTATTATTACACTATAAAAAAAAACTAAACTTTTTTCTTTTACCCATCTGTTTCGAAACAGTTCATAGAGTGTATCAATTTGTTCATTTTTAAAATAAAATTCCTCATGCTTTCCACGTTTGTTCGCCTATCAGTATCAATTTAAGAAATTGAATCCTATCAACTTTTGTACATTAAAAAAGTAGTTTAATACGATACAAGAATCACATCTCGAAATTCTTTGCACAATTTTGTGGACGCATTTTTTCCTTAAACAAGTAATTATCAAACTTTTATTTCAACCTCTTTTCTTGATGCAGTCAATGCACCGTAATCTTTTTTTCAGACTTTTTTTCGTCCGACAAGCTTGGTTGTGTGTCTTAGCCTTTTGTAAGGCTTTTAGAATCATCCACCACATTGAAGTCATGGATGTGTATAGCAAGATAATAATACCTCATTATCGTACGTAACTCAGTATCGTATGTGTGTGGGTGAATGTAATGCACTAAAAGGGCCTTCATTTCAGCAAGTGATCTATGCAGCATAATTTAATTGAAGCTTCTAACGAACTTGAAATCATCGTCTTTCGTACTATCCTCTTGATACGATTTGTTATGCGAGATCTATAATGACGTTACGTATAGTATGTACACATCGAAGTACATAAGGAAAAAATCTATCGCCCCGTACTTAACGATGCATAAAAATATGCAAAAATGCACGATTTCTTACTTTTCTCATATTTTTGGCGGAACTAACTATGCATTTTACAAATGCATCATAGAACTCATTTTTTTTTTTGTACATTAAATATTGACGCGTGTATATGATGCTCCAGGCCGTAGCAAAATGGTGTATATATAAGGGAAAGGTTGGTCAAGGATGAATTCTTCGATGTTTTGCATGTGTAGCGTTGTACATACGGAAAACATTATCTCGCTCGACCCAGTATGCAAGGAGATCGTAAAGAATGTTTTATAAATGGTCGGAATTTTAGCATCATCCGTGCACTATGAGTTTATTAAATTTTAAAGACCGATAGTCGGTTTTTCATTCAATTATTCTGTGAGGGATTTTTTAAACAATTTTCCACACGTTATTTATTCTAGTGAAGTAATTGAGAAGCTGCTTTTTTTTGTTTGTTTTGTTTTCCAGTTTATTATGTTTTCCAGTTTATTATGGTCGAATGCATAATGCGTAAGTGTCCAAAATTGTATCGTGAATTGATTCCTCTACATCTAATCAAAAAACAATTCATCACCTTTTCTCGATTAGATACAGCCTCGCAAAGAAGATCCGAATTTTCGGAAAATCGCAGATTACGTTTGCAATACTGAGGGTTAACCTCAATTAAAATTAAAGCAAAAATCCTTTCATTTTTCAGTTCATCACTTTTTCTCTTTAGCAACGAAAAAGTATCAAAGACTCTTTAAAACAAAAAGTCTTGGAAACCAATAATTACCGAGAATGATTAAGCAAACAGACAATAAAACCATTTCAACCGCACTAGACAGCTTGTGAAAATGACGTTCTAATAATTCGAGTAATAAAACTCAACTCTGGTCAGCCATCCATCCAACTGACCTGTTTTCATAGCCTGAAGGTATCAGCCCACCACTGAGTGTTGAACAGTTAGTTCCCTCTTGCTAGGCATATCAGTTTGTAGCCGTACAATTGTTACAAAAAATATTTTTATCCGCGGAATTGTTAACGGTGTCATGTTGCTCGACCTGATTTAATTAAATTCCTCTCTACGCTAGCAAACGCAGCTCGGAAAATTTCAGTTAATTGATTTTCGATGTACCAAAAAATGTTAATAAGAGTTCACGGTTTTTTCGTTTACGTTTCACAAAATCATTATATTGGAGTATATAAGAGTGCGATTGGGCTCGCGCTGGCTTTTTTTTTTGAAACTGATCACAGTCAGTTTTAACAGTGCAACTATGATCAGCGTAAGTTTTTGTCTTTTTTTTGCCAGCTTTGAGACATTTGGCAAATAATCTGTAAAAATGTCATTAACTTGATATCATTTTTGATAAGTGCGCCAAACACCATTCCTAATTTAATATTAGATAGCTGATGTTTCAAGGGAAATCAAGGACTATTTACATAGGTTGATACACGTATTTCTATTGGTGTGTTTAATGACTATCAATTTGACCGATTCCTGGGACCAGACGATATTTCCAAGAGATCGAGCAATCCAGAGTAGTGGAAATTGTATACATAATTTACTACGCACGAGGAATTCCAAGTCAATAGAGCAAGTTTACAACCACCTTGAATATTCGCATGGTTTATTTTACGGAACTTCAATGCGAGTGGACTTCATTATTATAATTACTTGCTGTTACAAAAAAGATGAGAGTTAAAAATAAAAATAGTAAACGCCGCATAATAATAGTAACGAATGGCCATGTAAATTTTGATGTCAGTTAATTTTCAAAAATTTGTGGTAGATCCACTTACCGAGGGATTCATGTAATTTCGAGATGGTGTAATTTTGATAATCGGGGAAAGAGCGAATTCGGAGATAATGCCTGGCTGTCTGGCTGATCCTGGTTAGCGCTTGACTCGCAGTAGTGAGGGTCAGCGTTGGTCAGACACTCGGCTACGCGGTACGTATGTAATCCCTTTGGCCTGGGGCTGGGTTTTTGGAGGGGGTGGAGGTCAAACAGGAGTTACAGTAACAAACGTGTCTCTCTTTTTCTCTCTCTACCTCTCTCGTATGAGAGTCCATAGAGAGATCAGGCCAGGCCAGACGTGTGTCCAAGCATCGTGACTATCTCGTGCTCAAAATGTGTGCGAAAACTACCCTCGCTTTCCACATTGTCTGGCAGGAGGAAAAGAGAGAGTGGCGGACGCGAAAAAAAGAAGAGGAGATAATGGAAGGGGAAGGCGGGTGGGAGAAAGAGAAGTGATAGGTGTTTCTCCCCCGGCTGACCTTTCCGTGGCTACACCACTGTATATTTGAAGCCAACGTTCGAGATCGTCCTTTTGACCGCAAGCCTACCAACCCTCGACAAAATCAACAATACAACCGCACGGGTGGGAGGGAAATAGTAATTTTCTCTACTTCTCTGTACATTATTACCAATTCTACGTTCGTCGATGGCAGAAGGAACCAAAAAAAAACATGCTATTAACTCATGGGAGTGAAGTTTTGCGAGATCTAAATAGAAAAGTGCCAACTGATTAAACCCGACGCCTCTGCAACAGTTTACGCGTGATTCCCAATATGAAGTCAAATTGCGCTTGTGACAGAACTCAATTATCGATGATATACGATGAAAACGTCCAACCCGAAAACCAATGTCAGAATGGAAATTTGTTCACAGTTCAATCTCTCGTAAATATGAGTTTCTATCAAAGACACGAGTTCACTCAAATTTGTATAGAGATTTCTCAACTTTGTACTATTCCGATTAATAATCGAAACAATATTTCGTAATATTGTCAAATTCATTTAGTATGTAAAAAAAATTAGATTGCATGAACGATGTCAGTCAGTTATTTTTTTTTATCATAATACATGATGAAAACTTACAACCCGAAAACTCGTGCCAGATTGAAAATCCATTTACACTTAAATTTCTCGGGTATTCTATATTTTTTCAAACGGCAAACGTTATAATCGTAATTATTATCATGATATTATTACAATAATAATGAATGCTAAAAAAGTGTGGAACAGTTCGCAGCTGCAGCCCTGATTCGACATTTCTGTCAAATGAACAAATAAAAGTTTTTTCGAACATTTGTAACTGTTTATAAATAACGCGTTGCTATTTTTATCCTACCTGACATGAACAGGATTTATTTTTTATTGATGCCAACGGACCAATGATAAAATTCCTACAAAAAAACAACCCTCAATGTTATCACTTTGGCTGGTCGATTGTTTTTGTTCTGAAAGGTTGAGCCCAGACGGCGATATCTTTATAAAAGAGATTTTGATGGACGGTTGATGGAATTACCCAAGAGCGATGGAGGTCAAATTAGGATGGGCTATCACGAGAAACTTTTACCACCGATTAAGTCCGTCTTGTTCTCATTTTTCTCCAAGAAAAAAATCACTAAACCAGCAAAAACTAGAAGAATTTCATTTTCCTAACTGTGATTTATATCTAACACTATTTTCATTTAGCTCGAGATGCACAACTGCTATTATCACTAGTTGTGTGAATACATTTTTCAAACGTCACTGTAACAAATATAAACCTTCCACGAGCAATCATGTTTTTTAGAACTTCCAACAGCACATCGGAAATTTTAGATTTATAGTCTAGTTTTATCATGTTTCGGGCTTTCAAAGGATTCGACAAAAAATAGGCTCAGTCTTTGATGGATCCACAAACGTATCCAACAGATTATCTACTACTTTTATCAAAGCAGAACGAGCTCCGATCTTCTTTGTTTGGATCGGTATCACAAGTTCAAATTTCGACTGTGCCTTTAAATCCCCTACATGCTGGCGGAAGATTATTTTATATACAAACAGTTATTGCGCAGGTTTTTTCGTCGATAGTAAAAATATCGAGAAAAAAAATTTAATGGAAACGATAAAGAATCTAATATAAATATTACTCACGAGAAAATCTATAGGATCTCCGGGTCTCAATTTAGCGACTTCAATCAGTCCTTTAGTCAACGTTGGAAATATGTATCTAACAAGATAATGTCTCAATGGCTCCACCATTGTGAGCATCTGTGCCTCTTCTTCCTTATTTAGCCTGTCCTTTAAATCTTCCTGAAAATGGAAGAGTAATTTTTCAAATGACGACAGCAGATAACGAATTATTATCATTAGAGTAGAATCGTATGGTAGAAAGTACTGAAAAATGAGACTGTAAACGCAAGTTAAGCTGAAACTTAAATATTCAAATTGGCTCAAGAGTGTGAACAATTTGAAACGAGATGCACGTAGAAAAAAAAATCACAGTGAGCCTGGCAGTAAAGGTTCTAAAAATCTCGACACTGCCTGTCCTTTTTCTCGAGATTCCAGACGGTCTGACTCCCTTTTCACCATGGCCCAATTCACTTGGCGAATTATGGCTCAGACGCTCCCGACGAAATTCGAAATGCCTTCGCTCTCGCGTCGAAAGCTTTTTTCTCCAAAACTTTTGCCAACTAAGAAACGAAGGCATAAAAAAAAAACTTCTCGTACCTCCGAATTATTCTTCTCGAATACTGAATGTTTATCAGGCTCGAAAGAAATTAATCCCTTTTGTCGGCATCGTTATTACATTTCGAACAGAACAGAATAGCGAAAGTACATGCAAAAAGTTTCTGAAGTATTTAAATAAATCAATATTCTTGGTTCATAGATTTTTTTTTCATTTTCACATCGATTTGGTTTACATAAATTTGTTCTGTCCACTTAAATAATTATGAGATAATTTCAGAAGTTATTTCCCATCAAATCTACTAAAAAATCGATCTTCACGAAGCAATTTCAATTAATCGTATTTATACATAATGAATATATCATCCTGTACGTAATGGATTTTGAAAGATTCATAGAAACGTTTTGTAATCTACAATCTCACTGTTAAATTTTTCTGTTTTACTTCAGGACAGCTTGACATAAAAACGAGGCTCTGAAAAAAACGATATTTCGCAGCGATATGTAGTAGAGAGGATTTCTGAGAGGAAAATATCGACTGTAAGAAAGGATCACTTTAAATGGCGAAAAGGTTGTGAAATGGGTTTTATGTGTACACGTGTCGAAAGTTAAGCCTCTTTGGTACTCACCCATTCCATAATCTTTATTTCACGTGCCCTCTTTCTCTCCAAATCCTCGCGATCCTTGCGAGCAGCCTCGATCTTCAGGATAGCAAGAGCTTCCTTCTCGACACGTTTCTTGATAGTCTCTCGTTCCAAATCCGACGGTCCTGTTCTCGTCGCAAAATTTCTCTCGTTATTTCTTTCTCTCTCTCTCTCTCCCACTCGCTTCTCATTCTCTTTTTTTTCTCGCTCTGTATATTCACACCTTCACACCTTGTGACACGTGGCAAAACAAATTCACTCTTCAAGATCCTGTTGATCTTTCTTGTGTGCCCTACCTCCCTTTTCTACTGACTTAGCAATATTTTAATAAGTCGAGTGAGAATTATGAAACATCTAACAATTCAATGAAACTGAATATTTATCGAGTTGTAAAAATGTACGAGGATCGCGTGTTCACTTTTGGAAAAAAATCTTTTTATCTGCTCTGAATAAATCAACCCTGTCGGTGAAGACATTCAATATTTATTGCGATTCGATCTTTTCTAGAGAAAAGAGAGATAATTAAGAATCGAAAAAAAAAGTTAAATCAATATCACATTTATAGTGAAATAACGAATTACCATAATTTCTTGGCTCGCCAAGTCTCTCGATGCATCGAAAAAAGATAGAAAATATTTCCGGGCAATTATCATCTTCAACGTTTATGAAAAAAGGATGAATTTCAAGCTCGTCAAAAAAATGCAGAGGCGATTCTTCATCCGTGTTTCTTTCTCTATGAAATTGAACATTTATTTTCAATTCGTATAAACAAAACTTCGATTCGCTTGAATAATAATAACTCAATAACAATAATATTAAGAACAACAGTAACAATAATATTGAAGTTCAAATTTAAAAACCCTTTGGTTGTTGTCGTAGCCATACACCGACCGCTCTGTTGATCCATCGCCGTTGATCCACGTATAATAATATAATAAACGCCAAAAAAAAAGAAATATAAATGAATTCACCTGTATTCTTTGAGCCGTCGCAACATTCCTTCTTCATTATAATGAGTTCGTTGAACTTCTTTTTCTGGCAGGCGAATAACGCGTTCGATGAGGAATTCGTCACTTGCCTCGAGGACAATCACAAGTTCAGGCATAATTTTTCGATTTGTTCCGATCAATGTATTATCGGAAATATCGCTCTCAGCTTCTCCAATGTCTTCATAATCGTCACCACTTTCAAACAAATTTTTGGCTTGAGATAATGTTTTTGGATATCCATCCATCACGTATCCTTGATTTTGACAATCTTGCGATAAAAGGCGATTTTTAAAAAGCCTGAAAAAGAACAATATTAATTTGTTTTCATTCACACGAAAGAGCAATAATGTTTCCCATTATTTTTATTGCATCGTTTTAAATCGAACGATCGAACTGTAACTAAATTTTGAACATATTTCGTTTCATTAATAAATGAGAAGTAAATATTTCAGGCATTTGTAAAAGTTTTTTCAGCAATTGCATCACGACTTTTAATTATGTTTCAAAAGTTAAGTCGAAGTGAAACGTAGCAGCTCTTTGATATAATTTAAACCTCATTACGGCTCATTATATCGAGAAAAAAAATTTCATTGTAAAAGCACTAATTATGAAGAAGAATTAATCCGATCGAACAATTCACGATGAACGATAACAATAATTCCTAATCTAATTATCGTGTACTATCATCATCGTGCTCTATTGGCCTATTCTTTTAGCCTTGGTTCCTCACTCTCCCGGATGAATTATTGGCGAATCGACAATTAATTGATAACAGCGATACAATTGGCTAGGCACCGTGAATAATCATGAGGATCGTGTTCAGATTATGATTAATGCAGGCCCGATATTGACTCGCTGGAATATTAAAGGGGTTGACTTTCATTGTTCTACTTTCGTTATATTCCACGACGTTGACCATTTTTTACTTTTTTTTAAGAAATGGTACAAAAAAATGTTGACCTAATAAATCATTTTCGAGCTCATTCTCATCAGTGATTAGATTTTCCCCATATGCTTTTTCATAGTTTCAATAAATTTTGATTTGAGTTCACTTTATTCCGACTAAATGGAACTTTTTTTATGAACAATGTTCCTCTTTCGAGCGAACTTTTGGAAAAATTTTGATGTATATTCAAATGACATCATAAATGGATGACCTAGAAAGTTTTTAAATGAAATATAGAGAAAATATTGCAGTGGATTTTACCCACGAAATTTCAATCGAAATAAAAAATGTAAGATCCGCATGTAGTTTGACATGAAATTTGGCTTATGACAGACCCCTTCGTAATAATATTGAAACTTTTTATGCTCAATTGCTCGATCAATATTTGAGAAATATTTGAAAATCAATGTGAGAATACTTGTTAAGAATATTATCGTTGAGACGTCCATTATTTTCAGACAAGTTGGCATGAATTTCTGCCAGTTCTTCCTGGAGATTATCCAGCCTGGGGGTGTTTTCCTTTCCCGCATCTTCTCCATCCGAATCTTCGAAATCAATCTTCGCACTGTTTTTTTGTTCAACATCCAGAGCAGCAGTAGCAGCTTCGATTTCTTTGGTCTTTTATTTCATTCGCGTAATTCGTAAAACAAGAAATAAGAAGTCTACTTCCACTATTTACGATAATCAACGAATTGTATAATGATATTTATTGATGGTATTTATTGATCGATATATATTGACCAGTTTTTGGATAGTGTCCTCAATAAGACTCTTGACATGGATGTAGTGAATTCCATAATGTTGACTCAATCTTTTTGCTAGGATAGTTTTACCAGATGCGGGTGGTCCAGCTATGATAACTTTAAGGGGTTTCAAATTTCTCGATTTTTTATATTCTTCAACGAGATAATCGACCTTATCGCGAAAGGGCAAACCCCGATCCCACTGGAATTCATTCTCAGCTATGAAACCAGGCACGACGTTGATATTGATATTTGCCATGTCATAACTTCGTTGGGAGAGTTCAGGGAATAAAAAAGCGTCCTCGGGCGTGATAAGCTCAACTTTCCCCGTCGTAAGGGCTTTGCTGATTTTCTACAAACAATGGTACACCGAAATATTATAGTACTACCGAAACTAACAAAGGATGATCCTGCAAGAGACGATTTCTTGGGGGGATAAGGAAAATCAATTAGACAATTTATTGCCAAGAGAAATTTGCGTATTAGGGATTTCCTCAAATATTTTCATTTTTTCTGATAATTGTTCTATTATCAGGAATGGAATAATTGTACAATTTTTTTCTTTTTTTCGTGTGAATTATGAAGTATCTTTGTTCTCGTTGTTTTTCTTGAATATCCATTTTTGTTCAACGAATTTTTTTATGAAAAATTAACAATTTCCTAAAATAATAAAAAAAAATTACTCACTTTTACGATCGTCCCTTGGGAAATGAGTTCCGGTTCGACTGCCACAATGTATTTTGACTTGGGAAGTTTTTTTACGAGCATGTAAACAACCCTATGAATAATTACATGTTTTATTACGAGGAAGCTCAAAAAAATTGTTTTTGTACTGAAACTTTTTTGATGACATAGCGATCAATAATTTTAACAAAATATTTGTGGAAGGATCTTACTCGACAAGATCGCGTACATGCAGCAGAGGAATTTTATTCATACCATTGCCGAATACAGGCAAATAATCAGCATTGTCCCAGGCCATTTTAAAAAGATAATGAAGAGGTCCTTCCTCATCCCCGTAAGTAATACCCGAGCCAATAACGACCGTCTTTAATTTATCACTAAGCTCATTTCGTTTGGCGATCGTGACGACGTTTTTTTCGCATTTAATGTGTTCCTTAAAGTTTGGATGTGGTCTACGTTTTCTGTAATCCGCTTCGGTAAAAGGTAAGTCCGGATTTTCAGGATCGAGCGGTTTTGTCAATGCCCAAGTCATCATCGTGGAGATTAGGAAAAAATAACGAGTCGCTGTACTACGTTCAAAAGCTTTCGGACTTTCGAGACGAGACTTCAATAATTCATCCACCATTGCTACAAAATAAACCTTCGAACGTATCAACCAGCTTCGATTCTCATAAAACCCGAAAACATTTAGTTCGTTTATTGTCTCAATGAACGATCGTGACTTATCAAGAATATTCTGTTTCCATTGTTTACTCTTAATTCTGTTTTTCCTTGTAATTTTTCGAAATAATCTAATGTTCATTAAATGAAAATAAACCGAGTACTTAGTAGTATATTTCCAGGACTGGTCAAAAGCTATACATGTTAATAATAATAACATCTCAGGTTCTGGACAATGATGAAAATATACATCAAATGTCTATACTCCAAGAAGATGTTTGTTGAGATTTTACGGAGTTTGCATTGAGTGGAACTCAAAAGTAGTTGATAAAACGTCAGAAAAGTTTTGCTAATGAGATTCATTCTTGCAAGAGAAGTTGCCCAGGGCTTAACACAGTAAAACAACGAAATTAACGTGTCTGGTGGGTAAGTTCGAAAGGGTGTATAAGAGCCAGGAGGGAAATATGCGCGAAGTATAAAAAAAGTGCAAATGAGATGGGGAAGTGATGGCGTGGGGGAGAAAGCTTGTAATTCTTTTTGCTTAACTCTTGCTTTTTTTTCAATTTGCTTTGGTCTTTTGCTTTGTCACTTTTTCTCATTTTTTTGTCACGACATATGAATACGTTATTTTTTCTGAAGGAGGTCCCAAAAATCACGTCAGGTCGGTCAACGAATTGTTGAATTGAAAATGCTGAAGAGGACGAATCTCAGGCATTTTTTTTTTTTTGTTAATGCGTCATTAGTGAATTGTCCTTGAGAGCTCAATATCTCATTGACCCATTTTTAGGAAACACAGTGTCTTAAGTATTCAATTTTCACAGAAAATAACGGTGTATTTTCCCCTCGATTTTCCCCATGAACGAACGACACAAGTTTTGGGACACCCCGTACATTATCTCATTTAACAACCTTCAAGAGCCCAGTTTGCCTCCTCTATTTGACTGTCGTCCTGAGTTATATCGTAGATCACTACGCCACATTTCATTAGCTCACGTAACAGAAGCTCCCTGTTCTTTGTCGTTCGTATTACCATGGCTACATCTTCCGGGTGTTTGTACTGTGAAAACAAATTTAAATTACAACAACTCGAGTCAGGGGCAGAAGTACAAGTGAAGAGTATATATATTTTTTCAATATGTTACTTATTAAAATTAGCGTTGATGAAGTTTTTCACATAATTATATACAAATGTAACGGTTGTGGTTTTTGGATTTGTTGTTTTTTTTTCAAAGAGTGATTAATAGTCATAATTATTAATTAATAGTATTGCTTCAATCTTACAAAAGATAGTTTTTAAAAGATATTTTTTCCACAATACTGTCCCGAAACCAACGAAATTTTGTTTTGCAAACCTCCTTATTTTTGACGGTACCAATGACCTCGAGCTTCTCGATCGTTGATTCAACCTTATCTGGGACCAAATTCACCTCTTTCTCGCCATTCCCTCGCCAATCGTCGGCTTCTCCGTCCACGCTGATGTCCTCCCCAGTATCGTAATCCCGTATTCGCGGTTGTCGACCCGGCAGAGACTGCAAAAACATGAGAAGACTCGGGGCATCATCACGCCTCGACAAAATATATATGCCCCCGGAGCTCGTTTTCCTCTTTTTAATATTTAAATATTCACTCACAAAGCCACAAGATCACGTGGCTTCATGTTTTATTCATCTCCAGTGGTCCTCGTACCCTCATTTTTAACTTATGTAATTACCCTCAATGTACCACGTTTTGTGAAAAAGAAACAAATTTGACACTACACCTGTGCGTGGCTATAAAATAAAGAGATAGTCTATGATCCGACATTTTATGGGAAAACAGCGCATAAAAAAGAACTCTTTTCTTTAAAACATGAAAGATATATGGAAAAGTTTAAAAGCCTCTTAAAGAGTGGCTCTAGATTACTTTTTATTTTTTATTTTCCTCTTTTACCAGTATTAAAGCATACGAAATATAAGATTGTTTTTTCAGGAGCCATGTAAGAATTTCTAACTTCCTTCAATATTATTAATATAAATAGCACAGGCAAAAAAAAACTCTGAAAACTAATGTCCATTCGCAATAAACAGATATGTAGAAAAATGAATATTCAAAAATTTGAGCTCCGAAATTTTTTTTGCCTCGTCAAAAAATGGCAACCTCGTTCACCGCTACTGACTACAGTCGAATTTATTGATCTTTCATCATTTATCAGGCAAAACTAAAATGAAATATTTGATCTAAGAACATCTATGTTTGGATATTTAATGTCGAATATAGGACTTTTTTTTAGCGAAATTCAACGCGTACATTTCTGAATTTTCACTATCAATATTGGCGAACTTTTCACCCGAGCTTCCCTTGAATTATACATGGAAGGATGGTGTGTACAAAGGACGAGGGAAAAAGTCATTTTCTACAACCTCCATAAAGTGTAACTTTAATAATACTATAGCCGAAGTCTGCACAAATATTGTACGAGACTTGAACGAGAAAATCACTTGAAATTTTACATAAAAAAAAAACGAAGGTTCATTGGGCAATAACAAGAAATATATATTCCACTTTTTTCAATATTATTGGCCATGTTTCATCATTAACGTCAATAAAATTACCTCTGCGAATATTTTCCCATGGTAGCTATCAATGTGGTTGATGAAAACACGGTAAGGGATAAATTTCAACTCTGATGGAGCTCCATTTGAGTTTGCATGAAGCTGTTCATGTTCAACATCACTTTGAGATTGATTATTCGTTAGTTCTTGTTGCTGAATAGCGTCAAAGTCCGAGGCAATCCCGGATAAATTATCAACTCTGTTGCCCGAGCTTTGTGTGCTTCTTATTGACATCTTTGATTCAGTAGGTGACTTTGAGAGCGACATGCTTGCCCAGCAATGAACGAATATGCGGAACACGTACAAGAGAGCAGAGAACTATATAGATTTATTAATTCAGTAGAAATCCCGCAGATTTTCTCCTTTCGTGGCAGAATTCGTTCCAAATTGGTCCGTGAGGCTTCCTTTGACAGACTAACCTCGCAATTAATATCAGAGGTCTGAGGAAGATTGAAGAGACCCTAACAAAGACTCCCCAATTCTTTTGCGGGATAATTTTTGGGGACGAGGGTGAATTTTGATTGCTGCAGTAATTCAACCTTAATTACTATATCCAAGGTCGTTTAGAACGATTCTGAAGAAAGTAACCTTGTTATTTAATGACGGAAACAAAAGAATTTCCCAAAATCACGTGAAGTTGAACCAAAGCTGAAAAATCTGTGCGTGAGAAGCGTTGCAGCGCCCGTTTACTCTTTGTACATAAATTCTAAAATTTCAGGCCGGGCCTAATTCTGTTTTCGATTCATATACAAGATATATATTTACAAACTAGTGTTGTCGATCAAAGTGAAATAAAATTGATCGAACCTACTGGAAACGTGAAATAAAGGGAGTGTAGTTTTTGTAAATCGACGACGAATCAATGGCGCAAAATTCACCCTCGAAGGTTCGATGCTGCAACGGAGCATACGAGGACACGGCCAAGGACTACGATCATGTGATGCGGAAGCCAAAAAAACAACGTTCAGTCAGGGCCAATCGTAAATCGATACTGGAACGCTTCGATAAAATGGCAATGACGCATATCGAGGAACACAGGTGAATTGATCCGTCACTCTCGATACAAATTTTCACCTGGATCAGTGCTCAATTTCCTACTAAAATTCTGCTTCGTAGAATTCAATGAGGTATCGTGAAATTGTAATGGACCAAGAGACCACGTACCATTGATTATAAATGAGAGAATACAATTATGAGCAGTCATTTGAATAATTCATCCAAAATATATCTTTTTTTGATCAGATAAAGAAACTACTGTTAGTATCTCATTATCACGCAAGTCTTTACCGACAAAGAAAATTTCGCTGAAGATATAATTCACTTTTCTGCACGTGAAAAATGGATCTGTTTCGTCAAGTAATATTTCAAATTTCCTCTTTACGAAATATGAAAATTCATACTTTACCATCAGGCACAGTAATTTTTGGCAAAGTTGCAAATTTTACTATGCATCCCACTTGACGAAAAAAATCATTTTCTTCGTGTAATGAAAATGGATTTGAAAATGAATGTGAATTGTTCGAGGAAACGTTTCAAGATGAAAATTTAAACGATGAATAGGAATTTGTTGATGGAATCTCATGCTCACTTTCTCAGTGGAAACTGAGGGGAGATGCCAGGGGCATTTGACAATATTCCGACTAATGCGTCCCTAGGAATCTTTGAACAAAGAGATGATTATGCGGAAAACGCTCTTTATCAATTATATCCTTGAGGGAGGAAAGTCTGTGAGCACTTCATCAGGAAACGTAGCTTCCGTTTCAAAGTGTATCTCGTATAACTTGATACCGTTTACTCGACACAGACATGGACAGACCTAGTTCAACGTAATGATTCTTGATGGCGACGCGATTTGCGAATGAATGCCGATTGAATAAATACATTTCCATACCTTCTGTGTGCCTGTAGAAGATCCGGCGGACCAAACATTGAGAGTTTGAGCTCCGAGGATGAGGCACAAATGGCTGAAAAAATAGGTGCTCCTCCTGGTCGACGTCCACTGAAATCGCTCTCACAAACATTGGCGAATAGTATGAGCAATGTTGACATTTTGAACGAACTCGACGAAAATTACGATCATGAATTGGCCGAGGCAGTCGACAAATTGATTCGTGCCGAAGAGGCCTCCAAATTCACGGAGATGATGATCGCTGCTGAAGCTGCAGTCGCAGCTGCACCACCAGAATTAGCCGAAGAGGCTGCACTTGCGGTGACACGAGAATATCGTACTGAGAAAATCACACCTATCAAAGAGGAAATCGTCGGTGATACGATTATTGAGGTCGTTGGTTATGTCGGTGTTAGAAAACAAAAATCGAGCAGTAGAAGAAATGCATTTTGTGGTTGTTGATAATTGAATTATATTTTATGAATAAAATATCGAATGAAATTTAAAAAACACGTTAATAATCGCTATCAAAAGTTATTGTCAAGGTTATTAAATTATCATTTCAGTATCTTCTTCGTATAACTTTCGGAGAAAAAAATATTTAATTATTTTATATTTCCGTTGTGGCATAATTTTTATATACATGCTCGTTATAATGTTGAAAATATTAGTTCACTCCAATCATTCGAAAGATCAAACCCAGAGAACCTTCCTTGATTTATGCATTTATCAGGAGGAATTAGTAGACTTAAGTAACCCTCAAAATATTCCTTTGAGCCTGAGGAAACTGCGGATGCTTGTGGTGATTTGAACAAACCCATTCGTGTCCCTAGAGGCATAGAAGATAGTTGTGAAATGTCAAGATGAGAGTAAAAAACGAGAGGAAGAACAGCAAGTAGCTTGAAAATCAAAAAACTTGGTATTTTCGTATCAGACATTTTCCCGAATTCCCTTTGGTACTTTCGAGCTGCGACCAAAGACGAAGTTTATTCCCTGCTGAGAATATCAATGATGAATTCAAGCAGGATCAGAGTCCGTTTTAATATTTATACAAGAGTCCACATGGTTTCGCTCAGCTCTCCAATTTTCTTTGTTTTGACAATTTTATAGACTCGTAGTTACGTATCCATTTCAAAGTTTTCACGAATGAATATTTAGTACCGAATATACGAAGTCACGTTATTTATATCATACGCTAACCCCAATAGACTTGAGAATTTATTTTTTCCTCTCGTGTCTTTGTGACGCAGATGTTGTTCAAGGAAATTCAAACTAGTCAAAGTTTCGGTCCTTGCGACGGTACCGTGGACTCGTTTGAACCTTGACTCGTGCTATACTTGAAAGTTCAATGCCTTTCCACCCTCATAAAAATAACTGAATGCTTGAGAGCTCATGACGACCCATTTTCGCCCTCCCTGCAATTTATCGTCGCACATCTGCGATAAACTTTTCAACCCCAAGAAGTTTGTTAATATGATGCCAGCAATTTGTAAAAGCTTCATAAGCGCAGAGAATTTCGTTATTTCTTATTTATTTTTTTCATATGCGCGAGCCTGTGATTTTCTCCAAAATTTGCCTGCAACATTTTTTTTGGGTGTGTCTTCCACCTCTTAAATGAGACAACTTTTGTACTTTCATTTTGTAGATTTTACTCTTCGTTTATTTGCTCATTCTATTGTAACCGTTTCAGTTCCTATTACAAATATCTGTGAGCCTACTAGTTTGAAGAAACGTTCTTTTTGCTTTGATGATTCCATTTTTTTTTTCTATCCAATGTCATCCTGCAGCTCTTTCGTAAGTTGTGGCACTGAACAATCGGATATTGATTCGAACTATTGTGCGCAGCAGTTCTTTATATATTCGATATGTAAAAGGATTTTTACTCGCTTCGACCATTTTTATGAGGATTTATATGGAGCAGAATGGCTCTCGCAATAGAATAAATCCGAACGAACTTTTTTCAGAATATCGTGTTCGTCGAAAAATATATCCAGATTTGTTCACATTCACGCAGAAGTGTAAAGAAAGAATGATGTTAATATGGTAATTGTTTTTACCTCATGAAAAACTTGACCGTTCTTCGTTGTGTCTCATTTTTTACAGAAGACTGGAGCGAAAGCTTTCCCTATCAATTTCTAATAGGCACTGGCGTCGCGCTCATGGCTCTCGTGCTTCTCGCAGCGGTGAGTTTTCAATGCTCAGCAACGTGGAAATGGCTCTTGGGGGTTGCTCGTCAAGAGAACGACGATGAAGCGGATGGAGAACCCCAGCAAAATGCTATACGAATCAGTCATTCGTTACCCGATCTTCAATCTGAGCCAATCACTCATGAATACGTACAAGAACAAAAAGACAACAAAAAGGTAAGCAGCACCGTAATTTATTATTGAAAACTAAAGGATTTTTCTAATTTTTTCATTTAAATATATTTTACGCTTTTTGTGCGTGTGGGAAAAAAAGAAATACGATATTTTGCCACTTAGAGGATGTCCTCTACGAAAGGTGTCAATGAATATTAATATAAGCAACCTCCAGATGGGTCATGAATATTCAAATACTTGTGCCCACAGTCAAGTTTTATCTTAATTTAATAAAACATGCACATGTCACTAAGCTCCGTTTGTTTACCATTCAAATGGGTCGAAGTTTTCTGACTCATATCACAATATTTTCTCACGCGAAAGGTTTCTATTTAAAAATAATTTGAAAAAACTGCAAATCTATTGAAGACAAACGTTTATTCAGTGAATAACTCCGACAAATTAGATTTTAGCCCGAAAACGGTTATTTGAACTGGTTTTAAGTGACTTTCGTTAATTAGATTTTTGTTACAACTGTATTTTAGGTATTGCGACAAACGACGTTGCCAATCGTACCCATGAGACACCAGACATTCCAACGTCAATTGTCTCATCGTTTGGATCTGCCAAATATTAAATTCAGCATCTGCAGCCTCGAGAATCGAAGTGATTCAAGCCTCGGTCTTATCAAGGTGAATTAACGTTGAATTTAAAAATACATTTCCCAAAAATTGCATCGAAAAAACGCAACAATGCATCTACAGCACGAGACTTTATGCCTTTAAAGATACAAATATAAAAATGCAATAGAATCTTGAATCTTATATGAAAAATGGGAAGTTATCAATTGTCAATAATCATTCGTACTACGCTTTCAGCCGGAGTTGTACAAAAAGGATCTCACGAGGCAAGAGAGTACGGAGAGTTCTAGTACCGCAGAAATGGAGTGTGCGGGTAAACTTCACTTTGCTCTTCGCTACGACAAGGAAATTGAAGGGCTGGTCGTTAAGGTGAGTAGGTTGTGGGAGAATATCGATAAATAGTTTCGACATTAACGGGTCAGCCGGAAGGGAAAGTGGTGGTACACCGAAATATTCATTGTGCGATAGTGCAAATCGCTCGAAGAGATTCTAAAGTCTCGAAGACTGCAAATTCTCTTGCTTGGTTAGTCAAGATTTCCTTTTCGGAGATTCACCAAATAACGTCATAGTTCCCAAACAACGGCACGAGGTACTAATTAGGGAGTGAAGGAATGCGGTGTTATTTGATCGTGTAACTTAGAGGCTTGACAGTTCCCTGTAATCTTTAGATTCGAAGTGTTTCGAAAAATATGTTGGAAAAAATCATGAAACAGAGTGAACCCAGAGGTTTCTAAAAGAGTAGCGTGAGAATGATGCCAAATGCGCGTTGAGATATATAATAGAAATTTATTCAATCACTCACTACGTACTCATGTCCCAGAAGACACAAGCAGTGCGAGTACGATTCGACAGTAAATGTTTCAATGTGAATATGAACGGTTATCAAACTCACCGGTTTTACTGGATAGATAACAAGCTGTTCATGCTCAGAGACGAGATGTCTTTCGTGACAGGCCAACGGGAACGATCGACGTGTTCTCGTTCTAGTTTAACATATTTAAAGCGAACATTAATTTCCGTCCCAGATTTATGATGAATTCGATCGACGTGAATGCAAGTCGCGATATTTGGAAATAAAGTGAATATCAAAATTGTTCCCAGAATTATGAAGGCAGGCTTTTCAGAATTCAGCCAATTTCGATAATATAGTTAATAGAATTTCCCACAACAGATAAAAATAAATATGGTAATAATAATAATTAATTTTTCGTGAAATGTTTGCTGATTTAAGCCTTTTATTTCCTTGACAAGATGGATATTTGTCTGAAGTAGTTCACATTTAGTTGTATAGTAGTCACGAGAAATGTTCAAATGTGAACGGTGATCAAATCGATTTCTCATTTTACAACTGAAAGTGTACACTCCCTTAATTGAATACTTTCGTGCTTTACTTGGAAATAACTACAATCGAACTAACGAGCACAAAATAATTGTTTGGTAGGTGTTGGAGGCACGTGGCTTGCCAGTCAAAGACGTAACTGGAAGTAGCGACCCTTACGTAAAAGTCTACCTATTGCCTGATCGAAAGAAGAAGTTTCAGACAAAAGTGCACAGGAAAAATTTGGCTCCGATATTCAATGAGACTTTTATTTTCAGGTGAGAGTCATTTTACCATTCTTCATATATGAATAAAATCACAAAAAAAAAATCCATAAATATAATAATAATCGACTTCATTAAGTGAAATTATATTTGTGAATGCTTGAGAAATTCTTTTTAAATAAACTACGGAACATTACAGCGTGCCCTACGAAGATCTGCGGGAACGTTACGTACAATTTTCGGTTTATGATTTCGATCGATTCTCTCGACACGATCTCATTGGACAGGTGGTCTTGAAAGGACTTTTGGATTGTACCGATTTGGAGCAAGAGATTGAATATACAATGGATATACTTTGCGCTCAACAAGTACGATATTATTATTATTTTTTTTCATTATTTTATGACAATTCCAGCGTATATATGAAATCGATTCAATCCTTTGGACAACTTAAATTATATGAAAAAAAAATGATTTTGCTTACGTCCAGGAAAAGGTGGATCTCGGGGAATTGATGCTGACTCTTTGTTATTTACCCACTGCTGGCCGCTTAACGGTTACCATCATTAAAGCACGTAATTTGAAGGCAATGGATATTACAGGATCGTCTGGTGAGCATACATTTGAAAATTGTTTAGTTTAAAAATCCAACTGTTATTAATTAATATATAAATTAGGATTATATTCTGTTCGAAATAAACAAATGCTTTCAAATATTGAAATCCAACTTTAAATATATAGTCCATAGAGTGTTAAACTGACATATTTTTTTACTTGATGCCTTTTCATCCATTTTAGATCCGTACGTGAAGGTGTACTTGTTATGCCAAGGGAAACGAATAAAAAAGAAAAAGACAACGGTGAAAAAAAATACCTTGTGCCCAGTTTACAACGAATCTTTGGTTTTCGATGTACCAGCTGACAATGTTGAGGAAGTCAGTCTAATCGTAAAAGTTATTGACTACGACAGGTAAGTTTCATTGCGATATTAAATTGATGCCTAAACTCCATTTTTATGAAGTCTCAATAAACGAAACAAAAAAGCATTAGATTTGTCAGGTTCTATCAATCGTAATTGTTGCAGAATTGGATCTAACGAGTTAATGGGATGCACTGCGATAGGTGCAAGTTTTATCGGAATCGGTAGAGATCACTGGCTTGAAATGCTCGACAATCCACGAAAACCTGTTGCCCAATGGTATCCACTCCTCGAGACTGTAGCTGGCCATATTCCATCTGTCAGTTCCGAGCCGCTTCCAGTGAGCCTGAGCTGCTTGAACAGTAGGTCAGTACAAAAAACTTTTTGAATTAATGCAAAGTGAGAAGCTCATCCCTTCGGTTGCATATTTAGTTTCTAACGCTTCGACTGACACACTGTGACCACTTAGCACCAGCTGTTCCCTAATTATTAATAAAATCCAGAAAAAATTTTAATTGGCGTCGCACACATACGAATGAGCACTAAATTAAAGGGCTGTCATATACGTTCCGATAAAAGTGAATAACGTCGAAATTTTTGCAGATGAAGATAACGCGCCCGAAGCCGTTGAAGCTGAAATAAAATAACACTGTCGGACATCTTTAAAAAAAGTGATCCCCTTCTATCACTTTATGCACATCGATTGACTGAACCGTTGAATGAATAAGCGATAGAGAGAAAAAAAAATTGCTATCTCGATTTAAATTGCGAATGATGATCGAGCGTTAAAGAAAACATTCGGCAAATGTATTCAGTCGAAGGAGAAGATCTCCTGGACTTTTTTGCCGGTTGAGGACGATAGAAGAATTCTCGATAACAGAATATGAAGATAGTAAACGGCAAAGATCGATCTACGGGGCCGGGCGCAAGTCGCCCAACAAAAAATCCACTTGATGATCAGAAAAACAGAACGAACATGATGAAAAAAAGTATCTGCCTCGATCTTCCTGATCTGGTGGGCCGTGGAAGAATCGGACGTTAAGAATAAACGCTAAAAAAACAACAAGAAAAAGCCGCAATGACGAAACAATGAGAACGCTTGGCCCGAAAATATTTTTCTATTTATCGGAGAAGCCGTCAATGAGATTAATTTGTCTGTATTCGTAAAATTTACGATCCTGAATAGTAATAATGATGGTAATAAACATAATAACATCAATAATAGTAATAACATTAATAGTTATAAAAATTACGATAATAATATAAATAACATTAATAATAATAAAATACGATGACAAAAGCTACAATAAATGATAAGAATAATCACAGCGAGATTCGCTGTTTACTATATATATCACGCTCGACATATCCGGAATCGCAAAAGAAAAATTTCGATGTAAGCGATTACTCGCTGTATATGTTTATAAGTGAAAAAAAAAAACGCCCTGGCGGCCATTTTTGTGATAAATAACGAAAAGAAAGAAACAAAAGATAAGGAAAATAAAATAAGACAAAGAATACACAACGTATAGAAAAAGATACGATAAAATGCGTGAGCAACCTTTGGAAGAATAACTACAAAAAAAATGAGAAAACAATGGACATTTGCAGAACCGCTGCTTTGTGCTGCAGGAACATTCATCTAAGCGGTAAAAACTCAACAATTCGATCGTGAACTTGATAATAATTTACGATATACGGAAAAATATATAAATATGTATGTAACCATACCGATACACATTTCAAAAAGGTAAAATATTTATAACACACAGACTGTAATAACAAAACATTCGGCTGAGATCAGTGGATGTTTTTTGAGAAGACGTCCGGACCGCATATTCCCTAGTTAATCGAAACAACCATTTGACTTTTAGTTATTCATTTGTTGCGAATTGGTTTTTGTTTTTTCTAGTTCATTTCTTGATTTTTATGGACATACAAAATTACAAAGCGACCATTACAAAACCTCGGAACGACAGTTGCTTGGAAAAAAAAGAAAAAAAAAACAATCATATAACTTTCATTGAGAAATTAAATAATATCCTTGCTTTCAGGTTTCAATTAAATTCTACAATTTATACAGAACCGAAATACAACAAGCGTTGTTTCGAATAATCACGCATTGACATACGGTTGCTTTTTCGTATTTTTTTGTGGTCGTTTTTAAAGTTTATTACGGTTTGAAGTGATTTTGAACGGTTGGTTACTTCGGGTTTTTGTTCGGTTACATTGATCAACTAGGGTCACCAGTGACATGAAATCGTTATCGGGAGCCCAGTGGCTTTCACGAATGGGCAACCATTTGAATTGTGAATGGAAAATGTGGCATTTCTATCAATCGATCGTTCGATATTTCTCGCGGTATTTGTCGATTATTTCATTCTTAATCGCGTCCAATCTAATTGTGTCAAGAGTTTATTAGTTTATAGATTTTCAATGTTTATCGATTTTTTTTTTCTCTATTATCGGTTAATCGGAAAATATAACGGTGAATACGTATTTCTTTTTTGAATCTTACGTACTTTTGCTATTTTTCAGGGGCAAATTGGATTCTCCGTAAAGTTCTGACTGGCGTCATTGATAATCATGTTCAAAATGTTGGCCAAAAAATTTCGTTGCTTTTCAGTTTAATTTACTGTGAATTGTAAAAAATGTAAAAAAAAAGAAGAAGAAAAAACTTCGAAGCCGGATATTTTAATTACGATTTCATCTATCGATAATTGTAGATTTTCTTATCGTGGCTCGTAAGTGCTATTATTTAATAAGGGAAAGAATTTTGTACGGTTCGATATTCAATTGAAGTCTGAGTAGCGACGCTGTTTAATCAAAGTACTCGTGATTCGATGCTACGGCATAGATTTAAAAAGAACAGCAAAATGAACAAAATATCAAAAGAATAGAGTTAGGAAAACAAAATGAAAATAAGAAGGTTAGATAATTGAAACGATCTTCATGATTCGATTATTGAGTAATTATTAATCCTTTGAGCCATAAATTTACTTTACCTGCAATTTCCTTCGAAATTGGGACTGGGCCGTTTTGGGGTTGCTGATTATGAATCTGAGCACAAAATTTGGAGAATCGAATTCAATTATTTCTTCATTTTTCTCAAACGAAAACTACCATCTGAAAATAATAAGTAAAAAAGTCGATTAAAAAAATGCGATTATTTAATAATACGTCGTCTTTGGGAAATCAACAAATAAAGTTTGTTCAATTTTTTTTTACATAAATGGATATCCCACGGACCATGTAGAATGAAAAAAAAACAGTATTTGTTGTTGCAATAACAATTAAATAGTAAAAAAAAAAGGAGAGTCCCACCATGGCTCAAAGGATGAAATGGTATGTGTACGAGAATCAGGTGCAAAAATGAAGAAAAATAATCCCCGAATCGTAATGGGAGTAGGCCTTGAATGAGAAAAGCACATATATATTAAAAATATGTATTGAGTATAATTTGTAACAATCCATAAATGAGCGAGGATACTATTTATCGAAGCTTCGTCACAGTCAATGTAACGGACGAATGTAAGTCCAAAAAGATGTTCGATGTAAAACGTAGTAAGGAAATTTAGGAAATTTAGTGACAGTCTATTAGTGGTCAATGATACATTGGCCTTTAGAAAAAGTTGAATAAGTTCGACAAGAAAAAAATGAAAAAAATGAACACACGACAAAGGTTGTTGAAAAAATGGTGAAAATTGAAAAATCATTTTCTTTCTCTATTATTCCAATATTGTATACCTAACTGCCTTCCTATGGTAGATGATGAAAACTCTGTATACGGAATTTAACTCATATCAATCATACGTATTATTTATATGAATAAACATACAATTGCGGATACAGAAAATTTGTATCGAAATTCAATTGATTAAATCTGTGGCGTTCGGGAAGGACACGATAAAAACATGGAATATACTTATCATCCTGATAAACCGGTGGAACTGTTGTTTTTTTATTTCCAAAACCATTGCACAACCGTTTTCATTTTTTTATCATGATTTTCTGATATATTTTTGACCATGGAAAAGTATGAAATGACTGTAACGTAACCCTAACACGACAGTTACTTTGGAACAAAATGGAACTTGACAAAAACATATAAACGCAAGTACAGGGTGCTTAATTGTAATCAGAAAAATTTTAGATCATTGAAAATATTTCATTATTCAATGAGCAATGAGCAAAAAAAAGCATCCCATGAAAGTGACTATTTATTTACTATTCAAAGAATTCATCAATTTTTACGATTGACTTAAAAAAACGTAATAACTATGTTATTGTGTTTGATGATTTTATTTCCTGGATTTGAAAACAATCGATGAACAATTTCATACCCTAGATTTATGACACTCTGCGTATATAAATCTATATATTTATACATAATTATTGAATGAAACGTAGTTGAAATAATTAGAATGAAACATATGTAATCTGTTGTATTGCTCATCTCGTCCAAAGTCTACTCTAATTAACGAGAGGAAAACACTTTAATGATGGATACTGAAGAATGTAAAGAAAAGTATTTATGCATAAAAGATCGTCGCGATATACGTAGTCAAAATAATTTTCTAACGAGTACATATCCACACTGTAATTTAGGCATGAAATGCCCCGTTGTGATTGTGAAGAACAAATAAAGAATGAAATCGAAGCAGAAGCAAATATACGCTTTTTTTTCTTTTTCCACGACTCTAGAAAATCCTTCCAATTTCGAAAAATAGTCCACCTTTTTTTTAAACGTCAACCACAATGTAACTGATTGTTTGCTAATACTGAGTCTGTTATTATTTGCTTAATCGCAACTCGCACGATTTTTTAAAAATAAATGTCCCAAAATATGTCTAATTCAATGAGACTTCAAAAAGCCCTCAAAGTGATCTGGGTCAAAATTAGGCCCGAAGAAAGAACGCTGTGGCAGAAGTCCAGGAGAAACCAAATAAAAAAAACCGAAGCCCTAATTTTTTGAACGAAATGCTTCGACGTTGAGGAGCCACGAGGATGAAAATATTTTCTAGTTTTCCAAAGAGAAGAAAACATTTAAAAATGATGATCTCAAACGTCAAATGTACTTTGCATTTATTTCGCTACTTATTTTTTGTTTTTTTTTTTTTTTTTTTTACATATTAGTCTACCTTATTCTATAAGATACAACTTGCCCATTAAGTATTATTTCTATGCGAAACATCTTTCTCTTTTCTTTCTTCGCGCTCTCTCTTTCTCTCTTTCTCTCTTTCTCTCTCTCGCTCTCTCTCTCTCTCTTTCAACGATAATTCTAAGTATAAAATAAGCAATAGAGCTTGTCTTAAGTAGCAACGATTTCAAATAACTCACACACGCGTTCGACTCCGTAAAACTTGCAGAATAAGCTTCGAAGTGTTTATTATTTTTATTTTTAATAATCCTTCCTTTTGAAATTTATTATTTATTCATGAAATGATTTCTTTTTTTTTCCACCATCGAAAATAAACAAGAGCGACGAATGCCTCGATTGCGAATGAAAATTTGATATTTAAAAATGAGGAATCATCGGATACGTGATTCGTCGTTAATTTGCACGTTGATCTGCGGGACATTTAGGCCACTTCCAATTATGCAAAAAGTTTCAGCTTTTCTACGATTATTATTCCTTTCATTACGCTCATGTTTATTTCGTTCTCTCTTAAATTTTCATTCATTTCAAAGCATTTACCATTGAACTTAGAGTAGATCGTTACTACATACTCTTCATTATTATTTTCCTCTTTCCCCATTTAAGATTTTCCTACGACCATTTTTCATCTTGTCGTCTTTATTGATTAATCGCAGTAACCTCACGAGGAGGAGGGAAAAAAAATCATTTATAATAAAACTTGTAGGTTCATTATCGTACATAACACCAACGAAAAATCCGATTTAAATTTACACAGCTTGTACACTTTGGATTTTATTGTTATATAATAATGATGATAATGATGATAATGATAATAATGCTAATAATAATAATAATAATACCGTTAATAATAATTGTGGACCAATTTAAATAACTTGACACGTAAACATTGAATGTGCTTACCTTCGTCGAATATACAAATCTATGCTATTGTTATGTCAAATGCCGAGTAATTATTAATATTATTATTTTCTTCGATTTCCACATCCTTTGTATGTTGTACATATATATATATATTTATATATACATATATGCATATACACGTGGATGTAAATATACGCATATGTGCACACATATATATCGTAACGAATCGCCAAGCATTTTCTTTGTTTTTCTGTTTTTAAGTATTAATTATTATTATTATTATTATTTTTTCTTCCTTTTCGTAATTCACAAGTGACGATAATAATAATAATATAGGCAAACTCTCGTAGCGTTGTACTTAGCGTTATTTAAAATAGCGTTATTTATACTGAAAAGTGTTTATTTGTTTGTTTGTTTTTATGCTTTTATTTTGTTTCTTTCTCCATGGCTTCCATTTCATTTGTTTTCTTCGTTTTGCTTTCCTTTCTTCTGAGTTTCGGACAGATATTGATTTGAGTTAACATTTTTTTTCAGCAGTTTATGGAGGGAATTCACTAACAAACTCGCGTCAAATCGACAACATTTTCATCACACTCACACACCTATAAAGAAATGTAAAAAATTCTTGCTTGCGAGACCCGCACTCACGTCAGTTAAAACTCACTGTTTTTTGAGCTCGTGTATTAATCGTTTTAATAAATTTTTTTTGTTTCTTTTTTTTTTCTCGTTTTCATGTCAACACTATACGGCACTACAAGCGTCAATAAACGCCGAATGTTTCTTCAACCTCGAAGAGGCAAATAAAATTCTGACCAATTTTTTCGGCAGTGCCAATCGTTCGAAAAAAATCAACGTTTCATTGTCGTGTCAGATTTTTTTATTTGAAAGCTCGCGAATGGGGGCTTTTGGTACGCTTGCAAGAAAATATTGATTTAAAAGCACCAGACGCAACATCATCATTTTTTCCAAACAATATCTCGCTCGGGTTTTAATCGCACGTCTCTCATTATCATTTTCTTTTTTTTTCACTTTTAAAACCTTTTTTCCACACAGAAAACACACACATTTACACTCGCAGGCATTTTTCGATTAATTTCACTATGTTCTCGAGTACAAAGACCGTTTTAACAAGTTCGTAACGGTAATGCACAACGATAATGATATTATAAATCACACGTCGTGCTTATTTATTTTTTATTCATGTTTTCGTGATTTTTATTTGTTTTTTCTATTTTTTTTCTGCATTTTTTTCGAGTTTGTTTTTTGTTTTTTTTTTTGTCCTTTTTATGATTTGTTATGATTTTTCAAGCTTAAATGGTTGATTGCTAAGACAACGGCTCCATGCACTTATACTTAGATCGTAAAATTTATTCTTAATGTATTTAGTTAAGTGTACAATATATTACGAATTAATTGAAAATTAATCCTGACAGCTAAAACGCTTGGGACTGCGAAGCTTTCTTGTATTTATTTAATTTTTGTTTTTTTTTTTTTTTTTCGCGTAATCGTTGACTAGCTGGATTTTAAGTGTGCGTGCGAACGTCAAAAAGTAAATGATTCAATTCGGCGAATGTGCGGTTTAGTGAAAAATTATTTTCGTCGCGATATGGACTATTTTATTCTTTTATTTTGTTTTACTCGGACGATTCCAATCGCCGAATCGTTCACTCGTCCTTTTTCATTTCCCTGTTCATCACACTTTCACGTCTCCCTTAGTCCACCCATAAATCATAGTAATTTTATTTTATTTTTTGCACGCAATCGATCGTGATATCTTACAACACGAAAAGCAAGGCTAAATTTTGGAAAAATTTAGCCCTGTTATTTGAAAAAATCTTCGAAGAAGAAGAAAATGATCGAACAGATTATTTGACGAATTTTGTTTAACCAACGGCTTAACGAAATTTGGGCGACACAATATTTCTTACTTGATTCAAATAGATATATTTATATGTATATGTATGTATATGTATATTTTTGTAATTGGTGACAAAATAGTGTAGTCATTGCAAAAGCACGTGCCTATTTATTGATTGGGATATAAATATTATCCTCTTAATTATTCTCTCGTTTTTCTTTGACTATTCGATTGCATACGCGGAATATTTTTTGGTGCAGTTGCACAAATATATATATATATATATATTATATGTATATCTCACGGGTATCAGCAATTAGTCATGAAAATCGACGTAGTATGTTAAATAAAATAATAAAAAATCATCAGCATTCTCGTTAAATAAAATGAATATAATTTCCTTATTCTGGAACTGAGTAATTACTAAAAAATGATTTTTCATTATGACAATAAAAAATGTATCATATCGTTCCATGATTTGTATGTAAAATTGCCGATACGCGTAAAATTCAATGATCTGAGCAATTAAAAACAAAATGGTAAATCGATTACAAGCCGTCACTATTTTTTAGTTTCTTTCCATTCATGATTTTTTATTTTGTATTCATTTCGTTCTAATTCACCCAAGAGTTTCGATTTCAATAATTAATCCCTGCGTAGTCGCATTTAATTCAATAATTTTTGCCCCATCACCCAAATACTTTGCTTATTCGACTTATTTTTGCTTATTCTCTCCCGGCTTCGAAGTTCTTATTGATCTTCATAGTTTTTTTTTCCTTAATCATTTCTCTATTCGCTTTTCTTTTTTTTGTCTTTTTCCACATTTTCGCATTCACCTCGTTTTAAGTACATGTGACCCACACGCGAAAATATCAAGAAATATCCTCGCGGAGTCAAGCTGGACGGCTTTGATAAAATTAGGATTTTTAGTCGTTTACTTTTTCATTTTCTGCTAATTTTCTCTAACTCACGGTCTTTGTTGAAAAATTATCATTTGCCCCCAACTTAAAAAAAAGAAAAAAAAAAAAAAAAACATCAACAGAATCTATTCGTTGATATGAAATAAAGATGGGATCCAAAAATCAATCGATAAAGCTTTCAACGTTCGTTCGAAATATTTTCCGAATGTTTTCACGATCATAGTGAGTTGAGATCGGTAATAACGAAAAAATTGTCTAAAAGATCGTGGCGGAAATGTCAGCGTGCAGTAATGCTATATTCTACATGTATAATAATATATGTGCACCTCGTGTGTGCTTTTTTGTTTGTTTGTTTTTAAATACAAATGGCGACAATTCATTTTTCTTTCTTCATAATCTTGTAACACTGAAGATTATCGTATTTACAACAGGAAACACTAGTGTAAACAACGGCCAAACCATCTTACGTTGACGGATAGCAAGGGAAAATAAAACAACAACAATAACACAAGGTATAAAGGTTACTAATCGTTTGGCATATTTTACTCCCCCCCCCCTCCCCCTCCTTCCGCCGCTACCTTGGAAAAAATTGTCGTTAGCATAGCTCTCGAACTTACTTGAATTTTCCATATTTTCAGCGACTTATTTTAATTACGATTTCGCGACTTAAGGTCAAAGCTTGCGTCTTAATCCTGACAATATTGAGTTTAGGATCTTTCGTAATTGACTAGCGTTATATGCGCTACCTGTGTTTTTCCCTTCTGTCTATTATCTGTCGTTACCTCTTTTTAATTATTTTATTCGGTGTGCATCGAGCTCTAATAATCGAAACGGAATGATAAAAATTGAAGGTCGTTCAGCGATATTGCCTTGACGATGAAATCGATAAATCTACACCACGTTTAACGTTAACCGTATAAAATCCTCTTTAAGTCCGAATAATTTGTTATTTAAGTTTGCCACGTCAAGAGGTTCTCGCATTTGTGCAAAGTGACAAAAATCATGCGAGTTTTTCTATGGGCATGATTCTCACGAAAATCAATCGATGCTTTCGTAACAAGAGCCCATTCTTATCGGTAATTCGGTCGATAAGTGAAGTTCATTGATTCCTTTGGCCGATAAAACAGACTTTAGACCCGTGTCTATCGATAAAATAGTCGTTGTTGGTAACTTACTCGATAAAACGGTTCTTAGTATAAATGCCTTCGGAATGTTCGTTATCCGGAATGTTCGATTGAACTTTGACACCATAACTCTTATCCCCATACGCGACCAGACGTTTGCAGGAGGAAGCTCGTTACCCCCGCACTCACAGCCTGGTTTCTTTTTCATTTTTTAGTAGCGCACGTACAGGAATCCGTAATTTCAGTAGCGTTGCTGAAACTCGTGGTGCCATCTGTTGAAGTCAATGTGGAAAATGACGATTGAACCGTTCGCCAGACCAGCCAGAAGGAATCTGTTAACATGATCGATTTCGTAAGCATTTGTTCTTTCATGATCGTTGCTCCCAATACTGTTTGCAAATGCGAATAAAATCGCCCAACGACAATGAATTACCGGCAGTAAATTAATGAACTTACTTCTGATCGTGCGAGAGAGCGAGAGAGCGCACGCTGCTCTCGCAGGTGGGAAACGCGTAGAGTAATGCGAGGTTAAAGGTCCTCCAGACCTCGACGATACCCTTGTCTCCGCCGGTCATTAAATACTCACCGTCTCTGCTTAGTAGTAGACACTGAAAAATAATAATAATAAATAATCGAAACGATCTAGATTCTTAGTTACTAAGTTGTTATAGTTCGCTTTTACGATTTTTGTAGTTATTTATTGATCAGATCAGATGTTCAGTTTAATCCTTAATAACCGACTTATTAATAAAAAAGAATGTTAAATTAATAAAAATTAGTGCTTTAATAATGAAAATTTTGTCATTCAACCAGTGTTCAGAGATTTTTAGAATGTCTCGATTGCAAGACGCCGAATTGCTTTAAATTGTTACACGCATCAAAATTAAAGTTTCTTACTTGAAGATTATCATTGTGAGCCTCGTGACGTAGCCTCTTTCCATTGATAGTGAATGCTGCAATGTGTCCACGTTCGTAATTAATTACGATCACTCCCTCACGGGACATGGCAATGTTTTCCGGTGAGTTGAAACCATTTGGAGGATCTAACGATCTCAAGAGGTCACCAAAGGTCGTATGTACCAAAACTGGACCATCTGGATGAACATGAATGAAGCATGTGTTCTTTATAAATCCGGGTTCAACGATAAAATGCAGACATCGTGGTTTTCAAAATATAAAACGGTATTTCACAGGCAATTCGTTGAAAACAATATTTACTACTCACAATAAGAGCCAGAAACTACGAGACCAAGCTCGGCCGAAATAACCACTGCGGTGACAGGTTGCTCGTGGCCGGTAAGGGTCGCACGAGGCGCAGGGGCTTCGCTCTCTCCAACAATCGTCTGCGTTCGGGCGTTCCAATGCCACAACAATACCGTGCAATCGGCACTGCCGGAAGCGATGTAACAATCCGATGTTATGTTACACTCGCTACGCGACAAACACGTCACGACACCGTAGTGACCAAACACGATTTGTACGATTTTCGCTGAAATGATAATCATTCTATTGAATTTTTTGGACATATATTGACAAGGGAAGTGGCCACCTATGTCTCTACAGTATTTTTGATAAATTGACGGCCGTTACTTTACGAGCTCATAACTCTGAGTAGAATCAGTATTTCTTGAGATATTTTTTTCTAAACAATCGTGCTATTTCCAACTAACCAAATCGCATGGGCCACAAGGTTATAAAACTATTAGTTTCACATTGTTTGTGTTTATAAAAAAATGTAATCGTTAGTGCAATTCGATTCAGGCTTTGGCTCGGGTCAAATTGACCCGAAGAAGGAACCTTGGATTTAATTTAACGGCTTCTGGCAACGTTTCACATCAATTTACAGATTATAGTTTATTTTTCAATTCAAAATGTTTGAATTACGTACCAGTTTCTGTGGAAAACACTCTAAAACTGTTGTCCCAGAATCCACATGCTACCAAGAATCGACTGTCGACCGTCGTGACGAAACAGTTGCTACGAATTTTCAGCTTTTGACTGAAATTGTCGCCTAAGTGACGTCGCAGTGCCGGGTTCGAACTGTTCGATGTTTGAGCTGAAATATTTTGTTTTTCAAATATTTATTCATGCGGGAAAATTGACGAAATATTGGAAGAAATATGTTTTTACGTGTCTGAATAAAACTTACACAAAACGGGATCCATTGACAATGGTTGGTTGATAGCCTGGGCCTGAGGCGCGTCCGCATAGCTCGGTGATTGTACAGACGCTAAAATTGTCACGCGAAGAAACGTTTTATTTAGAAATCTTCTCAATTTTAACTGTTCAAATCGAAACAATTAATTTTTAATCAGTTTTCATTTACGTACCCGCGTAGTTTGTGTTCCAACGATTAACAGCAAATTGTTGTCCCGTCGTAACAGTGACGACCGACGGTAATGGCAATTGGGGATAAGTGTTTGCAGAGATGTGACAAATCGGCGAATTCGATGGGAATTTTATTGTCATGCACACATCGTCCGGAATACTCGAGAACATCATCGGGGACTACAAAATTCAATTTTCTCGTCGTCAGTCAGATTATCAAAATTATTTATAAATTATTCAAAATATGAGACGTTAATCCGTCAGAGGTGACGCTGAGAATTTTTCTCACACTGCTATTAAAACGATAATTGCTTAAAATTTGTAACTCATTCTGCTTCTCGATAAGAAAAGTAATAAAATCATGAAAATTGGCAATTTTTTTGCCCGTTTTATTGAGAAGATCGCTTTAAAATCATAATTAATGTCCTGGAATAATTATTTATGTTCTATTTATTGATTCAAATAATTGAAAATGTAATTGTGAGAAAATCTTTTATTCCGTGACCCACGTTCACGGTGTACGTAACGCGAGCAACGAGAAAGGAATATAGAAATGTATAATTTTTTTAATTAATAATCACCAAATGCATTGCCGAACTTCTGGGAGGATGGGGTTCCATGAGAAGTTGAGACGGTGTCTGGCCGAAGTTTCTTATTTGATTTTCGATCGCTTCTTTCATAACGGGATCCGTAATTGTGTCTAACTCAACGCTACCCTCGTAAGTTAAGTAATAAAAAACGTTGGTGGCACGAACGGCTTCGGGTCCTGAAACAAAAAATCGTGCATTAAATTTATTCTTCAAAATTCAACTGAATGAAGAGTTAGAAAAAAACAAATTGCGAACAAATGAGCTTATATTGAGCAAAATTTGAAACAAGTTTTTGTGTTCTTTGACTGGTTGTACATTTCGACGACTCGTAAACGTGTTATGTATTACTGGATGAAACGCATTGTCGCGTTCACCACACGTGCCTAATTGCTCGGAGACGAAGAGAGGGCTAAGAAAAAGGAAGCTCGAGTAAAAACTAATTTCTTCCATACGCTAAAGCTCGTGCGCTTCTTCCCTCGCATCTCCCTTCCGAGTCTCACATTTCCCGTGACAATGTTCCAGGAAGAGCCGGATATAGAGGCGCCAGTGACAATTTCAATTCAACAGATTCTTCTTGAACCTGACTCTCATCCGTTTCAATAAATATTTCAACGAGTACACATTCATCGCGATATTTCCAACTTTTTTTTCTCAATATTCAAATCTTCAAATACGTACTGCATAAATAGTAATTGATTTTTTCGATGAATAGTGATTATTTCTTAAATCCAATTATCAATTTTTGCTCATTCCATTATTACTAATGAAGATAATGAACATAATTAACGGAGTTTCGAATTACCTCTCTGCTTGTAGCCGAATGTCAAGTCGATCCACTGGTGAAGTTGACAAGAGACAAACTCCGATTCGAGGGCCTGAATAGTTGTTTTTTTTTTTTTTGTTCAAAAACATGAAGAAAATATCGGTGAATATGATGAATTTTTCAATGAATTTACAAAATTAGTAACAAGTATGAAAAATCAAAAAGTGATTCGAGTCTGTAAAATTTTCACAAAATACTTTGTTCTTTATCACTACATTTGACGAATGATATACTGACCATTCGATTGATCCGAATGAATTCTTCGGGGGAGGATGCCCATGGAGGAAGCTCAACGTCACCAACGGAACTGCCATCTTCTTGTCTACCCAGACGATAACGATTGCTGTTCACCAACATTTCAGGTAGAAAGAAGAATTCCGGTATCAGTTCCTGTGTTCAAAAACAGTTGGAAATAGCATTGCGTTAATGAGATTCGTTCCAGAACCATCGAATAATTAATTATTAAAATATTTTAATAATAGTCTATGTTTCGGGACCGACTGTAATGTGTAATTAATATGGACGCGATTGAATGAATTTTCAAACGAACCTTGACGTCGGACGTGTCGCGCTGACAGTTTTTCCAAGAAAGTGCTACTGAAGAAAAGAGCCTGTTTGGATGATCGAACTTGCCACCCTGAAGAGCGAGGAACATAGTTGTCATGGGTTCCTGTATAAAAAAAAAAAAAATATATATAAGATCACATTAAAGCAGACCATGTAATTTTCAGTGGTGGAATAAGTTCTATTGAAAAATTCCATTCACTCTGATTATATTAAATATTTCGATACGCCCCAAAATATTAATTTTTTGTGAAAATGTAGTGTTTTCGAAATAGTATTTCTGTATCAATCTCACAACTATATCGTTAATTAAATCGAACTAGTTTGAATGAATAGAAATGGAAATTTGGTATTTTTGTAAGTTGCCTCAGGAAGTTAACGCGATGAGTGAGCAAAAATAATCCTCAAACAGAGTAGGAAAATAATATAACAAATTGTGAGAGCCTGTGATGAGGAAAAAAAAAGAATTAGAATTTTTTTTTCTTTTCATCGTGCAAAGACGAGTGACAGAGCGAATCCCTGCGGTACGCGTGCTTGCTGAACGAAGAGAAGCGTGGAATAAGAGGCAAGAAACTTGACAGGATTCTCAAGAAAATGTGTGGCACAAAACAGATGTATATTTAACGGAGCGTCGAGAGTAACTCTTCATTTTTTTTAAGCCTCTTTTTTCATTTCATTTTTTCACAATCTCCCTCCTCTTCTTGAATCCACGAGGGCGTTTCAACGCCCCCGAATTAGTGTTAACTCACTGCCTAAATGTGTCGACGAAATTTACGATCTGTTAATGGGGAGCGGGTGGCTTAACAAAGGATTAGGACTACCGGTTATATGAGCACTTTTATTTATCGGTTTGCACCGAAAATCCTGACGACTAAATTATTTTGCTGGACACCCAATTTCCTGGAGTTCAGGAATTTGAATTTTAATTGAACAAAAAAAACCCTAGCGTCATATTTTTCATATCAAAACAAATAACACCGGTTATATTTAAAATCGCAAGCCAAAATTCGTCCTGTTCGTTTGTTTGTTCAATTTTAAGCGGCCTTTTTATTCAAAAACATTGACCATTTTTTTGTTAACTAAAAATTCCATGAAAGGATTGTTTGTGTTATTTTTCTAAGATGTCTCAGCCGAAAATAAGTGATAATAATAATAAATACACGATTAACTTATCGTGGTGGGTACCAAGAAAAAAATGAGAAAAGTTGTAAGAAGACTAAAGAGAAAATGAGATACCGTGTTTTTCATATTTTTACGTACCACTCGTATGAGCCAATTAAGGACGAACGCAGCCGTCGAATAATGAGTCCCATAGTGGAAGGGTGGAATGCTGTCGTGTTCCCAACTTTGAAAGCGTTCCTCGAAGTAGGCCCTTCTTGATGGATTGAGGGCGCCAATGGGCTGCACACGATAAATAAAAAAATGAAAAATTCAAATCAATTATCTCCAAAAAAAGAAAATTAACACATTTTTTATTGACATGATCGTAACCGCAGTTTTTTGAATCTCGTTTAAAAGAAAAAAGTAATTAATAATTGAATTGAAAAGTCAATAAAAAGACAAGTATCCGAGTTTTTTGCATCATTCGCAATAGATCAAAAGAAACGCTTTACCTTCGATAAGTCTCGATAATTGCTGGGTAAGCTGAGATCGAGTTCTTTGGTCTCGTAGTTTGTTAATACCCAGGGAAAAACTGGATATTGATTCAAGTCGTTATACGTGCGGCCTGAAACACATGGAAATGAGAGGATGTTCTTAAACATTGATCAAACATGAAAAGATAGCTGGTAAGAAAAAATCTTGATTTCACTTCCGATAAGAATCGAATGCACCCAGATCACTTAGCTGGCCTATAAATCTTAGTAAACTGAGCATCTTTTGAGACATTTATTTTCAAAAAATTCAAAAAACCATACAAACACGAAATAAATTTTGCACATCGTAGTGTCGAATCTAATTAACGTACAAAATTCGAATTCAACACAGTAAATATTCCGAAATAAACGTTCAACGAAACTAACAAACAAAATAAATAAATAAAAAAATAATAATAATAAAATAAAAATAAAAAACAATCGGGAGAAAATTGCGTGACCTCCGTTCAGCCTGGGGGCGGTACGTCGGCAACCCTACATTAAAAGGTGGAGTCGTCGCCATAGAGTGTTCACTATGACACTCGTGTCTATTTTTACGAAAAACTCGTCGAGTCTCAATGGGGCGCGGTGCTCCGTTTAGTACGAGCATAACTCAAACCGTGACGGCTAATCGCTCCTGAAATTGTCACTCCGAGGTCTCACTTTCACTATGGCACTTTATCTCTCTTTCTCTCTTTCTTTCTCTCTCTCTCTCTCTCTCTCCCTCTCTCTCTTTCTCTTTCTATCTCTCCCTTATGTGCACTCTTTATACAAAAACTCAAAAGATCCATAGCAAATCCGGATCTCATCCAAGATGCATTAGCCGACAAGTCGTTTTACTTTCCCTTGTGCTCTCATAGCTCCTTTTACCCTTATTACAAGTATATATAGAGAGGTATTTGGATACGGACATTTAGCTAGTTATAAAAATAAGAAGATCGAATTTTCGATAATCAAATAAATGAATGAATTTTTTTTTCTTCAGTTTTTCGATTTTTGTCTCGCGTCCGTGGACACTTGAAATTTTTCAAAAAATATATCGACAAATGTCAATCTATCGATTATTTTCATTTTAGATCCTACTTTAATGAACAAATGCATTTTTCTTGTTGTCTTCAATAAAGACTTTAAATTTAGGATCGTTCGCTGTTACACGATGACAAAAATTTCGTTGCAAAATTCGATTATTTAGTTGAAAACATGCAACAAAATATTTATTAATTACCGCGAAATATCAAGTCGTCCGTGCTCAACCAAACAATCGTAGTTTCAAGACAAAATTTCTTCTCTGTACACAAATTATATTTCCATCGTGTTTTATTCCGACGCTTAAATATATTTCTCAAATTCTCAAGGGATTTTCATCGAAATTCTATTTCGAAAGATTCCATTATCAAAAACAACATAAATATACGAGAATTCATTCAAATCTGAAAATATTTACCGGCAGCGATAAACACACAGACACGCAAACATCCACAAAAGTATATATCTGTATATATAAATAAACATGTATATGTATATCGTAAGCGCGGATGAGCGGCGGATTCGGGGTGCATGCTGTCGCGGCTCGGTATATACAATGCATCGTAAATCACAGCAATGATGCACACTCCGTGCACGAGTCTCTGAAGCGCCCACACACACATACACCCAAATATATGGAGAAACACACACGCGAAGTTGCGTATAAATATACGCATATCACGAGTAGACGTGAATAATAGTAGGGCCGGGCGTTATGCATCAAAGTGATTATTAATGGGGGCGTCCGGGTTGAGCGAGCGCTCGTGGACCGATCTACGACAGCGGGTATGCTCGCGACACTTTTCGAAACGGCACGAGTACGAAGGATTGCAAAGAAAAAAGACGTGAAAAGTTATAAAAACAATATTTTGTTTAGAAATAATAATAATAATGAAAAATTTATCCGTTCGATTGCGTTATGAATGATTTGTAAAATAATAAAAGGAATATAATTATGGAATTCATAAAGATCAATTGTCAAAGGAAAAAAATGTTGATATTAAAAATATTATAAATAAATTTCGAACGAATGATTTGTCGGGTTTTATTGCCTTTGTTTAATGGCATGTTGGTACAGATGTGGATAGAAACAAAAAATTAACTACCTTTTGTCATTTTGACAAGTGACAACATCCCCTTCTCAGGCCCGTTCTAACCCCATGATAAATATTGTAGTCTTGGCGAGAACACGAAAATTCGTAACAACAAGTATTTCAAGCTGAGACGAGAGGCGAGACGAGCTCGTTTTTTTGAACCTCCGAAAGAGACTCGGAACAGCAGCGCATTTACATTACGTATATCGTATAAATTACTTCTTTTTTGATTTTTTTTCTCAACCCTTGTACGAGATACGTGGCGACGAGTCATCGCTCACACGCCTCCTATACATGAATTTCTCGACGAACATTTTTTTCTTCTTCTTTTCGTGTTAATTTATATCACGTATATACATTTAATTTTGATACTTTTTTTCTGCCTGAATTTATATGGAATATAACGAGGCACACACGACTCGAGATTGATTTTATCATTTTTGAATTTATTCAGCGACCTTTGCATCCGTGAATCCGATTCAACAAAAGTTTGCGCGAGTTCTCGTTTAAAAAGTAATTCAAACATTATTTTCATATCCTATCAGTTATCCGCGGTCAGAATAACTTTGTTTTTTTTTTTTTTTCCATGATGGAATTCGCGTTTGGTATTTTTTGTCGCATCGCGTATAGAAAAAATATTGAAATGGAAGAATATTCAATTCGATATTTTTCGGTCATATTAATGTTTCGCGTTGTGGATAAGCGTCTAACGAATGATTAATAAAAATAAATTTAAAAAAAGAACGTCTATAATTGGCGGGATCTTGGGCCCAGCATGCGTATTGCGATAAAAAAAAGATGCGGGCTATCGCTATTTGTACATTCAATTCAACGGCATCCATTTTTCTTAAACCAATAGAGAAGAGGAAGGCGCATAAACACGACGAGTTGCAATGGTATATGCGGGAGTATGGAACTCTCGCAGCAGGCCACGGTGCGCGAAAACGAGCGAGCTCGACCGGTTATCACCCTGGGACTTAGCTACATATGTTTATGCTACTTTACATATACGGTGTCCCGTTTTAAAAGCTCCGTGCTACTGTCTCCACCATACGCATGTGAGAAAAAAATCTTTTAACGAAAAGTTGTTTTATTCAAATCGAGCAAAATGAAGATAAATTTCACTCTGAATATGAATCCAATTGTCAGAGTCATTATGGGAAAGATATTTTTTATTTTTTTAAGTAGGATCATGTTTTTTTTAATATTCTGCATGCGAGGCTGTGGACATTGACAGCAACGAATACTAATTGGAGTAAATGAAATGCGAATGGAAGTATTGATAAATAATCAATTTTGATTACTCGTTTTCAATGGTTTTCATTTATGCGGTCAAAAGTATTACGTATTCCCTCTCAATCATTCGAATTGATGTTAAATATTAATTATGTGCAATAAATCGTCCACTTTGCTTCCTAGATTTTATGCATTTACACCGAATGACGTTGATTGGTATTCAAATGAATTAGATTGTTTGGACGAAATGAATTGAGTCAAGAAAATGATCGATTATACCCAATAAACATTTTTATTTAATGTCTAAAGCATTCGCTACTTGCTGTCAGTAAATGTGGCTTAGATAATTTGGATTAAATCAATTTCGAACATATTTAGTTGTTCAATAGTGTAAAGTGATCGGACTCTAATCTCGACCGAGTGTTAAACGTCCACAATGATTTTGTGGAAATTATCGATGAAGATAGATTTGCAAGAATATCAACTGATAAAAAATCAATTCCAACGATAACCTGCTTTCATTAAAAGTTTCCAAAGAATATTTCGAATTCTTAATCGATCTTAATGCCTCGTGGGTAATTCTATTCGTTAAAAAAATCTCCACGAATTCACCCCGCAGATTTTTTGTCATTTTAATCTCTCCACTGTCACAGTCAGTTGTTCAATCAGTAGAAAGAATAATTCATCAACAAATTGTTGTAGTTTATGAACAAATATGGTGAGAAAAAAATCGATGTGACAAATTCGTGAAGAAAATCTTTTTATAAAATCTCGATGAAAATGTCATCGAACGTCATGGAAAATTTGCATTTACTAATTAACGGTTGTCAACACTATCGTTATCAATATTTTTCGACGTTAATAAAATCTGCTGTGGTACAAATTCACCATTGCTCCGTTTAATTAAAAAATCCGTCAAATTCGACATAAAACTTTAGTAAACGTTTTTAACCCTTACTTGACTAATGGGCAGTGCAAAAAATGAGATATTTTGACGAAGTATTTTCAACTTGAAACTAAGCAATTGATAAGTATATAGTTCGTAATATATTAGAATCGAGACACCTTGTATAAAGCTACATGTATATTCGTAAATATTATTGGTATACGTGAAATACAGAGAGACCCGTAGAATATGTGGCTTGGCGCTGTTCTCTGGCGAGCGCCGGTGCACAGACCGACGCCCGGGGCTATTTATTTGCGCAATTAATATATAAGCCTCGTAAATACCGCGTTCCCCGAGGCGGGTGGGCACTCCCCCGGCAGTCTCGAATTTTCGAATAATTACACGTCCGTACTCATCGGCGTCATTAAATGAAAAAAAAAGACAAAAAATATTGTGCAAAACATTCACCCCCGAAGCCCTGTGTGCTCCCTAGACATTTCGTCCACTCATATTCACCATTTTGACTCTTCGTACGAGATTCATTTTTCTTTTTGTTCTGTAGGTTTCTGTCGTGTGTCATCTGTTCTGTATGTGTTTTTTTTTGTTTTTGTTCAATGTATACGAGGATGAGAACATTTTTGGAGGTTTCCAAAACGGTACTAACGAGCTAAAAATTTTGATCACATCCCCACCAAATTTCATACATTTGCAGCCTCACTTTGCATAAAATGCTTAGAACAAATGAATGATGCAATTAAATAAATTTAATTCGTTGTAAAAATGATTTTATTCCAATTTCGACTCGCGATACCAAAACCCCGGCAAAAATGTGACTTCTTCGGGGGTTTTATCGCTCAAATAATTGTCTCTTTATTTCGTGTCGAATAAAATGAGTTTTATGTGAGTCAATATCTTAAAAACTAAGCGGTAAATAATATGCAATTGAAAAATTATTCATCCCACAACAACACTGAATCTTCAAGTGTTTTCATTTGAAGATCTTTAAACCCATTTCGAAGACATGTTTGAAACAATGACCAAAGGCCTAATCGTTCAAGAGTTAGGTACGAAAATCGCGTGTGTGAAAAAATAAATTTTTATCGCAATGATCTGTCAAATTATTGCTGATGGATCGGATTAAAAATCGAGCAATCGGTTCATGAAGATCGTGTCTACACAATATTGGAATTTTGATCGATTTCAAAGATTCGAAAAAACGACAGAACTACTTTGATACAAATGCTTAAAAAAAGAAAGAAAAAAAAACAAAGAAAAGAGCTGAACGTAGCAGAGGGTCGTTGGCGTCTCGGCGGCTTTGAAACTCCCTCGACATGAGGAAGAGGATTACCCCGAGCGTGAGTGAGCTCACTCGGGTATCCGAGATCGACATGCAGGGGTAGTAGTGTAGATAGAGGATTACTCCGTTTTGGTGGGATAGACGCACACCCCGGAACGCGTTCTGCTGATTGAGAACATCCCTAATGCATCACGACAGAATCCATCCGCCCGTGTGCAGCCATAAAAAGGCCTCGAGTGTATCTTTACTTCGGGCGTAATGTCTTTTCGAAACCAATGTCCGCAGAAAAATGAGTGGGGAATTTTTCATGCCCTTGTATTTTATTTAAAAGAAGAATCAAACCGAAAAATGAAAGCAAACTTTTGTTACAGCTTTCGCGGTTTCAATCAAAAGGCCGGGGTATGTAAAAACAACGAGAAATAAGTTTCGGACATTTAGGAAGAGTAAAAAGGACTCGAGTTTTTTTATTTTCGTAGACGAAAACTATTGGAGCAGTGTAATTATGATTTTCGTGCTTAAAAACCAACTTTTGAAAAGTATTTCCACTGTTTCGAGTGCGAAAAAGTGGCACACAAGAGCTTGACACGGATTCGTGAAGGGACTACAACTTCCTGGTGTATTCCTTCCACGGCCATTCCGTTTTTTCGTTTCATCAAAAATCGGACAACATTCATTCGAAAATTGTCATAAATTTGTTTGAAAGTTAACTTTTAATGAAAAATGAATATTTTTAGAGACGTTTACGGTACCAAAGATGTTTGTATGTCATTTTATATTCCCTCGAATTTCCCTTGTCAGTTAATTTTTGTGTGTGGCTCACTATTTTTGAATGAAAAAACAAATAGTAAACGTTTGTTGGAATTTATTTTTGGAACTACGACGAATCTGTAATGTGATAACTCCGAAAGATTTTCAAAGAAAAATCTTCTTACGGAATATTTTTATTTATTTATAATTTCGTAGAAGCCCCTTCATATTAAAATAAATTTGGGTGTGATAATGGAATAGAACGTGAACACTCACCGGCAATCGTGTTGAGAAACATGAGGTACTCGAAGTTGGAAATTTCACGTCGTTGCCATTTTTGCGTCATGTTTGAATTTCTCATTAATTGTCGTGGTGACATCATCGAAGCTCTCCTAAAAAAAAAAAATCGATATTTAATAGTAGATTGTCAACCCTCAGTAGGAATAAAAAGTTGACTGATGTATCAAAGAAAACGAAATTGGAAGAAAAAAAAAATGTATACAGAGCGCAGAGCAAAATGATAGTCAGTAGACACCAACGATTCTCATGAGTAAACTTTAATACGAAGACACGAAGTTTGCTCACTAAATAATCTTCCTGATTTAGGATTGACGCACTGGTGAGTTGAGGGAATGCAACCGGGGGACAGGGCTTTTAATGATCCTCCACGGGTTTGCAAGTTTCTCACTCGTAGACTCGGGCGTGAATGTTAAAAACAAAACAAAAAAGGTACAACCGAGTCTTGCGATGACGACCGGACGCATAAATATACGCAAACCGCCATATTTCTCGAATTCGTAATATAAACCTTAAGAGGAAAGTAAAAAGCATATTATTTCCGAGTGAGATCGTTCACTGGACTGTAAATTTATTTAAAAACAATAATAACGCGAAAGAATGATTTTGACTGACGAGAAATCGTTGCTTTTCCGGTTTAAATAATGAATAAAATTCAATTATCATAAAATGTGGCAGACTTTACAAATATTTATCAAAGATCGATATTGATATTTAAGAAAACGAGTAAAAACCCTCAAAAGCTGTATGTTATCAAGAATTTTATTGAATTGGCGAAATCGCTTTGTGAACGGAGACGAGAAAGGATGTGTACTCGAATTATTTTTGTTGTTGAAGAATGTTTCTTGGATCAGACGTTGGATTCGCCGCACGACCAGCGTATATTTATGACCGTCGTATCTCTCGCCGAACGCGGTTCTCTTTTCTATTGAACATATATATATACATATAAAACTGGAGAGGTTTCGAAGCTTGGAGAGCATTTAATGGATGGTCCAGAGCCTCAAAGATGCGAACCTGTGTTCTCGCCGCTCTCGTTCTCCATTTTATACATACGCTATTTTAACTTCAATACATATATAAAGATGAACATTTTTACATATATTTTATACGTACAGGACAAATCCTCACGACTTAACTCTTTGGCACGGAGTTAACCTCACATTTTAACGACCTTTTGATCTCTAACCTGGATGAGATGCGATAAATGTCCTACAGTAAAGGCGCGTGAGCAGCTGCGTCCTTCGAGTCGCGTGGTTATAAAGACAGAGAAAACCGTTCGGGCGAGGGTACGACGATATTAATTTTCTAGAATTATATTTGTAATTTATCGAGAACTTTTGATGATCGACTTTTAACCGATTATTTCCGCTCGTCAAATGAGATTCAATGTCTGTTGTGTTATTTTTTCAAAGGTCCATTGTTCAATCGAGAAGTTTAGTGTGAGTTTTTGAAATCGATCAATTTCGAGTAAATTAATAAATAAAAGAATAATGTCGAAAAGGAGGATGATAAAGATGGTGGATAAATTGGCAAATACGGAGACGAGCGTGTGTTCGAGAATCAGGATTTCTATGAGGCCTTGGAAAGGGACACAAAGAAATGGTGGAATGCGTTGATCGTGTTCGAAAAGAGTCGCGGCACATCGTCGTCCGCGAAAGGGACGATGGGTCAGGTAGAAAGAGAAGAGAAAAGAGACAAGAATGAGGATGGGAAATGAGGAGGGACGGGATATACAACGAGCGAGGATCGAGGGAAGAACGCGAATGTCTTGGATCGCCAAGATTCGCCGAGGCAAAGAAAAATGGTCATCCGCTGGTTGGACCTGGCGAATCGGCTTGCGATCACCATCATTGTACACACCAATATACACAACTACACATCTCAAACGTAATATACACGTTGGAGATCTTTTGCGTGGAGATAGGGCGCGAGAAAAGGGTTGCGAGAGATCTCGGCTGTCGTCGTCGTCGTCCTCGTCCTCGTCCTACCTGAGCTAAAAGTCTTTGCCGCATCAGAGAACACAACGATAATAAATGTGTGTACGACGCTCACACGAATGCAGATGTACAGAGTCTCTCAAAGGTTATGTTCTGATTCAACGAAACGAATAAATCAACAAGTTCTGAGTAAAAAACGTCCTAAAAGATTCGATTAATCGATAATGGAAAATTGGATGGAAAAAAAGTGAAAAATCAGAGAGAGTAGATCGAGAATGTGCTGCACTCACGAACCCATTTGAGACGGCAAAGCATTTTGAATCCGCCAGTATTACAATGTGAATATTTTGTTTTTCTTTTAAAATACAGTTGCGTATATAGAATCACGTACCTGGTCTGGGGTATTCCGTATTTGATGCCAACACCGACCCGCGGCAGCGCCTTGATCACCTTTTTCACTGTAGTCTGGTCTGGGAAGGCGAACAGGATCGAAGCTGTTGACAAAAAAGCGTCAAGCAGACGCATAGGCATTATAAGTGGTCCACCAATTTTCGTTCCTACCAACGACTAAGGCAATATATAAAAATAGAGAGAGAGAGAGAGAGAGAGAGAGAGAGAGAGAGAGAGAGAGAGAAACATTGAGAGTATATGAGACTAACGAAGAGTTGCTGCTGCATTCACATCCGCGCGCGTCACACACGCGTTGACGACTCAAAGGCATCTTGCAATGTTTCATAATCGATAAATTATATAAATACCCACGAGTTTTCTTGGAAAACAGTTTTTTTCAATTGACTTTTAATATAAATACAAAATTTGTATTCAATGCAGAATATTGAGAAACTCTTCCACAATGTTTGCCTCTCAAATCTGTCAATCTCGAAATTCGATTAGAAACCAAAATGTCGATCCAAAGTTTCAATTACTTGGGATTTTATTGATCGAGTGTTTCATCGATTGTGGAGGCCAAAAGTTAGAGCCCAATAAAAATCAAATTCGTTAATCTTGTAGAACGTTTTCGTGTCTGCGAAATAGTATACGATCGTTATCACGAATGGTGAAGAATCTTTCGTGAGTCCGAAAAGTTTTCGTCATGTTGTGTTGGTCGAGGGATTCGTGACGCTTGGAAATAAGCTCATCCGCCAAAAGGATCGCAAATGAAATAGGGGGCAGAGGGAGAGCAAAACTCTCCGGAGACTTTGACGAATGGGTAATGTTTCCCATCATGTTTCGCCGATGGCGTGCAATGAGATCGTAACCATAATTAGCTCTAAGAAGCTTTGCGAGTAAGAATAATAAAAAAAAAAAAGAAAATCTTGTAGTGAAATTTATCGTTGTTATTTGTCGTTTCCAATATTATTCGTGCTTCTCTTTATGCTTATATAATTATGTTGATTATTCATTAATTTAGAGACACAAAAAAAGAAGTTTTAATCCCGAGGGTAATTTAAGTCTGCAAGGAGCGCCGAAGTGTCGCCAAAAGTGAAGGTGAAGTAACTTATTCAATTTTATTTATATTATCCTTGTCCTCTTATAGACTTGTATATTTTTTTTCTCCTTTGTTTATCGGGCCAGATATATCGCGAGAGAAAACGCGATTCAGCGGCCATTTTTAACGAACTCTTCGGCTGCCTCCTGCTACTGGGACATCGCGGTAATTTCTTTTTTTTTTCTTGTCTCTTCTTTAACGTACTTTTTTTCATGATTTCTTTTTTGTTTTGAAACTATGAGAATATATAAACGGCAATGGTGCGTTCGGGGTTGCATTCCACAAGAAGTAACCGTCCAACGAACGCATCGAAACTTGGGGATCAGATTAGAATCTGAGAAGACGTCCAGAGAATTTATCGGTCGCCTCGTGAAATAATCATTGAGGATGGCATCGAGCTCTTCGTCGACTCTTTTATGTATATGTACGTATTTATCTTTCACACTTTCTACATATACGAGCAGAAACATTTAAAAAACCTGAGTTCTTCATAGTCTAGCATTGATATTACTGCTTTTACTGTAAATATTCACAAAATCCTTTAAATAATTGCCAACTTTTATAAGAAATTGAAATAATTCATAAATTATGCTAATTTTCTTCAAATATGAACAATTAATAAACTAATTGGGAAATAAATATTATCTTATTACGAGTCATCATCTGATAATCCTTTGGAATAAATAAACGATTGATGTTTCATTGTAAAATTGTTACAAGAGCTTGGAATTATTGACTTGGAATAATAATGTCGTCATTTGAATAATAATCGTTGCACAAAAAATTATTTCAAGGATGCAATGATAGAATATATTGCAGAGTAAACTTGTTCTCAAGTTTTTGTACTCCAAATTAAGTGATACTTTTGTAGGGAGAAAAACATCTGCCACAAAGATTAAAAAATAACGAATAAGAAACGAATAAAATTGAAAAGTGAGGAGGGATTGATTGGTCGCTATGGAGAGAGTAATGAAAATCGAGAATGTGATCGAACGAAATTCCGATGCGCACCTTTCGAATAATAAATCGATGATGACAAAAACGCATACCGTAATGCGGAGCAGATATTTATCGTGTAAAAAAGTGTGCTCCGATGCACACCTCGAGACAAGCTCGAAATTCCGAGTCTCGTCTCTGTTGCAAAAGTTTTATTTTTCTACTCAGATTAGAGAAAGAGATTGGGGTCTGTCGTGTGAAATAATGCCGAATGCGTTTCGCTGCAACAAAAAATTCGGAATGTTCGACCTTTCGAAAAAATGGCGAACTCGATTCATGGGAACTGGATCTCAGAACATTCGAAAAATATATATGGAGAGTCTAATCAAATGTCATTAATGCAACATCATTGCAGCTCCACTTTCGATTCATTGTTTTTTTCTTTTTGTTGAAATTAAATTAACGACATTTTATTCCGTTTGCATGTTTATTCTTTCAGGCAATCACAACAAATGTAACGTTTTATTTCAACTGCAGTCAGGAGAATTCTCGTATTCGAATTGTATCAAAAGGGTGATTGCTTAATTAATTAGTGCACAACGACATAGATAATTATGAAAACACGATGTTCCTGAATCGAATTATTAATAAAAATGTTCCATTGAAAATCAATACTCACTTCTGCTGGCGAGGAAAATCTCGATGGCCACATTTTGCAATAAATAACGACGAGAAAATATCGCTCGAACTTCGGAGAAATACCATTTTCCGTGCAAATGATCACAGTATTTGAGGACCTGGAACAAGACGTTAAAAATACAAATTATAATGGAATCTTCAGACTTTCTTTAACTTGTTTAATTCACGAAATATTTCTTATTTTGTAAAAAAGTGCACGAAGTTTTATCCAATTCAACTAATATTGTTTGTCATTGAATTAAGTTCTTAGCAAATTTTCGAATATTCATTGTGCTGACACTTCGTAAAGATGATTTATTGGTAATTCAACAATTTTTGACGACCAAGAAATTTGAGTACAAATACAAATTGATGAAAAAGATGTTTTCAGTACGAAATTTTGAGGGATACAAACTTCAAGATCATAAGGCCATAAAAGTGACAGATGAAAAATTCGATATTCACCAGTGAGAAAGGTTGATATAAAAGTCGGATGAGTTCAAGTGTGTGATATAAAAATATAATACGGCAAGGATAACAGTAGCGGTTGCAAGATGGCCGTCATGGTGGGAGGAGCCTTTGGCCGCGAGTCCGGAATCGATTCCAGGACTTGGTTCGCGGACTTGCGCTCTTTGGTAAAAGGGACGAGGGAGAATCTTGGTTGTTTCCGTGCTAAAAAAAAAAAGAAATGAAGAAAAAAGGAACAAGAATTGAGCAGTCGGCGAAAAAAGTACAGCGAAGGAGAGACCGAGAGTTTGAGGTACCAAAGGAAGCCCTTATTTACCCTTATTTACAGCCCTGCCTTTTAACAAGCCTCTCAATTTTTTCGTTTTAATGAACATTCATTAAGAGCCCCTTAATTCCATTACGTTCTCTCGAACTTAATTATACTCGAAATAATCGGTCGACGCCATTTTTCTTTGACGGTACTCGAGTCAAGAACATTGTGGATCGTTATTTTTCAATCAAATTAGAAATGGTGTTAATTTTTCTTTGACTTTATAGGCGTGGAGATAACGTTGAAGTTTTCATGTTTGGAGAACGTAGTTTGAATCATAATTACGACGCACATCGCGTACGTTTAGTTACGAACAAAATGGTGCCTCATTGAAATTGATTGATTCGTCAAAATTGAGTAAAATGTTCATTTCATAGTAAAAACGAGGGTTCTAAATTTTCTTAGTAACCAATTTGACTAGGAATTATTTTGGTTCATCGAAACTTGAAAAGGCTGACGATGAGGAAGAAAAACAGTGAAAGATTTTTGAAACGAATGGTTTAGTTATAGATGACGTAAAATAGTTATTTCTTCGCGATGTGATTCGGAAGAAAGCAAATCGCGAACGACGACGCGACAAAATTGAGGTGCCCACATTTTTGTCTTCTTTGTTTGTCTGTTTTGATATTTTTCTCCATTTATTCGTCTCTCCTGTTTTATGTTGTCTCCTCAGTTTCTATTTGTCTCCCTCTTCACTTTTCTCCTCTTTCCGTCTCTCTCGGTCTCTCTCGCACGTGTCGCGTGGACTCAAAAAGCCAAACAGTTGTAGTTCGTGCTGACACTAGCAACCGTCAAAACCCAATTATCCGGCGGACGTTAGTCGTTTCGAATCCCCAGAGGGAGAAGATATTCTCCGTCTCTGGTCTACGCAGTGAAACTTAAACAAGGAAAATGCCTCGGTGGAAAATGTCGAAACATCCGCTTTTGTTTCAAGTCTTTAAATTATCCCGAAATTTAGTGCCCCAGCCTGTTCCAAACTCGCACACCGTGGCGTATAAAAAGCTCCAAACATAATAATTATAATAACAACAATTTAGTAAACATTTGACGTTTGAAATTTATGATAAATTATTTATAACCGATCGTCAAATAATTTCCAAAGCTCAAACTGTTTCCGTTCAATCTCTTTTTTCTGTATTCAATTATTTTTTAGGTTGTTTCATTTATTCGAACCATTATTTGTTGAATTTCGTCCGGTGTTGTATAAAAAAAAATTAGTAAATTTTCAATACCAAATATTTTCATTGAACAACGATATTTCTATTTAAAAAATATGAATAGATATTTAACTTTTTAAGGGACTTTTCATAAAAATTCCTTCATTTGCATTATTTCAAAAAAATATTTCAGGCAACCAGTCCTTAAAACCCGGGTTTCTGTTTGCCACCTCCGGAAAGTTTTCAAAACGAAGAGAGAGAAAGAGAGGGGAGAAAAGGGAGTTGAGGTCGGTAAGCCACCCCCTGTAGAATTGGTGCGCATGTCGACTCTCTGCTGCCGCGAACATAGCAAATACTGCGCCTGTCTGATAAGGGATGGTTCGTGCTCTAGAATTCATTACTGGACTGCGATTCACCAATACATATAGCACGTAAATTTCGACATCTATGTATATATTTATATATACAAAGAGCACAAAATAGTGCATGCGATACCTTATCAAAAATCGGAAGTACGGGCGTCCCTAAATTTTGTGGATTATTCGACGTGCCCCATCATCTGTTCTTTTTTTCAAGGCGATTATTATGATAATTATTCTCCTATTAGGGCATTTCTTCGTATACCGTGAAGAATAAAAACGAAATTTTTCATATTCATAAAAAAACAGTATGAGAAGAGCTCAATTCTTGTCATCGAGTGTCAAGTGGTAAATGAGTGAAGCGTCATCACCCCATGTCGCGTTGTTTTTTATGAAACAAGTATAGATATATGTGTATATTTGTGTAACCCCCAAGCCTCACGGGTATTTGTATTCGAAAATCTATGCCGAGGTGTGGGGCGAGTGTATTTGTGAGTTGTATCGGTAAAGCAACCCTCGCGGTCACTGGGAAGGGTGGCCAACAATGGGGGACACGTTGTAACAACATGTGTCTCGTTCGCAGCGTCTTTTTCCTCTCTACGCCCTTTTTTTTTGGATGTCCCACCATACATAATACACACTTGGAGTTGCATTCGATGCAGTTAACGTAGTGTGTACGTACACGCGATCTTTTCTTAAAACCACCCGGGGAGGTACAGAATGGGAAACCACTTAGCAGCCCACCAGCGGTATACAACAAACAGATTAAGCCACCGGACAATGATCGAGGTCCATATCCCCCTCCGCGGCCTCGTATTCACGACGTAAGTACTATTATACATAAGTGGGACTCTTCAGCACATGACCTTTTTCCAGAAGACATATTCACGAGTGTCTTTTCTCGGAACACCTAACTCTAGGACTCGAGAAGCTTCCACTCAACTTCTCAATACAAGTGCTTCAAATTCTCGAGGATGGAGAGCCGATAAATTCATAATTAAAAACATTTTAATTATAATAACGCAATGATTTTGATAAGAGTTGATATAAAAATGGAAAAATCGTGAGGGTGACGCAGGAAAATAGATGAAAAATCTGAATCGAATCATCATATTGAATCATTAAGTTTTTATATACGAAGAGAGTTATGTTCCCTCGATCTGGTTTTTGCTGGTTCGACATGGACTGTAAGCAACATCTGTGGCATCGATAATTAATCATTTTTCTTCGCCAGGATGAACTTTATTCAGGTATGTTGCAGGAAATAGATCAAACCTCAAAGTAATGCAGGTCTGATGTTTCATCACCACAGATCTATCGCTCATTTGAGAAGAATAAGAGAAAAGAATGTTCCCTACGAAGATTTGTGGATCATGTGGTAGCTGGATGCACTTAGGCGTTATTTCGTGTTAGCCATTATCGATGATCGAATAAAGCACTTCGTGATGAGAGGACATTTAACACAAGAGAAAAAGTCTCGAAAGATTCTCAATATTGGATGCTTAATGTTACGAGCATTAGGCGAAGCGGCTGAACCATTTTTTCGTTGTGGCATAGTGAAATATGCGAGCCACGTGCGAGTTCTCATAGAAATGTTGGGGTTCATGTACCTTTGGCTGGGACGAGAGATAACACTCTTGGATGGCTCGGGGGACCAGACAGTCGGACGCCACGGAGCTTTGCACAGCACGCAGCATCCCAAATATTCAGAGGCTCAAATTATCTCGGAACATCCGAATAGAAAAAAAGTTCAACGAAAAAAAAGGGTCATTAGAATGAGAAGTGGATGATCCTTGATGCCAAGCCCATTGACTCCACCGAACAACTATTTCTCGCATTTTCAAGGCAAGAGTACTTGACTTTTCTTCCAACAGTTTTGTGCTCCAGACTGGCGGTATTTGAAAAAAGTAGCAGGACAGGAGTCGCAGGGTTCAACGATCCGGAACCAGACCCGAAGAGCTCGATAAAGATGCAAAGTGGGCTCCACAAACAAGGACAACTTTCCATCTAATTAAGGCTTGGATATAAACCAAGTGTGTGAAAAGTTTTCCCTTCCGTTTCTTGGATGGTTACGTTATAAAAAATGTTAAATAATTGCCACGATCTTCCCGGAAGCAGATGCGCGTGCTGAGGCGTAGAACGTCGTCTATAACATTTTTCTACTATTTCTTTATCGCGGGCTCCGGTGAAATAGATCGTATACTGAAATAGAAGCGAAGAATTTTTTTTTGCTCAAGATCAAAAGACCGTAAGTTCCAGCTCACAAATTATCAGTATGGTATGTTGTTTTTTTTTTTTCTTTTTCATCTTTTTTTGGATCGGAGCTATGAAACCGATCACGAAACATCTGAAGCGCGGCAATTCGCGGCAAGAAACGTAAAGAGTCGCGGGCTCTTGAAAACTCGAGCTGCCCGCCTTTGCCGGCTGTCAGAGCTCAACGCTCTGAGCCTGGGATTATTCGAGGATTATTCGGGGATGTTCATTCGAGCTTATTTACAAGGACGAATCGAGACATGAACTCTGACGACCAGCTAAAACTCCTCGAAGATTCAATCGCCGCCAGAAAATTCATTTGTATCAACATCAATTTTTTTAAATAAATATTCAAAGTCGTTCTCCATAAGTACTAAACATTGCAATACAGTCTGAATTACCGTCATCGACATTTTATGTGTACTTGGAAGCATCTGCATCCCTTTCACGGGGTGAAAGGTGAAACTTATTATTGTAGATTTAGGCGATTCCGGATTCAAACGTTTCTCCATAATTCTCTGTTTCTCTTTCATCGAATTTTACGCTCGTATTGCACAATACTGAAGATGTAACGTTCTGTATACGTGGATATTATTCCAGAATACAGTTACTTTCCCTTAAATACCTACAAACATAATACATTATAGAAAGCCTCAGGGTATTATTTGTCAAACATCGATTGGCTATGGCTGCTCTTTTCAACTAGCAGGGGTTTCAGACATATATTTTTACGTGAAGTACGGTATTATATATAGCTATATATGTACAGGATATAAATGTGAATTTAATGTAAAGATACAGGAAAAGACCCAACGATCTTTCGACTAACGTCCGTAGACGCATAAAAGATTGAGGCTCTTGATACGTTACGACCCTCTGCTAGAGTGTCAAGTTCCTTTACCTTGTGGATAAAGATCTTCGAGAATAAAGATCAATCAAAAGATCAGTAACGATTTTGAAAAAAAAAACAAAGATTTGTGGTAAAACAAACAAGTAATGAAATTATTATTATTTTTTTTTAATTATAATCCTCATCAATACTAATTGATAACACTCGTCAGAATTTATCCGATTATCAATTTCCAATTTTCCAAATAAAATGAATGAAACGCGATTGACGAGTTCCTGAAGCGCGATAAGTTATCGAGCGTTCGTAATTCAAGGCTAATTAAGAAACGAATGTTTGTCCGAGTTGAAGGAATAATTCAGTGAGCGAAAAGCGAATTAAGTTGAAATCGGATGATGAAAGACACATTTGGGAAGCTTGAGTATTCCGGGTGGGCACAGAAAGAGAGAAATGAAGAGGGGTTGTGCTTAACGTAGCAGAGCATTTGACCCCCTGGAGTCACGGCAGAATCCCGATGGCTTCCTCGTATGGAACAAGAAATAAGTGAGAAAACTACACCGGGGGGTGAGCACAAGGGATGCTTTGCCTGTACGCGTGTCCCGCTCATGAATCAAGTCGCATTAGAGCGAAGAACCCGGAGGGTGGATGGATATACAGTCCTCTCGATGTATACCAATCTACCGATCCACTTTCTAGTAGATTGGATTTTGGAGCTTTATTCAATTATCCGTAACCGAGAGAGAGAGATAGAGAGAGAGAGAGAGAGAATCGTGGATACGGTGGAGTGCAGGTCAACTTGTCGTTCTAATAAGTGGAAAGGCTGTGGCGCTATAATTTTGAAAAAAAATTGGGAAAGTCTCAAATCGCAGCTAGTCTTAGAACCTCACAAAAACGTCCCGCAAGTTCGCAACCAAAAAAGCTGTAATCTCAGTCCCTCACTATGCTCAACTATCGCTGAAACGCGGGAATAATTATGAGTAAAAGAAAACCACGAAACAAATTTGTCGCGAAAGATTCGAGGAAATGTATTGTAGAAGGTGATTTCCCACATGAGTACTTTGGCATTGGGGTAACAACGAAATCGTCATGGGCTGGTAGTTCATAAAGAAAGTTCCAGCGGGTTGGGACTCAAAGCTCCTCGGGGTTGTCTCGGTGATTCGCTTCTGCGCGGCGGGTCGAGAAACGCGACATAGTGCGCTTGGAAGAAATAAAAGAGGAAGAGGAAGAATGAGAGGGAAAAGATAAGAGGCTTTGTCGCGGTTTCCGCGGAAGAAGGCGGGGCTGAATCGCGCAGCCGCCAAGTGAGGCTTGCTCGGTGATAGTGGGCGGGACTTTGACGCCGAGCAAAGTGAAGCAAGGGCCGTTGATCGAGCCGGTGTGTGGCCAGAGAGTTAAAACTATCTCTAAGCGTGGCTTTGGCACCTGCCACCACCGCCGCCGCCGCCGATGCCGCCGCGATCGTGCGAGTAAATATCGTGCGACGCACATACCGTTTTTTGCAATCGTGACAGTTCCGATACATCACACTTTGTTAGTGACTGTAATCAAGAATAATCAATTGGCAGGTGGTTTCGATTTGGAAATCAACGAAAGGATAGTCCCGATGCCGATGGACCGGTTGGAGGGGGAGGGAACCACCAGCAGGATAAGTTCGGGAATGAGTTGAAAGAATCGTAGATGAGGAATGCTATGAAATTCGTTGGTGGATGTGGAAACGACCGAAAAGAATGTTGCATCCTCGTGGGGCATCGGCGATGTGTGCTCAGGCCAAGATGTTGTATCAGATTAACAAGTACTACGGTGAGCGAGTACAGGCCCGAATGGGCCAGGTTGAAAAAACTATAAAAGAAGTTTGCAAAGTCGTGCAGGATGTTCTCAAGGAGGTTGAAATTCAAGAGCCACGATTCATCTCTTCGTTGACCGAGTGCAACGGTAGATACGAGGGTCTGGAGGTTGTTTCGCCTGGCGAGTTTGAAGTTGTTCTCTATCTGAATCAAATGGGGGTCTTTAATTTCGTCGATGACGGAACATTGCCTGGTTGCGCTGTGCTCAAACTAAGCGATGGTCGAAAACGTTCGATGTCTCTCTGGGTTGAATTTATCACGGCATCGGGTTATCTCTCAGCACGAAAGATACGCTCGCGATTTCAAACTCTCGTAGCGCAAGCTTGCGACAAGTGCGCTTACAGAGATTCCGTGAAAATGATCGCCGACACAACTGAAGTAAAGCTGAGAATACGGGAGCGATTCGTCGTTCAAATAACACCGGCTTTCAAGTGCTCCGGTGTGTGGCCGAGATCCGCCGCTCACTGGCCCATACCTCATGTTCCATGGCCACATCCAAATCTCGTTGCTGAAGTCAAGACCGATGGTTTCGATCTATTGTCTAAGGAGAGCGTCGCTCTCCAGGGCAAACAATCGGCAATGGAAGGCGACGCTTGGCTCCTCTCTTTCAACGAGGCGGAAAAGCGTCTCCTTCAAGGTAGCTGTCGACGAAAGTGTTTGAGTATACTCAAAACATTGAGGGATCGTCATCTAGATCTACCGGGCAATCCGGTCACGAGTTATCACATGAAAACTCTATTACTATACGAGTGCGAGAAACATCCATCCGAAGCGGAATGGGACGAAGGCTGTCTGGCCGATAGAATTAATGGCATTTTTCTACAACTCATATCGTGTCTCCAGTGTCGTAGGTGTCCTCACTATTTCCTACCGAATCTCGACCTCTTCAAGGGCAAGTCACCGACCGGCCTAGAGACCGCTGCCAAACAAGTCTGGAGACTGACGAGAGAACTTTTAACCAACAGCTGCGCCCTCGAAAAGCTTTAGATTCCAACTTACTCCACGTCGGATATATTCATGGAAAATACAGCCGAAAAATAATGAATACAGTCCAGTTCTAATTGAATCTCGTGAATACAACTATCGATATTGAACTTCGAAGGATTATTATAGTGAGAAGGGCTATATAGCTACGTGAATATCTCCGTCTTGAATTTATTGTGCACAGCTAAAATAATTTATTTTGCGAAGAACTGATTTGATATGAATGAACGTACCACGAGGGTACGATGAAAGAGTTGATCGATTTTAAGCCTAACGTGATTTGTTATAACTATTTCGTTAATTCATATTTATGAATTCCTATTGGAACTTTGTTCCAGCTGCGATAAAACATATTGAAAAATACGTAGTAGCTTGTCGAACATGTAAATAATAATAATTCCAATATTTACTTTACCATATTTTACGTCAATTATAAATTTGTATATAGTATATTTATTACCGCCTGACATATCCACCGTCTTCTGAATTCATTCCTCCTCCTCCTCATGTCTTTCTCCATCAGCTATGTAGTTTTGCAATATTAAAAACACCTCGCTGATTTTTTTTTTGTTTTTTTTTTTTTTTTTTTTTTTGTATATTCTTTGAATTAAAATCCAAGGGAGCATTTATAATCGCTGTAAATCTGCGATGAAATGTTTTTTAAGACATTTTTATCTCGAAAATAATCATCTCATCATTTCACTACGCGGTAGCTATTAATTAACGAGAGAATCACGATCAAGTCTCGTTGATCTTCGAATCGAGATAACGATTCAATTTATTCGTAAAATATTTCTGTCTGTAAAACCCATCATACGAAGGGGTCAACGTGGGTTGAATAATAATTGAATAATATGCATCTTCTTATTTCAACTGTTCGATTGTCTGAAGGAGAGTTCGTCATCACGTGCATAAATGTATCTGCGGTTATCAAACAGATGTGCCGTAATATACTAAAATCAGAATATACGTATCCCTAGTATTTGGAATCCAGCAAATAAATTCTAATCTCTTTTGCTACTGGATCCTCGAAAGGAGTAAAATAACTCGTTTCTGTCTGGTCTTATCTTCAAGTACTACTTTACGTTCAAAAGCGTCACGGAACGAGATATCGCGTTAAACGGTCAAGTCAATTCTACCTTCGGCTGTGTATGTGACTGAACAGAGAACAGAGCGGTAAGTATTTTATCAAATAGAATTTGAGCTAAGGTTGTACTATATCTCGCTTACAAGCAATAATTAAAGTATAAAACTGGTGAAAACCACATGGCAACAGTGTGATCACATGAGGAACCGCCCAGAAGTAGCTAATCAAGTTTGAAAGTCCGATAACTGCGGAGAGACAATCGCTGACTAAGTAATGGGTTGATCCTTTTGGTCGGTTATCGATCGCGGCATACGACGCAATTACCAGCTATAATTGCATTTGATCGCTCAAAATAACTTATTTGCTTCACGATGCAGTTTGTAGCCTTCATGAACTCTACTCACGATTGTTTTCTAAATGTGGTAAGTCCCTTGTTACAAATGTATCGAAGACTGGTCAGGAGGGTCAAGAGAATTTGGGCCCAAAGATGGTTTCGCCGTCGGGTTGGTCACCTATCGGGAGATTCGATCGTTTCTTCTTTCCCTTCGAGCATGTTTTTTGATGGTCAAGAGTCTTTCTCAAAGTTTTTCGATAATAGATGTTGGAAAAAAGTATCTTCTGGAGTTCTACGAAAGCCTGAACCTTCTAAAGTGACCGATTTAACCATGATCGGTGGTACGTGCTCCCAGTGTGATAACCCGATGAGTGCTTTATGTCATCAATCATCGATGACATGCAAAGGCCGTCCTTTTTACCCGGTGCAGGCCATTCAAAATGAATATCCAGGTTTTTTCGACTTAGCTCCGCCTCTCACCCCGCAAATAGTCGCCATATTTGACATTACGGTGTAAGGATTGACAAGGTAGAAAGGGTGGTGGAGAAGAATTTCCGAGCTAGGACAGAGACTTGTTCCGGCACAGGGAATACGGGATAATTTATGCAAGAGAACTCAGGGGCATTGTATACTACAACAAATACTGATGTAGCTTGCGCGTATGTACAAGAGGGCATTACGGCAAGAAATTAATGCAAAGCCCTTGTAGAAAAGCGAGAAGAAAGAGAGTTGCGGCATGATGTATAGAAGGAGCGTGTTCCGAGTGAACATCTTCTGCGCTGTGAGTTCTCTTTACCGCGGTATACGTCGAGGTTCCCCCGATCGATGCAGCCAGCAACGGGAGACTCGAGGAGGAGGCGGAGTCCGGTTATTTACCGCCGTTCGCGCATTGGTTGGCAGATAACGTTGGGAGGCGTCGCCTACTGGATCGAGGGCTGGAACACTCACCTGGCCTCGCGAGAATCCGGCTGTCGTAGAGGGTGGGCGGCAAGCAGAGGTGAACTAGCACAGTCTGCAATCTGCCGTTTGGGAGCCGAGACCAACCGGCGCTACGTTCTTTTCTGGCTCTCACCATACAGACATTTCGAACGAGAGCAAAGTGTCGATTTACCACGAGACTTTCAAAGAGTGCCAGATCTTGGTCTAACGCGAGTCTCTACAGTGAATACTTGGAAAATCTATTAACCAGGAGATTATCACGCTCGTGAAATATCGCAAATAAGCGAGAAAGATCAAGTACCGACGGCTGTAGAATTACATCGATAGATCCACGTGGTTCAATCGAGAGAAGCGAAATACGCGGGCCCAAAGTATAAAGACGCGCGGAATTGAATCGTTGGAAAGGTTTTTGGCTACCAGAAAGAATGCGGTGATCGGCGAAGCTTAAACGAGACTGAAAGCCCTCAACAGTTCGAGGGTAGTCTCAGGATGCTCGTCCCTGCTGATATGCTAGCAGCCCAGTCTAAAATGGTCTACCAAATAAACAAGTACTTCGGGGAGCGAGTGATGACAAGGAAGGCGCAGGTTGCCAAAACCATTCAGGAAGTTTGCCGAGTTGTTCAGGATGTGCTGAAAGAAGTTGAGGTCCAGGAGCCGCGTTTCATCTCATCATTGACGGATTACAACGGCAGATTCGATGGTCTCGATGTCATATCACCGACCGAATTCGAAATCGTTATTTATCTCAATCAAATGGGAGTGTTGAATTTCGTTGACGATGGTACATTGCCAGGTTGCGCTGTGCTGAAGCTCAGCGACGGTCGGAAGCGTTCAATGTCATTGTGGGTCGAGTTTATAACAGCATCGGGTTATCTATCAGCCCGTAAGATTCGTTCAAGATTTCAAACGCTGGTTGCTCAAGCGTGCGACAAGTGCGCGTACAGGGATTCTGTGAAAATGATCGCCGATACCACGGAGGTTAAGCTACGGATACGGGAAAGATACGTCGTTCAGATAACACCGGCTTTCAAGTGTGCCGGTTTGTGGCCAAGATCGGCATCCCATTGGCCCATACCCCATATACCATGGCCCCATCCAAATATCGTGGCTGAAGTTAAAGCCGAAGGTTTTGACATGTTATCCAAGGAGTGCATCGGATTACAGGGAAAACAATCGGCAATGGAGGGTGATGCGTGGGCTTTATCGTTCATTGACGCAGAGAATCGTCTTCTTCAGGGTGCAAGTAGGAAACGTTGTCTCAGTATACTGAAAACATTGAGGGATCGTCATCTCGATTTACCGGGCAATCCGGTCACGAGTTACCACATGAAAACACTGTTGTTGTACGAGTGCGAGAAACATCCTCATGAGGCCGAGTGGGACGAGGCTTGTCTGGGTGATCGAATAAATGGTATTTTTCTTCAGCTCATATCGAGCCTTCAGTGCCGAAGATGCCCGCACTATTTTTTACCGAATCTTGATCTCTTCAAGGGCAAATCTCCGAGTGGATTGGAGAACGCAGCTAAGCAAGTTTGGAGACTGACTCGTGAATTATTGACTAACAGTCGAGCATTGGAGAAACTTTAATTTGTGGCTAAAAGAACTTATGTGTGATCTCTCGCAAGTGTTTTTGCGGCTCGAGTACAGAGTGCGATGCAAAGGTATCCATTATCGAGCGTTAATAATATTGAGCATCATCTAATTTTATTATCAAGTGACGTGTCGTCCTTTTCGATCAAACAACACTTCTTACTCTGTGAACGTTTTCAATCAAGATCTCACCTTGACGAGTTATTTTCTTGACTAATGAGGATTATATGAAATATGAATGCTCGTGTTGCACCAGTGCGGTTGTGTCGTTTGCTACAAAGATAATTATAAATATTAAATAAACGAAAAAAAAAAAAAACTCGAAAAAAGCTGTCGCGTCGAGTTAGTGCCATATACATTACGAAAAATCGAGCTCCTCAACGAGAAAGTACGAGTGATTGTCTCATTGCAGTGATCGACTGGTTCTTTTGTTATGTTGTTTTGTTTCCTTTTTTTTTTTTTTTATTTTCATCCTTAAATCGCTGATGTAATATAATGTAAACGTCTTTGTATGGAAATATAGTAAACGAGCTCGGAATATGAAACGACTGATGAAAAAAAGTGAGATGAGCTCCACCGTCGCCTCGGAGGACTCGATACTCTTGGTCGTAGGCTATTAAAAGACGGAGGAAAAAAAAGCCACGTTTTAATTCTGTTATAATTCTTGTTCCCAATGCCTGCAACCTATACCGCTTTGTAAATACATCTAAAAGATATTTATTGAACTGTAACGATATGTGAAAAAATATATAGTAATATTTATATGACGATAAACGTGCATTCGTGTTTACATTCATTCGTACAAAACTCTTCGAGCATGTGTTTGACATTATTATCCCGGCGTATTCATGAATTCTTTCGTACCCAGGTCATCTCTCCGTCTCTTTTTCCTTCTCTCTTTCATTTTTTTTGTTCATCGCTCTCTCTCTCATACGCAGATTGGACGAATATTCTCGATTGGCTCGTAAATTCTTGGCCGCTTAGTCGTCATCACGACGAGATCGTTAAACACTTTTCTCTTTCTCTCGGTCCCTATCTATCTGACTCGCGTCCTCTGCCAAGTTAGGCATCGTAAGTTTTACAATTTGCTCTTCCGACATTCTCTTTTATTTTTTGGTCGTTTAAAGAGTGCCAAACGCAAGCGTTTCAAGCGACCACGCGATCTTTCTTTCCGTATTGTTTAACATTCCCTATTATTGTAATGAATTCAACAAAGATTTTACCTGCCAGATCCAAATATGACGGATATGGAAAATATTAGCACTGATTAAAAATAATTATCGAGCTTCTGCTTCATTATTGTTACTGAAAACAATGATAAATACATTGAAAGAAAAAAAAACCGTGAAAACATTGTTTTATCTTCTTCTGTGATACAATATAAGCGAAGGTGAAAATATTCGCGCAAACTGTCGACTCGCGAGTCATATTCATCGAAAATTCAGTTCTTGCATGTCAAAGTCCATTAATTTTATGAAAAAAATGTGTCAGAAATGTTTCCGTCGTGGATATCCGTGTCTGTGTTTCTATTATCGGAATGAACAACGTCGAACCCTCGTTGACTATCGCTAATTCGCAAATAACCTCGACCGATAACGCCTGGTTTTCATACCGTCGCACCTAAAACTCATCCAATTTCTAAAAACTAACGTTTCGTGCTGAAGACAAATATTATGTTCAATTTAAATATGCTCTTTATGCAAAATTGTATTTCACCTCGAACTGATTGACAAAATAGAAAATATGTATTCTCTCACTTTTCCCAAAGAAAATGTCGAGGCAATGCAACAATGTAACTGAAATTATCTTTTTCTCTTGTTGCATTAAATATATTCGAGTTCAAATATGTGAGAGTATCAAATGTTGGCAGTCGAACAAATGGATAAGTGGTACTCGCAAATAATTAATAATCCTGTTTATCCAACGTCTGTCACACTTACATGTCAAACGTTCACAATTTGTAACGAAATTCGCAATTTTCGAGATTCACCACAAAACTTATTGCACTTCGCTAATGTAGAATGCTGTTGAGTACGTAAGATGTGCATTAACTCTCGACACGGTTCTTATTCTATGTATTTGTATAATATATGAAAAGATAAAACTTGATGTACAAATGGAATTTCGTAGGCCTCGTGAAAACATTGAGAAACGAGAAAATGAATGAAAAGGGAGAGGGCACGAGAGAGAATTAAATATTTACCATTTCATAAATGACTTCACTGACATGTTAACTGTACCGCAGCCAAAATCCACTGAAGTGATCTCTTAAGCCACTCTAAACCTTGTTTAATGCCACCGCGAACATTTTTCTCTCGGCCATCGTAAATTTTTAGTCGCACTTGACAAATAACTCTAATAAGGATGGTAAATTAACGATTTTCTTAAAAAGAGAGAAAAGTTATTCCTCACGAAAGTCAAAATTGCAAGCTCTAAACTCAATTGGTGTAAATTTATTTTTATTTGTTAGAGTGAATAAATGAATTTATTTTATTGACAAGACACGGATCATTCTTTCAAAGGAATCAAATGGAAATTATAGAATCCAATGGCTACATGAATAATTACTAAGCAACACTTTACGAAACGTTCTCTTCTCGGTTTCATTCCTGTCCGTCACTGTCCCCACTTTAATTGAATTTTCACTCCTCCTGCCTTTGCTTTCGAATATATTTCCACAATAAGCAATTTTCCTATCGCGCTGAAACATGTATATTCATAAATTCGTACTTATCTCTAATTCATCAACGTGCAACGTCGTTAACAACGATAATTGCTCATTTAATGCGAAATACCCGTAAAATATGAGTCTGCGAGATCGAAAATCGGATAAATAGAATATAAAATGCATAGTCACACATATTCGATCGTTGAAACTGCAGAGAGAGAGAGACAGACAGACGGACAGAGAGGCAGAGAAAGAGAGACAGAGATGCAGAAAGAGAGAGGAATGAAGAGAATAACTTTGAACTGGTATAATTAACGACTGACATAAATTGAATCATAAAATTACAGTGTTTTGTAAATTAATTTGTTTGAGCATTCTTAAATCAAGCTCGTAATAAGACTCGTATGTATCATTAAAATTTCGAGATATGATACGATAACCGGCACTAAGGTTTCACGAAATAATATTGTTGAAATTGTAGATTCGATTAAAATTATTTTTAATTAAAAAATAATAGTGTTCGGTAAAAAAATTTGATAATTGTGATATTGATACTCGAAATACTGAATATTTTTAGCGATAATATATAAAGAATAGTTCTCCCTGACTGCATACTTTTTTTTTCAACAGAGAATCTCGCGTTTCATCCACATTCAAATTTACAAAAACTGTTAATCATTTTACTACAAAATATTTTCGGATCATGCAGACACGATAAAAACCTTTTTTGATTAAAATTAATATCGACAAAGTTAAATTCGATTTTCAAGAAAGTATTTCAAGTTCAAACGGTAAAAAAATGGCGACGTTGAGGGAGAATGTCTTATACATAGGGTCGTCTCGATTGTCGATTTAGTTTTAGTTCGTCGCGAAGCCTCCTCTCGCTATAAAAATCTTGGAAGATAAAGCCGCTAAGTTTATGCAGGCTGAGCAAAGTCAACGAATCAGAAAGAGAGAGAGAGAGAAAAAAAAGCGAAAGAAGCAAGAAACAAACAAAGAGAGAGAAAGAAAAAGAAGGAGGAAAAATAAAAAAGAAGAAAGGGAGACTCGTATTGCCCGAGATACCTGGCAAGTCTCTCGACAAAATAATAAGACAAAAGACCATCTTGGGGGTGGATGCAACTCAGAGAACGAGGAAGAGAGAGAGAGAGAGAAAGATAGAGAGAGGGAGAGAGAGAAAGAGTGAACGAGTGAGTTAAAAAAGAGTGTACAAAAACGACAGGGAACGGTGAGAGAGCGAGTGAACAAACATTTTCGGAAGAAGAGGAGAGATATAAAGAGGGAAGAAAAAAATGAGCAAAAGCGAGGAAAAAAAAGAGAATCCCGCAGGGCTCATAGCGAGGGACGGGTGGGATGAAATGGAGAGAAAACCGGCCATGAATTCACGGACGAGTGCAGCAACTACAGCAGCAGAATATCCGCCGTCCCCGGTCCGATCTCCCCACCGTAAAAAAACCTCGAAATAGTATTTTTTGCCCAGTAAACAAATAATCATTTGACTTTCATTAGACGCTTTTAATACCCGAAGATAATGTATATTGCTAATTTTTCTTGTAAATACCAAGGCCATTTTGAACTTCTTTTTTTTATGCACCTGCAATACTAATTTACATAATTATATGCATTGCGATATATCATTGAATTGCATCTGCCATAAAATCAATTAAAAAATGTTCAATTTGTCTCAATTAAATGTTTATGGATCGAGGATATTATTGATTACAACTTCGTTAGATGTTTCATTCTCGGAATATAAAATTGCACCTCTCCTTAAAGTGTTTGCTGCGTTCCTATCCAGCTGATTAACATAAACATGGGGACGAACTCGCAAACCGATAACTGCAACGAAATGCATTTATTCAATCAGTTCGGCGGATCTTGATCCATAAAAAGGAACCATTTTATACGTCCATATTTCGGGCCACAAATATATCGTATTATCTAGCTGTCGAATTCCACTTAATTGCGACACGGAATTTTTCTATCACAAAGTGTTTAACATTTCACATTTTGTCCCATCAGCCTAAAAAGATCTCTCGGTCAATATCTATGTATAGCATCCGACCTCATATAACCTCTTAATTTTATGATTCGTTCAACTTTCGTCGGTTTTTGTTGTTTCAGTTTTCTCCTGCAATCTTCAATCTCTCTTTATTCCTCCAAAATCAAAATTTCTGTTGGTCTTACGCGATATCCTTCAAAACGTATTTCTACCCCCGTTGTGCTGCAACTTTCTCTTTTTTCATTCTCCACCGCAGCCTACCCGTTCCCTTGTTTTCTGGTTTCGGTTCCTTCGTTTTTGTGCTCAATCGTTTTTTTTTGGTTTTTTTTTATCGTATGCAGCTCTTTATGAGAATGCTTACCGGATCTTAAGCTTTTCTGTTGCATTTATTTTTCTCGATACGGTAAAGACTTTCAGAGAGAATGTAACGCGTGCAAAAGTGGCTGTTACTTGACTATCGAAGTTGTTTAAAGAAAAAAAAACTCGGATTTTCCTTGTTTTGTGTATGCAACGGCGATTGGAAATTTGTTGACTTCGAATTCATGGATTAAAAAGTTATTTGGTTCATGTATCGAGCTTGATATTAAAAGAATTTGAAATAAAAAAATCGAACAACCCAAATAATTATTATAACAATAGGGATTGCTAAAAGGCGAAATGAAATAGTTTCAAAGACGCGAGCTCCCATCGTTAGAGTACGAGCCTTGGATAAGAAATGGTTTTTGATAAATAATTCATGTGTAAGTTTGAAACTTTATGCCCTGAGCTGGCGTTATCGAAGTCCCAGGTGTTCGAGAGCGCATCTTTCCACCCTCACTTACGAACAACATTATACTGAGGTCCTTTACAATTTTATGGACAAAACCACTCAAGTATCGGAACCCAGCAGGGTCTTGATAGCCTGAACGTCACTTCAGCGAATTCGTGAGACAAAACATTGAAAAGAATACGATGCAAAGGAGCGAAAAATTAGTTACACGTGTATTGATACTTCGTGAACACACTGGGTCATTTGGACCCGGCCAAATGTGACACGATCAAATTGAGATAAATTTGAATGAATTTATGACAACTTCAAAGACAAGTAAAATTAATAATTAAACGCGTATATTCGAGTTGAAAAAAGACTAACCACATAAAAATTTGAACGACGAAAAAAAAAAGGTATTCGATAAAGTTGCGGCTATGTGTTTTCGAGTGGGTGAGAAAGTTGTCACGTGGGGGCATCCGGTGATCTGGTTAATATCCCGCTGAGTTGACTATGTGGCCCTCGTTTAGCCAATACAGAGCGAGAGCCTGCTCTTCTCCCTAAGTGCGTTTTGGGTTCCATTACTTTTACTCGATGTTGTCGGAAGTTCTTTGTCGGCTTGTTTCACAAGATCGTAACTATACGAAATCTTGCCTAACTTTTTGAACCAAGTAACGTAAATATGTTTAAACTAGTTCCGACCTCTTCGTCTTCCGATAAATTAATAAAATTGGAAGTAGCTCAGAAAATAATGTTGCTAAAAAGGCTGGATAAATTGTTATTCGATTGAGTTTTGTTGCTGTCAAAGAGTGAGAACTATTTTCGTACTTGCCCCATTGTATTTTTTTTTCTTTTTTTTTTCTTTCTATCAAAGTTTAATGTCTCAAGCCTTATGATTTATAGGACGTAGTCAGGAAAATTTAATCTAACGAAAAACACTGTCTTGTGTGGCAGTATTCACTGCACTTGGTCATGTATATACTAAATGTCACTTTGGGAAAATTATTATCAAATTGATACAAACGATCTGTGCGCACGTAAGTCTCGAAGATCGATATTACAGACTGGTGCAGGGTTGTAACACCCTAGGGAGAGCGCGCGAATCGTTTTTCAGCAAGATACAAAAGCAGGGGGTGAAATTATTATGGTGTTGGACATGGAAAAAATGAATAAATCATAGAACAATTGGATGAACAGTAAATTTGAATTGATCTCATTTACAATCGGACTCTCCTGGGCCGATTAAATGTTCGATATTAAAACATAATTTTCATTACAAAATGTCAACCCTTTTATCGGCTCACATTTGTCGAGTAGACGTTTTGTCAAAATTTTGTTATCCCTTCTTGTCTCGAGGTATGAAAGCACCCTTTTGGAAATGGCATTAACCCTTGGAAGGGTTCAAAAGGGTTGAGTGCTTGCTGGTGAGTTGTCGGTTTGAATAATTAAGTATTGAGGCAAACGAGGGAGTACAAAGGCCTGGAATTGCTCAAAATCATATTTCAACTCTTCCTTCTTTTCAAACTTTTTTAGCTGAAGAAGAAATATCATAGTAGAAATATTAATTTTAGTATTTCTATTCGATGAAAAATACGCAATGAAGCGAAATTTACAGCAATTTTTGTGGATTTTACAGCGTAGTTAACCTAAAAATGAAACAAATGTGGGCAAAACAGTACGATTTATAATCGTGTTTTCCACTTCTGTACCTCGTGAACCCCGATGCCAGTTTTTCATCCCTCCAAAAGTAGGGATGTATGCGTGATCCCCACGAGGGTGAATCGGAATTTGATTGGTTCCGGGCGGGGGTTGGTTTATAGCGTGCCCAGTACCATCAAAAATCCACGTTGCTCTTTCTCGTTCGCCATTGAGTGTTACAGAGATTTATGTTCGGGCTTTTTTCCTCGTCGGTTAAAGAGTGAAAAGATTCGACAAAGAAAAAAGAGAGGATTACAGAAGCATAGTTGTTATGTAGAGAGGATGAGCTAGTTGTTATGGTAGCCTACGAATGAGAAAATGGACAGGCGTCCTGAAGAGCTTGTTTTCGAGGGAGGCGGTGAGAACTTTTGTAGGATCACGGCAAAACACTCATCGTCCCAAAGGGGCAAAGAAGAAGAAGAAACATCAGAATGGGAAGAAGAAAGATGTGACAAAACGTATCAAACACCACTCTATTTTTGGACTACTGGTGCGAGAGTCGAGGAATAAGCAACGTGGGTGCGTTAAGACAAAGATAGAGAATTTTCTGAGGGCAACAGGGAAAGAGAAAAAGAATCAATATAAATGAACACTAAAAAATAAATAAAGCAGAAAAAAGCCAACCACGTGTCAAAATATTGAAATTTAAAAACCAAGGAAAGGATAAATAATATTGCGAATAAATCGCTCTTGAATATTTTTTTTTGCTTACAATTTATGCGGTTTATTTATTAAATTTATATATGTTCGTCGCCGTAAATGAAAGAAAAAAAACAGAAACAAAAGCACTTGAAAGAAAAGATAAAAAGAAAGAGGAGAGTAAAGGCAACGGCAGCAGAATGAATGTATCCTTCGGCCTAACTTACGACCACGTCAAACATGATTTTCTATCTGTCATTTATTCCCTTCCTCGAGATTTCCTTTGCGTCGCTCGCGTAAAAAAATATAATATTTTGCTTCATTATTTCACCAGGAGAAAGTGAGAGCAAGAAATACAATTTTTTGCCTGCATTATTTATAGTTTGGATGTTGAGCGTCGCAAAGTTCGAGATCTATAGAGAGAATCCGACTCTAGCTCTCGGAATAAAATCATTGAAACTGACATTGGAAAAAAAAGTCCAGTAGCCTCGCCACCCAAATTTGAAACTGTCATCGTTAAGGAGAGAAACTTGCAAGTTATTCTCAAGACCGTATACAAAAAGAACCCAAAATCAACGTTACGGGTTTCGATTCTTGATCATTTCTCCACACGGGAAATTATTGCGGCGAATGAATAATTCAATTACAAATATACTTGATAATATTTCGGGAACCATTTCGGAACGAAAAAAACTCGGCAAATGCTACCAAAAAAGTGATTCAATAAAATATAAAATAAAACCAAAATTCGCAGATATAATAGAATTTTGGATTTCTCCTTTTTAATGAAGAATGATCCTCTAGAAACGGTTTGAAGCTCGAGAATCACACGGTTTCCGATCAGAATTTGACGATTAGAGCCGGAGAAACAAGCGTTTAAAAGCCGCAATGAAAATAAATCTGCAGCCAAAACGTTCAAAGTTTAGAAATGATTGATACGTACGAAAAAGAAAGAGTAAATATTCCTATTTCGATCGAAAAATTAAAGATAAAGAATAATTATAACGAAGAAAAAATACATTTCGTCGGAAACATGTACGAAATGAAATATTCAAACCTCGTTGCCACAAATACACACGTGCACAGGTCCGAGAAAGTAATAATAATAAGTGCGTGAAATGTTGAGTGGATGCATGGGTTGTGCATGGAATTCACGAGATAAAAAATGCACAAAAGCACGGAGCATCAAATGTATATATTCAAGGAACGGTCGCGCTGTCAGACCCAAAGTGTTTGGATTATAAATGTTTTCCGACCAAAAAGAATAAATACTTGTGTAGCACAAACCAAACAAAAAATTACTATGAAGATCAATTTTAGGCAGTCATTTTATTATAATTTTACAAGAAAAATAATAATTGTAATCCTATCAAAAGATTTTAAACCCCCTAAAAAAAAATACGAATATACCAGCATGCATTGAAAAGGATAATTTCCGAAATTTTGGTAAAAGCAAGCCCGGCGTGTAATCCGATCGAGAGACAAAACTTTCAGGAAAGAAAAAACAACTCCTTTATTCTCCACGAGGCTAATTCAGTGCGACCAGGTGGCAGGGGTTTTTGAATGCGACAACAGTTCGAAATTAAAATCTCTCGAGCAGATCGGAGAACGTATCTTGTTGATCAAAGAAAATGAAAAAAAAAAGAAGAACAAAAAAAAACAAAGAAAATAAGAAAAGGAGTGAGATCACTGAAAAAGATTGTAAAAGAGATTGAAAGCGGGAGAGAGAGGGGAGAGAATTTGAGGCACGATGTGTGGTGTGTTCTTGGAAAAAAAGATTTTTCGGTAGTGGATTTTGTATCTCGGGGGCATCAAACAAGCTGCCAACAATTAATCCGGATGAGAACTATACACAAATACGTGTGTTCATATGTATATATATATACGTATAATTTCGAGGTAACCCTATACCTGGTGGGGTCTTCTGATCGGGACGATTCAAAAAGCTCGTGCAGTACTCAGATATCTTAAGGTCTCTCCATAAAAACGCATACACGAACATGCTCAATGTTCCTTCATTTTTCAAAGCAATGAACCTGACCGACTGCAGCACATATCCCTATGAAAAAATTCGGAGAGACATCAAGCACGACCGGTCAATTTCACGTTGTGAAAAATACGAGGGTCGAGAGGGGGTGGTAGATTTGTTCTTGGCAAAGCCTTCCTTCAATCTCATATCGTATTTCGTGTTATTCAAATTTCAACAATACCACCGTTAAGGGCATTTCGTGCTAAGCCTTTCTCCCTTTCCTACACGTTGTTGTTGTTTTTTTTCTCTTTTTTTTCCAACCCCTCTTGAAGAATGGAATGAAAATTGATACCAAAGCTTAGATATTTGTTTAAAAATGTCTTATAACGATTTCTGTAATAAATAATTAAGCTAAAGTTTAATTTTAACACTAAAGTTTCAAGTCGTATGATAACCGGCGAAATGAGAAACAGTATCGATTGCACGAATGAATTACGTATATTTTTGTTCCTGTACACTCCGAAAATTCCTGCTTGAAAAATATCTGTTGGAACAGACAAAACGTTCGATATATATCTTCAAACATATATACTTAATATCCTGTACAATACGTGCAAGCCGATAGCGCCCGAGGGACAATAACCTCGGGGCTTGTAAAAATACAAACAGGACACCGAAAGCGCAAACAAGAAGAACCCTCTGTTCGGTGGACGCGCGAACAAAGGATGAACACGGTCGTTCCGTTTTCACCTCATACGGATCATATCTGGCAGCTTTGGTTCGCGATCAGAATCTCACTGCTTCCCTTTCCATTCTCTCTCCCCTTTTTTCAATCTTTGAATTGATTGAGGCAAAAAATTGATATTATGAAATGTTATTCATTTTGCATATTTCTAATACTTTATTTGTTGGATTTTAGTAAAAAAATGGCAAATAAAATTATTGCATCTCGATCAAAGCAGAGTTCGATTGTCATGTCGAGATAATCCGCTTGTCAAAAATGACTAAACAACTGGTCACATTTGCTCCCGGTCTCAGTTCAGTAAATATGACTCCGCGTGGACGGAGCCAACACAATTTCGAGGATTGATGAAACGAGAGAAGATCTGTCCCCGCCTGCTGGTAAATCAAATGGGGGATGAAGTCATCACGACCCCGAGGATCGAGTAATTCTAATGCTGCGATCTGGTGTGTCGCAAATCGTTCTGACTAGCTTATAACATTTTTTTATATTCACATACGGACTGATTACGATAAGATAATAATTTCGAGTATTTTGAGAACCAATTTTTCATTAAGAAGAATTATCTGATTAACGAAAAATCCAGAAACAAAATAGTATCGATTCTTATCTAAATAAACATCTGAACAATTTTTGATGAACGAAAAAAATGGCAAAAAATCTGTAACAAATTTGGAAAAATGACTGGGATAGATATTCGTTCTCACGGTACCACCGACCGAAATAATCAACCCGATTCGTGTGTCTAATTTGAATCATCCTGTATTTTGCTGGACCCTTCGTTCGCTCGAACGGAAACAATCACATTACATCCCATACGTGGAACACTTCGCCTTACGATCGGCCATAATAATGCGCGTGCAAGTCACCCCCTCCCTCTAGTGAGTTCTTCGAGGCATCAAACACCCCTCGGTCCATTGACAGGGTGTACTAATGTAATGTAATGATTTCTTATTTATTTTAAGCTGATGCCTCAACGAACCTGCTGTATCATTTCTTACATCCCCTTGTTTTATTTTTTCGAGTTGTGGTGACTTTATGAATAAAGTTTTATGTAAATGGTAAATAAATTGTCAGACAGTTTCAAAATCTAGCTAATGAACTTTGCAATCAAATTTTCTACGATAAAGAGCCAAAAATCAAAGTTTCTGCTCTAAACCAGAGAATGACAGGCAACTGCTGAATAAAACATTATATCAAAATATATATATATTTTTAAAAAACCATCAATAATCAAACCATGATATTGTGTGAAAAAATATTTGCGAGACGAACTAATGAGAATAGTAATCAATAACGTACATAAACTCGTGTTTGATACTAAGTATTGGAAAAAAAATGAATGTCTTATATTCATTCTGGTCACGAAGCATCGAAAAAAAAAGACATTCGATTTCGTATAACTTACGGGCGAGTGAACAGGTTAGGGATCGTTAACTCTGGTATTATAAATGCATTACAAACTGAAGCTGGAGATAAAGAGAGAGATGAGTCAGTATATATTGAGGATCATCGAGAGAAAGGACATTACGATTGTTCAATCTATTTGTCCGGGGTTGAATTTCGAGGAGGGTGGCAGGTGGCACTAATTTTACGGATCAACGGCTGTGACGGATGTAACGAGACGCACGAGCTTTTGCTGCCTCTCTCGAGAGAGAAGTCACCGAAAAATAAATCCATCTCTTTCTTTCTCATTTCGTCACACGTGGTCGCTTCGATGAACACGTTGTCATGGTTTGTTTTATAAAATTTTAGGGATCCATCGTAATACAAAAGCATCGCACTGTAGCAATTTGTGAATAACAAAAGAAAGTTTAAGTTTGAATAGAAATCTGAACGAAAATCTTTAAAAATCGATCATCTCGAATGTTTTTTTGTCATTCGATTTGTTGAGTATTTCATCGTAATGAGTTTTGTTCACTTTATTTCCAGTGAAGATATCGAAAAAAATATCAAGACGAAGAAATCAACACGCGAATCGCGCACGAAGATAGTTTTTCTTTTTAGTCGTGCAACAAATTGAATGACCGGAACGAATCTTTGACACAATGTATTATCGTGTGGATCCATTTGACTGAAATTTCAATGAATTCTTCAAAACGCAAACTGAACGTTTTTGGGATATGAGATGATTGAGAAAAGTCGTATTTGTTTTGAATGATTTCAAGCTGAGAACTCAAACCCTAAAATAGGATGTTTCGAATGAGAAGCCCGAAATTTCTTTCCAAGAATTTCGAGGCTGGAAAGAATAAGAGCGAAGAAGAAGAAAAATGATGCATACTAAATTCATTCCTTGGGCAAATGAGACCTGGCACTTCATTAGTATCGTCATCGATCATAAAGTCATCGAGGCTTTCGTCGAGTCATATGATTTTTCAATTGCCCCCAAGGCGCCACCACCACGAAACATCAGACTCGGTTATGGAAAGCATAAAAAGAAGTTAGAGTACGCGTTCTCTGTACGAGGTTTACCCTTGTTTTATCGATCGCACAGACAAATTAAAATAGTAAGCAAGCTTTTGTGCTCCAGGCAAAAAGAGTTTTACTTGTTCAGGGTTGTGTTGCGTGTATCTTATCAGGTTTTTACGTCAACACAAAACACGACGGCGAACGTCATTCAATAGTGCACGTCACTTAGCCTTAACGTCCTTGAAAGATATGTCATGCAACATTGTTCAATCATTCCCATGCTAAAATTAGATGAAAAATAGAATATTTTTAGCTCTGTCATTGTTTTTGAACAGAAAATAAACACAAACAATTTTTTGACATTTTTGTTTTTATAAACATTTCAACAAAGTCAATTGAAGTAACCACTGTTTTCTTGAACATAAAAGAAATATCCTTGAAATTGAATTAAAAAAAGTATGAAAATTCTTTAAAAAATTTAGTTGATAATGTGAAAGTGATGGAAAATATGAATTTACGCGAGAACAATTTAAACGTGTTAGGAAATACGGTGGTTGAATATTTTTCATAGGTGTCATACGTAGCCTAGTAGACAGCATTCTTTTGTACCGTACAGTACGCGTGGCTCATTAGTACTAATGAGTAATGAGCCAATGATTAGAGGAGGCGGTCTGGAGGCGTGTCAGTCCCTTGATCTTGCCGGCCAAGCAAAAACCCTACTTCGTTCCCTCTCCCTCTTTCTCTCCCTCTCTCTTTCGCTCACTCTGTTGTTCCTTGTACCTTAAGCTGTATATATTCGTCTCTGTCGTCATGTCTCTCACTCTTTCTCGTCAAAGTTGCCATCTTGCTACCCTCCTTCAATTCTTTCCCGCTTTATGCCTCGTCTCTTTAGACGTTCAATTTCTTTCCTACAGTCCGAGTCCTGATAAATTGTAAAACTACCCTTATTTGTACCTTTAGTTCGAAAAAATATAAAAATATTTTCAAAAAGCAAGCATAGTTGTGTCGGTATGAAATTTTTATTTATTTAAATATTGCTTTCTGCAGAATTTTCTCTGAAAATCCATTTTTTTTCAATCAACTTTGTCTGGCTCCTAATAATGGCGATGTTCCATAACACTTTTCTACAAGAACAAATGTTCAACTACCCAAAAATAATGAACACGAGGTGTAATATTTTGAAGATATTTCATCGGCAAAGATGAAAGCAAATTTATGAACAACCCTCCTCGAGCCTGAGGCGTCGAGACGGGGTGTCAGGCTGGTATTTTTTAAGTTCATCAAAACGTCGTAATATACCGCGGCACCATTTATTCAAGCCGCAAACCGCTCCGCTCTGATTAGATCGTTAAGCTCGGTAAATGCAACCATAAAGTCACTAATTTAACGAACGACCTGCCGAAACTTAATCGATCCACACGAATGTTTTGCTCAGTCATTTCCAGAAACATTTCATAAACCGGTAGAGAAATAGGCTGTTTTTGAGTTTGTTTGGACGAAAAAATTGTGTATGAGCACCGTGAGAAATTCGCGAGATTTTCAGGGATTGATACTTTGATGCAAAATTATTATAATTCATATTTTATGAGAAATAAGATACGTTCCATAAAAGCTAAAAATTATTTCGGCAATTTGTGCATAAATTTTTCGACAAACATTGCCATATTCGGTATTAAGACAGGGCCCTGGTGAATTTACGATTAATAAAACTTGATGAATTAAAAAAAAAAAAAAAAAAAAAAAAATCTTTATTCGCATGTGTTTAAACTTCCAGGTGAATTTGAAATTTATTTCACGTACGACTTATTTCAGGAAATCTTGATGTCTGATGTCATTTTGGAGATAGCAAATATTATAATTAAGTGGGAATTTCTCCATCGAGGATAATGTCCGAAGTACCGAATACGTATACGTTGACCGTGAACGATTCAGGAGCTACCACGATTTTTAAATAAAAAAAGTTTTATAGTGACGAGGAGGGAGACGAGGGGAAAGGGGAAGGGACTCTTTGTGTGAAAGATCCACAAAAGCCAGAGTCGTATTTGGGTACTATGTGGTTCAATATTACGCCTACCTTTTTGCGGCTGTCGGCATTCCCGTATCCGATAATAATAACATAACGACACGAAATGTAAATAAATAAAAGTAAAAAGAAAAAAGTGGGCTTGGAGGATGCAAAGGGACGAAGAACGGAAGAAACAAGAGTCCTGGGATCCTTCGGTGTCCCGTGGCTAGTGTCAACGTTTGACTTTACGAGGGAGCTGGTGGCGCGGACCCAGAGAAAGAGAAGAAGAAGAAGAAGAAGAAAAAGATTCACGTATGTGACAGAAAAGGAAGAAATAAACGAAGAGAGAGAGAGAGAGAGAGAGGGAGAAAGAAGGATCGCGGAGTGCAAGTCCACTGTGCTGGTTTTCAACTACAATGGCCACCCGTCGTGAGCAGACCAGCCTCTTCGACTCCCGGATGAGTTAATGATATCCCGTTCTCTTCTTGTTCGAGCCATATATAGTTGCATTTCTATTAAATAGACGTCAATCAACGACCGCTACGAAATTTCTACCTAAGCAATGCATTCCAGGGTGGGCTGAAGTCACCCCTTCTGAAGCAATGATTTTTTTCACCAGCTCCAGCCTCTTCATCATGAAATTTGACTGGCGTAACTGTACTGCATGTATTTATTTTATGTAATTTTTACATTTTATTTGGAAAGAGTTCCAACGATTGAGCGTAGTTAGCAGAATGTCTAAAGTTTTAAGAGTTTGGCTAAAACCACCTCAAACTGATCCGCGCATTGACACAAACTTACTTCAAAAACTTGCATCGTTACTTCAAGCTCGTTCACTAATAAAATCCCATCTAATTCTACAAAGTAAGTGAGATCTTTCCGCAAGAATGCAGAACAACATGTTGAACTATCCGCGGTCTCTGTGCTGATAAAAAGAAGAAGAAAAAAAATGTTTCAAGACCGGTAACTTGATCCTGTTATTCGCGCGGCAGAGTCCAGGGTCGTAGGGGGCTGACAGCCGCTGGGAATCATGTTTCGAGCTACACCGTTGCACTCCCTTTTTTTCTCTTTACCCGCACTGTTTTCTGCCGAGGTATAATATGCGTGAAGAAGATAGGTAGACGAAGATAAGCCCGACTCGAGAATCCTTGAGTTCGGATGTAACCCGGACGGTGTACGAGACCAGGTAGGAAAGAAAGTTGGGGGCTTGAGTAGCGTGGAACGCGAGTACGTTAAAATTAACGTATTTACAAAAAAAAAAAAAGAAATACGACGATTCGTTGTCCGAATAATATCGACGAATTTCATGGCATGGCATTCAATGGTTTTGGAAGAAAGTTTCGTACAATTGACGACTTATCACGCTATGAAAAACAGCCGTCATTCTACCCAGGTGTGAACTGCATAAATTTTCCTGCTCAATCAATTCCACGAGGCAATTGGGTATAACGAATGTCCCGAGACAACCCCCGAAAAACTTGAACCGAGGCGTCGACTTGGCGCGCGAGCAAGAAAACTCGTCTTCGACCTCATCGTTCTCATCGAGATGAGACTGATGTCCCAGCAGTGTTTTTATTCTTTTGACGATGCTGGAGGTGTCACCGCGCCGTTCTTTCGTGGCCAGCAATGCATTGGGCACATCAGGACTTAGCATCAACTACGAACATGGTCACATATTCTGAGCTTCATACAGAGTGACCCAAAAGTCAAATCCATTTTTCAGAGGATGTGAATGTAGCTTGGAAATCGAAGAAGAAGAAAAAGGGTCTGTTTGCTCGAAACATCAGCGATAATGGGGATAGGTGCGTCATTGCCGTGAATTGAGTGCATCGTACGAGCGGGACTTTGTTCGAGAAGGAGGAACGTTACCTTCAGCCTCAACGAGTTAATGTCCAAGTGGCATTAGTTAATATCGTTATTACGAACAGCATCCGATTCAAAACAGTCCCAGAACTTTTAAATACCGGAATTTAGGAACTTCGTCGTCAACCAAAGTTAAAAAGTGATTTTAGAGACATCCTGTATGCACCGAAGTTTGTTATGTGCTGGACCGTGGCATGAGGAACAGCCGCTGTGGTCCCTCGGCAACTGGAAGTCTGGAAGGTCTGCCAGGTGACGGCGGCGCCTCGTAGGACATCCATCTTCGGGATGTGGGAGAGAGGCCATATCCACCAGGCAGGCATGTAGCCATTCAGTGTTCTCTCCCAGTCCCCATTCTCGCCAAGATACCGGGCTCCTTTAGCAGCCCTTTCCGATGGAGGCCCGGAGATCCACCGAACTTGGGGGAGTCTCTGGGCCTACGAGAGAAAAGGTATCCAGGAAAGAGACCGGAGACGAGATACAAGATACAAGACAGCGTAGCAAAGAAGAGGAGGATGAGGCGGAGGAATAAGAAGAAGACTCCGAGTCCATTCGAATCGCTGAGAACCCTCGCGGTTATTTATTAGAGGGATTCGTTAAGGCCATCCTAGACTTCAACTGGGTACATATCCTGTCTCTTTTCCTTATTCTCTCTCTCTCTCCCTCTTTGTCTTCTAACCTTTTGCGGAGACTTTCAAATCGCAAAAGACTCGTACGAGAGACAGCGAATCGTGACGCCATCAGAGGTTTCTTGTCCATCTCCCTAGTTGCATTGTTTTAATCTTACATCGCAAACGGAAAGCTTCCTTTCTTTTCTAATATGTTTAATGTTCAGCTTCGATCTTTCAACCCTCAAGTTCCCTTAGCTACTCCGAATGTTTCCTGAGTCTTTTTCGTATTCCCTCGCTTCTTTAACTACGCGTCGCACACAAACACGCACGCACGCACACACACACACACACACACACACCAGGTTTTCTGCTTCCTTTCTCTACATTCGTTGTCGTTCAACTCGGATCAGTGACCACGAGGTATCGTCAAGTCCCGTGAGTCCTACGCATCTTGCCTGATGAGATCCAGTACCGGCTTACCTACAAGTGTGGAATTTTCATCAAGATCTAAGTCCCGAGACATCGCAACCTTTTTTGTCTCGATACAATCGGACACTGGGCCCGTGTCGACGTGTCGAGCTATATAAAGCTCGGAGCCAAAGGGCACCCGGAAAAGAGGATAAAAACGACGTCTTTTATAGTCGATAGAACCCAGTAACGCGATATATATTCGAGGAGATTGCTGATTATATTTTTTATACGAACAGGTAAACACGTAAGAAAATAAATAAATTTCAAAACCCCTCAAGTTTTATGAACATTTGATGGACCGTACACCCACGTGAACGAGATCAAGGTGAACGATTTTTAATCGTACGTCGTAGTATTTTCTGACTGCTAATAAAACAATAAATGGATACATCGCAGCAGGCTATCCTTACAAGGGGCCTTAAAACCCAGCAGTTATTTTTGCACCACTCATAAGAGGATTCACCAATTTTCAACAACTCACTTGTGCAGGATACTGATTAAATAAACAAAGCAAAAAACTTATGCTACCTGACGGCTCGAAAATTCGCTAATTCAATTACCAACGATACAGTGTCGTGCAAACAATTTCCAAAATGATTCGAGTTTCTCGAAAATAATACTGACGGTTCGTTTATCGTAGACGAAAATTAGCAACAAACTATTCTCGCCGTATGCGGTTAAAGCAGAACCAGACATTGTGGTACAAAATCTCCTAAAATTACTGGTGATTCAATGGAAAAATAATACGAAAATGAATAAAATCTTGTTCATTTATGGGGCTACGTTCGCTCAATGGACAATTCGTTTTACGCAAGCGAATCACTGAGCCGTTATATGGCTTGTAAATCTTTTTTACGAGCAGTGATTTCTAAACATGTGGCAGTCATCTTTTAATATGGCTCGTAATCACGAAGAGCAAATATAAGAAAATATAAATAGTTTAATGTTTTAGAGGAGGAGATGAATTTTCAATTGGTAATAAAAATTTTCCGGGAGATTTTCAGTGTCGATACTCTCGGGACTTTTTGCTGGTGTGCAAGAGTTCGTTCATACCAATGTACAGGGTACTCGGTTGTTGGTACCCAACTGGGCACGATCGCGCTATATCCCGCTGTGAACGAACTTTCAGTGACGTTATATGAAATAAATATATATTTATATATAAGGGACGTGACTTCGTGGAAAAGAAATATGATATTTTTTCGGTCAACAGACGTAAAAGACTCGTTTTACACGATCAAAATTAAAATAAATTTCAAAAAATAAAAAAAAAAAAGGAAACATGGCAAACATGCCATAAAACGTGGCATAGATTTTGAGTGTGTACTTAAACCTGTGAAGCCTTATCCTGACTCCAGGACATTGAGAAGTAGCCTAGGCAACAACGATTAAACACAGTGAACGAAATTTCCGAAACGCCAGGGCTTGAAGGGCTAGGGCTAGCTTCATTGAGTATGAATGAAATGATATTGCTTCGGATTTCCTCTTAATTTTTTCGTTAATAATCCGCCAAATGACAATTTGGAATATTATTGTCTGAAATTTGATCAATTGAAATGAAAGAAAAAAAAGTTCAATTTCGATATAAGTTCACATCGTAATTAGTAAATACGTTTGCAATATTGATCTAATCGTGCTATTCTGTGATTAGCTAATACGTGAAATTCAAAGACAAATTGTGAGTTCGATATCGAAAGAATAAATTGAAAAACAAAAAAAGAAATGGATCATCAGTCAAAAATTATAATTCCGTTTGATTTTTTTGTAGTTCGCAAGAAGCGCGTGCTCTGGGCGAGAAGGCTGCATAAATGAGTGAGATTCTTGGGTCCAGAGGCGCCAGTGATAGTCTCGGAGATTGGTCCTTATGACATTCAGATTCGTTTGGTTGGTATGGTTGCGGCGTCTGAGGCCGCGGGGGGCGCCGGCGCCGGCGCGTAAACTTCTTTGCGTTATGGCAATCTCTTTTCTTCTCTCCCTTCCTTACTCGATCCTTCTTCCTCTCTCTCTCTCTCTTTCTTTCTATCTTGTTCCACTAAATTTTCATTCTCTTTCTATTTTTCTCCTTTCTCTCTTTTCAACTTTATATCGTTCTCTCTCGCTCTCTCTCTCTCGCTCTCTCTCTCTCTCTCGCTCTTGGTTTTGGCAGTGACTATATCCCTCCCACGCGCCTAAAACCCACAGTACCAAAGCATTTCACCATCTCCTTTCAACTCTCGTTTCTCTTTATCTTCCTCCTTCTTCTCATTCTTATTCTTCTTCCCACGTCCCCTTCATCGAAAGATAAAACGTACCCTCCTCAAAAACTCCCATGGCTTTTGTTTCAAGCTATTCCCGAAGGACCACAGCCCATGATAAATGGTCGCCCACGGTTACTGACGAGCTCTGCAAATGCTCGCGGATGTAGTATGACCAACTATGGCTGATGATGACGGTCTAGCTATGCAGTTGGCTTTATTTCTCTTCCAATTATTGTCATTTTAATCGGATCACCATATTAACAACGAATAAATTTTAAAGTGTATATAATTAATGAAGAAAATGTTCAAAGGCACGACGATTGCACAGTAGCCAAAGTGCACTCGCGACTCCCTGATTCAAGAGGATTTCTTTACCACGCACTGGGCGTGTCTATTGGCGTGATAATCGGAGGGGAAAACACGCAACTGAGTATCGCGGAAGTTGAGTCAACCTCACAGAATCGTCAAAACAATAAATCAGGATTCTACTGTAATTCTCATAGTCGACCTGTAGCTGCGTCCGATCTGTTGGCGATTCCGGTAACTCACTAATCATGTTAAACGGACGTGGTCTTCGCAATGGCTGACCTGGTGACACAGGCTCTCGTGCAAACATGCACAAATATCCCAAGAGATGAAGCGTATAGATCGTGAGATCGCACGAGGTAGCGCGAGACAGGATAGATTTGAGTACTAGTTTGAGAATATACTTCGAAAATCTTATCTCTCTTTGGAAGACGTTGACTTCGCCACGGGAGATTGCTTTTTTTTTTTTGTTATTTTTTTTTTCCGACCGGACAAACTTTCTTGACCGTTAACAACGATTTACATATGGACCGTTCCACGTCAACTCAGTGATCTATTTCCTCTATTTAGTACAGCAAAAAATTGTTAGTAATTTTTGGATTTCGTACCGATTCGATGACTAATTATCTTATAAATTTACGATGTTGAAATCTTCCCAACTTTTTTATTCAACTGAAGTTCCTCTGGCAACAATAATAATATTTTTAAAAATGAAGAAAAAAATTGTCGACGTTCTAGACACTTTGAATAACTCACCAAGTTATATTTGATAAACTGACCAGAAGATTTTGCGTGTAGTAGCTCATACAAAACTACTATCTCTATTTTGCCTTCTCTCTCTCGTCGTCTCTCTATTTTTGTCAACTTTATGGGTTAACACGACGTGGGAAGGTAGCGATGAGTTCCCAGACATTTCTCAAAATTCCAAAGAATCTGATACAGCGATAGTCTCTAATTTAGCATCTTCCATATGTCAGATTTATCTATTAGAAATCAATTCACGACGATCTGATTAAAGCACGAATATACTTTATAGCCAACCCTCTTCGAATAGTTTATTACGTCAGTTTATGAACGTCAAGTTTTCCAAGAGATCGTAAGATGTATCTTCGTATAATAATAATAATTCTCAACGTATTTGTGTTTAACCGTATACTATTTTGTAGGCGATTTTTTTTTTTCATTCAAATATACGAATTACGAAATTTAGGACGAATATTTATTTGTAATATCGATTAAAATCGCGTTTATTCCTAAGCTGGATTTTTTTCTTTATATCTCAAACACGTTCGAGAAATTATCTCCATGAAAAAAGAACTTTCGTTCGACAAATTTAAATGGATTGGAAGTTTTTTTCCTCTCGTTGGGGGCAGACTTCCAATAAGAGAGGGCGATACTTAACAACGATGCACAAGAAAAAAATCATGTGCACCTGTCTGTGACAGTAATAGAAGGTAAAAAGGAAGGAGAAAAAAAAGATATGAAAAGTAACGCATCGTCGCCGAATATCCGTTTTTAATAAGACCGATCCCGATTCATGCGCGTTGATCGAGGAGAACGTACGAGCTCTCATGCTGGCTGGATTTAACAGTCTCGATCAGTCGCTATATCTAATACAGAGCTATGTATGCGTGCATCTCGTGAACGGGTTTGTTTCGAACGAGTAAGTTTCGAACGTGTGTGAATCTCGTTTTCAAACGTATAGGTAAGAAAAGTTGTGTTGGTATTTTCTCGGGGAGGTATAATTGAATGTTTTGTATAATTAACCTGCGCCATAACTCAAGGTACGTCGCGTCTCCAGCCGCGGGCAGACCTCCCTCCTTCACGAGGCACGCCACCGCTCTCCGATCATCTCGATCCTTCTTTCTATCTTTTTCTGACGACTATAATCCTCGGGGTATTTGTATATTCACGGACACACGCGTGTCCGCAGTTTATTCATCGGTTCCTCATAAAATCTGCTCCGTTATACAAGGCGTTCGGAAAATCGCGATAAAAATTAATCTCGTATATCGATTAAATTTCAAATTTTCTTAGCATTATCAGTTTTGCATTAGTCCGAGAACGACAGATGTTTGGAGGAATAAAAAATTACACCTTTGTTCTGACGAAAGAAGACAACGTGCGACTTTTATTTATCTTCAAAATTCAACTGAATCGGAGAAAATATGCACAACAGGTTTGTCGACGACTGATGACGAACGGATGACGAATCGCCTTAAGAGAAAAGTTTCTAAATGATTTTTACTTTCCGATGCAACCTTGTTCACATATTAACGAATTAAGGAGGAGGCGCAAGGGAGGAGAATGCACTAAAGAGCACGCACTATTCGTTCACCAGACTTTTGCGTACCAATGCATCAAATTGGCAACAATAAATACTTTAATATTGAAAAAAGGTTTGAATAATATGAAAGAATTGAATTGACATACAACGAAACAGCGGAGAACTTTTTTCTTCCGGATTTTGGGATCCACTTTTGTCGAGTTTTCAGCTAAATTCGCGGATGATTAACCAAAAAATCAAATACCATTGAAAAATGAATCGTGCAATTACGGAAGGATCACGAGGAGCTCTGAGTCATAAGTTTCACGATATTTCTGCCGAGGATACGAGGAAGTTTGAATGACTCTTTAAACAGCTATATTTTACATTTTTAAGCGCAAAGAAACGACCGAGGAAGACCACGAACCTGTCAGATCATACCCTTGTCAAAATAATCGTAAGTTATGGGAGCTATGGGCCTCAAAATACACGAAAGTTTGTACAGTTTTCAGCCCCAAAGTCCCAAATACGCACCCAATGACAGAGGATCCTCTTATTTCGGAACTTTTTCGGCCTCTCTTCCGAGGGACATTTTTGGACCCAATATTTTTGTCGTAAAACCCGAGATTTCATCTACATACGTTTTTTCTGTTTCTAGTCGTTCGTTTCATTTATTCAAAATATCAGCTGTTTGTAATTGATTTAAGACAACTTAAATTTTTATGTATCGATAATTGCATCATTATTTTCATTTCTAATAATAATGTTGCAATCAATGTTTGATGAATATTTGAAAAAATGGTTAAAATGTCAATAAAACGATACATGAGCATCGACTCTTATATTTTAATTGAATTTCTCAAACTGTCGTTACCATCGACGAATAAAGTTGTCTCATACAAGTAAAGGGAAACAAATTCTTGCACGTTGTGCGTCTTGTCATCAACCATTGAAACCCACGTAGCAAATAATCGTTTTAAATATCATCAAAGATGAGAGGCCCAACCCATTTGCCAATAAATTATCATTGCAATTATACGCCGAGAATCACGTTTTAACGATTGTTTTTTTCTTTCTGTCTGTTTTTTTTTTCTTTTTGTCTAATTTATATTTTATTTATTCCGCGGAAAGAGGTGAAGATTCCTATGCGAATCGTCTGCGAGGGATCGTAAATTTTCAATGTTGCGATCGAGAAATGAATTACGACGAGTCTGACGAAATAGTCGAACTACGAGCGAGTCCCCATTAGCGACACTTGATGATTAAATTTTTTATTACCTACTCCATTATATTTCCCGTATCATTCAAGCTTGTATCGCTTTAATATGTTGATTTAAAGGGTGAAAATAAAAACCTGAGTCTGTAACGTTGCACTCAATAAAAAAAATATTTAACTAAATATAAAATCATTAAAAATACTTCATGACCAACAAAAAGAGTTAAACCTATTTTCTCATTTGCAATTGCTTGATTCAAAAATTCGTTATACTTTATGCAACTCGATAATGTTCCGTCAGAAAATAATCCAAATAAAACAAGTGAAAAAAAAAAAAAAAAAAAAAAAACACATCAAATTGAACAAAAAAATCAATAAAATAATAAAAAAAAAAGATCTTGAGCTCTACGACACCTATAGCATTTCGAACGTAAAGCACTCGAATACGTAAGTAACGACTCACAGATGCAGCTGTAATTATGGGTTTAAAGACACACACTCCCTCCCTTTAACTCTCCCTTTCGCGTCCCCTTCGTGACAGTGCCCAAGTCCGTGTTGCCCAAGACCATAAACAATAAAATATTCTCACCTGAAATACAAAGAGGCTCAACTCTATCGATCGTACGCGTTAAAGATCACGAGGATCTGCCTTTTTATCGTTACGAGCTTTGTGTGCGTAAAGACGATCGTCTGCTTAAACAACCCGCGGTTCCCCTCGACTTCACCTGCGGCTGAAGTACGCAACGATGAATTAGCCCCAGTTAACTAATTCAGCGAGGGTTATAATTGGAGAGAAAAAATACATACGCCAAGAATCCAATTTAAACTTGTCGAGTGAATTTACTTTGCCAATCGTTTTACACTCATTCAGTTTTCTCATCATTATAATATTTTTCCTGAACGTCATCTCTAGCAAAACTAAAACGATTACGAAATGGTGATCAGCCTCATAATTGATTGTTCATCGAAAACAAACAAAAAACCTAATTTTCGGTCATTTATTATTTAATATGCGGTGAAAAGTGTTGGAATTGATTGAAGATAAAAAAATCAACTAATGGAAGCGCCATTCTAATCTAGACTCGAAAACAAATAGAACGAGATTCCATTTGAAGTGTAAATCGTTATACAAAAAATGCTACTCTACCAATAATTCCATTACAATTTACGTGAGAAATAAAATGTTTAAAAAAACTCTGTGAAAATAAAAATAATACCGCAAAGTTTATCCCGAAATGTCAGTACTTAAAAAAATTGCAGCATAAAAAATATGAACGTCCTGAAGCACTAAACTACCAAAGGAAAAAAATGTACCAGAATCGACAGCGGGAACAGAGTAAGAAGAAGCGATTCGGCGAATGACGTGAACATAATCCACGTTTATAATCGAAGCTTCGAACGGGGTGAAAAAGTGGCGAAACGTGGTTCGATTATAGAAGAGACTCTCAACTAAGATGAGAGTGTTGGCGAAAACGTGAATTCGCGTTGGGCCCGCTCACGATAAATACCGAGGCAAAAGAAGATCGTGAAGAAAAGGGAGAGAGAGGAGCTTTAAAAAACGACAAGATTTGGAGGGGGTGGAGAGAAATGAGGGCGCTACTTACGCCGTCAGCGATAATGACGGGGTGCGGGGTCGGGCTGTTTGCTTAGCGAGGAGATTAGTGAATGAATCCACAGGTGGGCGCCATCCGTCACACACACCGGAGTTTCGAACGGACCCGCCAGAGTGCCCCGCCTATAATTCACCGTCCACGATGTATCCTGACGCTATATACGCTATTCAATATATTATATACCACGTATACTATAATCGATATATACTCCATATACTATAATGTGTTATATTATCTCATCTTCGCTGTAGGTCTGCATGTTAATCTTTACTCGCAATTGTCCAACTAATCCGCTTGTGTTTCTTATTCATTTTCGTTTTTTCATTCATTTTTTGTTTTCACCTTTTTGTATCGATTAATTAACCAAATAATTCATTGTCCACAAACATCGAAGTCTGTCTGAATGTAAATTTAACAACAATCGTTTTAGTTCCAAGGCAAAGAGTTTGTAACTTAATCATTACAAACCGTGGAACTGATGATGAAGTAAAGTCGGTCATGATTACGTGGAAATTGTGTAGATACTTGATCGAGAAATAGTTTTTCTGAGTTCGAACGTTATTGTCGATTGGAAGTGGTAAAAAAATTGGAGTTAAAATGATGAGACGGTCTCGAAGAAGTCTCCTGTTGCGTCAGGAATTTAATAAATAACACATAAAGCATGAAAAATGATTGTGCTGAATAATTATTCCAACGCGAATGTCGAATTCGATAAAGAATTCGAGTGGTCAATCCCTGCGATTCGATGTTTATAATAAATTTCAAGAACTTTACCAACAGAGAGGATTCCGGAAAAAAAAAAATTCGTTTGTTTTCTTTTTTCGTGTATGACATTTCAGAGGAGCAGGCCGTTCACCTGGCTAACAATATCGATGCTATGTCGCTGATCCTGGCACGAGACCGAAACTTCGACCGGACAATATCAATCATCGCCCCGTTCCCGTTTCAGGGATTAATAGTGGCTCGCACCTCGTGAAATAGTCGAAACAAACTTGACGACTACGCCCATAACCCACCGCTTTTGAGGGACGGCTCAAATAAATCACACAGTAAAAACTCATCGACCGTCTAAATGCTGTTTATATAGATACGTATATACAATACTTGAATTCTCTCGTGTGTTACTACTTTGCCCATGATTATGTTGTGAAAGATTATCATCAAGATTTATCCTTGAATGTGTCTTTATATTTATCTCTGTATAATTATGAGTGCAAATGTCATTACTGACACATTAATTTCCGAACAGCTAATATTTTTCGACTGACAATACAAAAAAGCTTTATCGTTGAGATTCGTCAAATGATTACTTGTGATGACGGTGATCGTTAAAATTAATTTGCTCTCATTTTTTTCATTACTGCACGTTTTTAATAACTCATTAACGTGAAAATATATTTCAACTGTTGTAAAAAAAAAATCAAATGTCACATAAAATGATAAGTTTCGATGGTGAGTGAATTTTTGAGAAAGTTGTAACTTTGGTTCTAATGAGAATCCATTTGTTTGTTCAATTTTTAATGCACCTCCCAAACTGCATTGTATGAATTGCAGCCAAAGAGAATAAATATCTGTATGTACTCGGATGTCTAGTTGTTTGTACAGAGAGAAACACAAAGTAAAGAATAGGGGAACAAGCTGAGAAATAAGATTGGCGGACCACCGGAGTAATGTCCGTGCTAATAGCAGTGATTACGTTAGCTCGTTGGGAAGTAGTGAAACACGCCCGTTCACTTGCCCCGAACTCAAATCCGTACGAGAGTCTGCCCGGCAGCTCGAAACATCTCGCAAAGCCACGAGCTCCGTATAATTCCCTGCCCACCAATTGATGGATGTTTACCGAACTAACTGCCCTCTCGCTTCTCTCTCTCTCTCTCTCTTTTTTTTTTTCTTCTGTCTCTCAACTCGAAAAACCACTCGAGTCCATTTCAACAGCTACTTTTCAACCGAATGGGGAATCTAAAGTTGAAGTTTTCGGAGTAAAATAAAAACAAAAAGGTTGCAGAGGTCAACTGGAAACGATCTATTGATCGAATTTCACTTAGAACCATGTCGACGACTTTTCAAGACATCCTTAAAAAAAATTGACTGTTTCAAAGACTCGGAGATCACCGAGGAACGTTGGTAAGTGAGTGACCATTTGCTAATTTTGATTTAATTCAAAAGGATTGTTTACGCGATGAATTTCAGTTTCGTGGCGAACAGCTTGTTTACGTGAACTTATAGTTCGTGTTTTTCCAACTTTTTGACAGCTAATCCGAGTCTTGATAATTAAATAATTATATGGATTCTTGGCGTCATAAAACTGTCAAGATTTGACAGGCCGTCCATATGGTGTTGTAACACAAAACAATGCTGAACAAATATGAAGAAATAATAATATTTATGCGAGACAAGATAAGCTAAGGCAAAGCAAGAAAAGTTGGAGCCTCGTATCAACTCGCTGTACTCAATATTTTCTTATTCTCTCGGCAACAATAAATAATATATTGTTGCGAGAGAAACGGTAGGAGTCCACGCGTATACGAATGAACGTATTATACACGAGGAAAGAGAAAAGTACCATTGAGGTTATTTATCGCCGTTGGAACATTCGCTAAAGCAGCATGCAAGTCTCGAAGTAAGTTTGAGATCAGAAAAGATAAAGGTGACGTTGTAACCGAGCGAGCATCGGGAGCAACAAGTTCTGACGAGGACGATGCCATGAAGAGACGTACCAGATGGCCCGAAAGTCATACCCAACTGGCAACACATAGCTCCTTAAATTATATTTTATTTTTCAAACGAAATTCAGTATTTTTTTATTCATTCTCCAATTGCCATTGGACGCTTCTGTCAAAAAAAAAACTCCGAATCAACTTGAACAACGAAGAAATGAAAAGAAACACAAAGTCCGAATAACTCTGAACATTTGGAGTAAGAAAAATGCGAAATTCTGTTTCGATTAGAAATTAATTTAATATAAATTCGTTTGAATATTATTTTCTATGAGTACGTAAGCATATTTGTTAACGATAGTATTCGTGAATTTTTTAACTGCCGTGTTTGAGTGTTTGGTAAACAGAGACCTAATTATAGTTGCATTATTACAAAGATAGCGGCAATATGTCGAGTTGGTAAAGATGGAGCGTGCGTCATATCGCATAAATTTGCATAGAAGCGAGAAAGAAAGTGTTGAGTGCATAAAATCGAGATAACTCGCTGCTGTGGATCCCCGCCCCACTGTCACTCAGACAAATTTTCTTACATTCGAACAACACTTGTTATTTATTCGCTTGGTCGTTTATTCGATTATAATTACTTTGTGAAGGCCCACACTGTTGTTTATTCAATTAAGACAATTACGGAATGAGACTTTTTACGTGTGTCTGTGTGTTTGTGAGTGTGACATATCCGTGTATTCCGACGAGGAAAATGTGAGCACAATATTTTAAAACAAATATTCGAAAAAAATGTACCATTCGTTTTTCTTAACGAATGCAAAAAAAAAAATTCACTTTCATTTTCAATCGCTGAATATTTTATCCACTCAAATCCTTTCGATTAAAAATAACTGAACCAAATAATAATATCCATTTCAATATTAAGTGCAAATATCCCGAAACTAGTGGAAAAATTTCATAAAAACCTTCAAAAAAAGGAATAAAAAAATGTTTGTCAACATGTGAACGGAAAAACTGCCTAATGAATGTTTTTTTTTTCCATTAGAAGTACATTTAATGCCGTCAAATCAGTTGAATAGAATTCCGAGCATTTTTATCAACGATTGTGCCTCCCCATCATCATTAATGAATCTCGATTCAAAAAAGAAAAAAAAATTAAACGAAAAAAAAAGTACTAAGCTGTTTCCTCAAATTGAAGCACACCTGCGGCACGATCTCGAAGTTAGTGCATATACGCAGGCAAAAAAAAATCACTTTTCAGCATCGTGGGTTGGTCGTTATTTGTTTTATATATTAATGCTATCCATGGACTATCAATAATTCACAGGACGTAATCGAACGGCGCTTGTGTTGCGCACGTATATATCCTGCGGTCTATGGGGTATTTAATATGGTCAGAGCTATCGAACCCAAATATATATGTATATACACAAAACACACACACTTATTTATGTGTAAAGACAAACACATGTGTATAGGTTTGCATATGTGTAGATATATTTGTTGGAAAGGAGGACCGTGTAAACGATAAATCACGATAAATACGTTTGCCCCAGCCATTATAAGAGAAGAGAGGTAGATAGGGATAAAGAAAGCGAGAAGGAGAGAAGGAAAGAGAAAAAAAATGATGGTTGGCAAAGTTTGAGAGCGAAAGATATGAAGAAAGAAAGAATACGAAACCCTTAAAGAGCGCTGTGATTGGCAAGAGAAGGCAAAAGACAAAACACAACACTGAGGTTGAAAGAGGAACACAGAGAAAGGGAGACAGAGAGAGAGCGAGCGAGAGCGAGAGAGGGAGAGAGAGAGAGTGAGAGAGTGAAAGAGAGAGGAACGCGAAATGCATTTTAAGTGTGCATGATGGGGAAATTTCTTACAGGATATGCATTGCCTCACCCGGAGGGCAACAACTCGGCGTTGGGACCAACTGCTCGCGCATTACGATCGCTTAAGTCTGGGCTCGAGTAAGGAGTAATCCATCGCTTGAAATTCATCGGGTTTCATTATTTATTTTATTTGTTACTGGTTTCTGGTATGAATAGATCGTAGTGTAAATTAAAGGGCGGTGTTGGGATATTATTGAAAAGATACGGACGCTCAGAGTTTAGAGCTAATTGGCCCACCTGTCAACTTTGAGAAAATTTGGGTTATCCATTCTCGATTTCGTTAACGAGCTCTGGGATTCACGAGCCAACCGCCGTCCACGGGACCGATAATCCATCCATCCATCCATCCCTCCCTATCCCTCTCTCGCTCTCTTTCTCTTGCTCTCCACTTTCTGTTTTATTTCTAATCAGAATCTCGTGAATTTCTATGGACATTTGTCGATTGAAACCGGTTAGCCATTAGCCTACACTTTGACAACCCATTTCGTTATCGTTGCAAAAACAACATTTTCAGGGACTCGTTTCAGACAAGTTTTCGTAGGGTGATAATAGGGTAGAGCTCTTTGGGTTATCGTATCAATGGCAAAGCCTCTGGGAAATAATGATGCTTGTTTATGGAGCAAGATTGGATGACTTTTTGCAAGTTTTCAAGAAAATCACGACAATTTGCTGTTTAAACAGAAGTTTAAAGTGGCCAAGATGACAGCTCCGCGTAATGTTTTGTTTAATAAAATGGAAAGTATTTTTGAAAAAACTTAATTACATTTAAAAGCGTAGCTAGAGTAGCCATTGGACGATCCCGAATGAGCAAATAACTGGGTCATCCGAGTAATTTTATCAAGATCAAGATTCTCGTATCGAGAAGAGACTCGCGAGCGGAATAGGGAGAAGAAAAACTTACAAATATATTCATATAGATCTAAACTACGATCATAGAGTGTAAAACTCCAAGTGGATTATCGTGTAGAGAATTGAGAGTGGAGTATAGGAAGAGTGGAAAGAGGTAGGGCCCCGCGGGAGGCTCATAATTGCCGAGCCTGAAGATCACTCCGGGCCCCCATGGGGCCTTATATACCTCTGTTTGTTTTATTCCTCGGTTATACAAACCAAGCAAGATCTACGACCGATATATGATAATCGTTTCCCCGGCTAGATCCTTGCTCGCTTATCCTCTGCCTCCTATTTCTCTCTCACTACCTAGCACTTTCTCTCTCTCTCTCTCCCTCTCTCTCGCTTTGTCTCTCTCTCTCTGTCTTTTATGCTTTTCTATACGTCCGTTCGTACCGATCGTATGATCTTGTCAGGATTGTGGCGTTTCGAACTCGTCTCACGAGCTTGAAAGTTGTAGAGGGATCGAAAGTTGTATCGCATCTCGCACCATCACATCATCATGAACTTGATGAGAGCAGGAGAGATAGAGAAAGAGAGAGAGAGAGAGAGAGAAGAGGATGGAGTTTAAGGATGGTGATGAACGAGCCAAAGTCTTGGACTGCAACTGGTTCCAGATTCTTACTTTTTAAATTGAATTCCAACCTCGTGTAGACTAATCCTTACCTAAGAAAATGTTGGAAATTTTGAAAAATAAAGAAGCAGGAACGATGTTGAAAAGCGAAATAGGAACCAATGTAGAGTTGTTAATTTTCTTGAAACGTGAACGGGACCATTGTCCAAATTTTCCGAAGAGAAATACGCGTCTGTATGAATTAAAGCAACGAGTACAAGTTCGAGGTAGCGGAAAGAACCGAGGAAGCTTCCTAACTCGACAGGATGATGGTCCAAACGAGTGGAAGCTCTTGGCCACGTCTCATCACTTATGGATCACATTCGTTCATTAATTTTAAGCTTGCCAGGGTCACGTTGATTTATTTTACCTCGTTATTTATCTGCCACCCGATGCCAAGACTCAACCGCGTGTTTTCTCGAGCGAGCTGCCGGACCTCATCAGAAACGAGCAAACTTCTCATACATCAAACGGAGTTTTCTTAATACTGAACAGCCACTTTCGTATCTGAGTTGAATGTCTTGGATATTGCTGCTTCGCACGGAGCGAGAGAACATGAGAAATGGCGCTTGCGACGCGATGAATAATTCAAAAAATAATTGAGTTAACCAGTGTCGAGCGGAAGACAACTTTTAGTCACGAGAGATTCTAGATTATTGGACTTTATCATTTTTCTATTCATCGAGAAAGAAAACAAAGAAAAAACTTGATTTCTGGAAATAGCAACGTTCGGCCCAAGTTGCTCGAACGACGTTAAACCTACGAAGAATCGTAAGGGATTCGGCCATTTGTCAAACGTAGTTTGATGTCGAAAGACATTGCGATAGTCACAGTCGAATGAGCAGCGCTAATTCGAAGGGAAATAATGGGTGCAACGAAATGGACGGCTCGGTCGAGTAAAAAAAGTTTGAGAGATTTCCTGTTGGTTATTACAAAGAAATTCGTAGCCACTTACCTCGCTGTCGATCTTCTTGAACTCAGGATCTTCCTCATCGACCTCGAAGTAGAGTTCGGTGGAGGTAATTGAAACGATGCCTGGTGCGACGATACCAGGAGCGATGATTTTGCCCTTCGTGCTGATATTAACGGGGCCTTAACAATAATTAAATAATTAAGAAATCGTATGGCCTTCAATGACCTTCTTCACTAGAATTTAATTATTCAGAGTCCAAAACCGATTGACTAACCGGTAAGATCATTGTCGAGGTCACGGTCGTCCGAGAGCAATTCACTGTCGTCCATGAGATCGGTTGACTGTAATTGTTGCTGATGGGCACGCGACGCCGCCAAATGGGCGTGGAACTCCTCTCGTGCTTGGAGGATCGCATCTTCGGGGGCACCATGCTCCAAAGCCGCTTTGAGCGTGGCTTCTGGATGACTCGAGCCCAAGGGATTATGAACGAAACGCTTCCGTCTACGTGCATCATCCTCCCAGGCATCGAGCTTCCAATATTCAGCCAATCTGATTCAAACAATCGTTCTCTTTCAGTTTCAATCCGATTTCAAGCCCAACAAAAAAGAAGCTCAATCTAATATATTGCTTGCTTATTATTGAATACTCTCGTAACTCATAATTAAATCGTGTTTTTATATTTATCTTACTGTTTTTTCTATTTCAATGATCATAGAATCTGAATTTTTGTGGACGAAGAATCAAATTTTATAAGAACAAGAGAGTTTATTGTATTTTTATGAAAATTCATGTAACTCACGGCCAAAATAGTCCAAGATTACGTTATTTTCACGCGACTGAACTCACATCACTCTGAATCTTTTATCAATTGATTTTAAAAAACACAGAATATTTATCGATCGACTCACTTGGCTGCCATCGGATCCATGTAGCCCCAGGCTCCGTGTTTGTTGGACAATATGTTGCGAATTTTTTCGAGCAATCTGCTTGCTATAACGTTATCACGTCTTCTCGCTGCGGTTATAAGATGATCGCACATCCTTTCTTCCTCTCTGCGATCGAGAAGACTTTGGGCACATTGGGACTATAAAAGAAGAAAAAAATAAAATCCAAATAGAGTGTCAATGGGAAGAACGGAAAACTCATACAAGGTAAATACAAACCTCGAAGTCTGCGTGTTTGAGGACATCGTCAGCACGCATTCTGTTCAATATAAACTCCGCTTCGTTCGCGACTCGAACAATGTGATCTTTCATCGCGTGCGACAGTAATCTAAGAGGGAAATTGAATTTGCGTTTTTTTATTAGAGATTGTTTTCCAGAAGGAAATTTTTGTCTTTCACAGTAGTCAAATGAGTGCTAAACTTTCACAACGATTTGAAGTCAAATTCGAGCAATAAATAAATTTTGTGGAATTGGATTCGTATCGCGGAATGACTCATTAATTTATAAAATTATCAATAAAACTTATTTTATCACAGCAATAACTGATAAATGCCAATTAACAGGACAGCGCAATTGTCTCAAGGTTTTTATAAGAATAATCCGGATTTTCAAACAAATCTCAATGCACCGCGTTTTGTTCTATTGCCAAAGAGGTCCTTTGGGACTTAACAATCAAGGTTTTTGTTTCATGCTTGATCTTCTCGCTGTTCTTGCAAATTGTTGAATTTGGAGAAAAATTGTTTCGTAAATAAATTGCGGCAATTTTCGAAAGAATAAGTTTAGAAAAAAGATTTCTGATGAATTTTTAGACGATCTTTTGAGAAACGAAATAAGACGTGGCGAAATAAAATCGGTTAAAGGAGGATTGTTTTTTTTTTCAAGACTCGGTAAAATATTTCCAATATGAGGATTTGTCTTCTTCAGTTGGCGGTTTCACGAATTCGTTGTCATTAATATTTTTCTACATAAATAAGACATGCATTGAATTTGACCGAAAACCGTCGTAAAAATTAAGCTCCCATTTGATTAATATAAAGTACAATAGTTGTTGTAATTTGATGAAATTAATCTCACCTTCCCTCATTGATGAGTTCAATAAAAGCGAGACCAGCGTGTTTTTGCAATGAATTTTGCCACTCTTGGGAGCACAGAAGCATCACGAGTTCGACGACGGAATTGCTGTTCTTGAAGGTCGTCAAACCTTAAATCGCAATTGTACGTGGTGTGAAAGTTCAGTTTGAAAGTAATATTGTCGTCGAAGAGCGGGACGATTTAGTAGGGATTCCAAGATTTATCGTCACGTGTTTGTTATGTGATAAAAATAGGTACGAAGGTGATTGAATTGCTTTATTTTCTACTATATATATATATGTGTGTGTGTATCTGTATATAATTTAATCCTCGTTCCGTGGAAAAAATAAAAAACATATGCATATACATATATATTTGTGAGACGAGGATTGAATTGTACTTCTGTGCAGCTCGCGGAATACTAATTCGTGCAGTTTCGCATGGAATAAGAATTTTCACTATCGACAAGACCATTGTCCGGTTCATTACAGCCACGTTGCACATTTTTTCTTATCTTCAAAAACGTTCGATCGAAAGACCAATGAACTTTTTATCTCAATTCATCATTCGCTTTACCAATTAATGGGAAAATGGTTTATGAATTATTGAGACAATGCCATTAATGTTGGATATTGGAATTATGCTGACAGAATGAGATTGGAACACGAGAAATTAGTTTCGGAAGTTTAACTATTCCTAAGACTTGATTGTGTCTCTTTCACTTCCTCGAATTTATATTTTATAGCTTAAAGAAAAAGCCTTTCGAGATAACGATTTAAATATTCGTGATTTGCTTGAAGTTTCTCGATAATCGAGAGAGTACACTACTGACCAAAAGTTTGAACAGATCGATGAAAAAATCTATTTTGGTTTAACGAACGGGATTTTGAATGAGATATTTTCAATTTGTCGAAACTCGTATTTTTATCCAAATATTAAATAATTTTGTGGGAAAAAAAACGCAGTGAACTTCTGTAAAACGAAGTTGCAGCTTGTTCGAGCCATTTTCAAGTTTTTCGTGAATGTGGTGTCATTCGCAAGTACGTACCGGGTCCATAAAAATCGTAGGAAATAGTTTGAAAAAGCGAATAAACAAATACCTTCCATTAGAAGTTCCTGGCCGTGTGATCCGACGAGAGTTTTCGATAAAAATGGAGCAAAGTCGACCATTATTTCGCGGAGTAATGGGCAAACGGATCCAAGCGCCATTTCGAGTTTCTGGGTAAGAGAAGCTTCACGAGAAGGCGTAGGAACAGGAATATGCTCGACGAGACCCTTAATCGGTAAATCGTCAGGTCGTGGTGATGCCGCGCTCACAACGAGCCTGTCAGGAACACGGACGACCGAAATTTCAGCAGCTGGTTTTTCCCCACGTCCAGGATCACAAAGATTATCTTGATCCAGAACATTTCCTTCACTGTCCGGATCACCTTAAAAACGTATCATTCAATTTTTTGGATTAAACAGATATCAGAATAGGCGAATTAAGGATTCTAGTAAATCGAAGTAACTTTTGCTGTTTGTTACAAGTCGAGTTAGTTACGAGGATTATGGACTTTTGGTAAACTCAATCGAATTAATAATGTCTTGATACTACAATAAAATTGTTGGCTTACCATGAACATGTGCAATGTTGTGAATGTTTCTTGGATCTTCACGAGGATTGGTAATTGGTAAATTGTCACCGTCCTCATTAAGATTAACGTCCGTCCAAGCCTCCTCGGAGGAATTCAATTTGTTCTCGTTGTCGGTCGTAATGTCCGATGGACTCGGATCGGCTGTGATGTTGCTGCGTTGCATCGCCTCTTCGCTAGAGTCATTGCTCTACGGGATCAAATGAAAGATCGGTTCGATTTTTCATAGTAAATTTCAAACTGTTTCAATCGTTTTTATTTCGATTATTTCTCGACAATTTTTCTCAACAGTCAACACTGATATTCATCAACGTTTTTCATTCATCATTTCGTTCACACGGTCAAGGAACCAATTTCTTTTTTGTTTAATCTCTCAATAAAAATTATCAATTACAATTTGTAGTGATTCAAATACCGTTTCCTGCAGATGGAAGAACCTTAAGTTGCGTGAAATGGATCAAGAATTTTTCCAGTACGAATCTCGACACGTAAATCGAGTTCGAAATAAAACTACACTTTGGCAAAGTTCTTTTTTTTTTGCTACTCTAACTATTCTCATCGTATCTATATCAACTCCTAAATTACCAGTTTCTAATGATAACCAACATTTTTGTAAATCGATATTTCCTGAGTTTCTCTTAAACAGTATCGTATTGACAATAGCAATGATAATAATAGCTATAAGACAAAACACGTCGATTTAGACACTAGCTCTATGACGTTTCATTGGAAGCCTTGTAAATTTTTGCAATTTTTCAAAAAAACACGCCGCAAAATCCACAATTTTATTTCCTGTATTCAGAAATCATACATTCAGCTCCAGCAAAATTTCGAAAAACTCATTCTGTCTTCAATTCTTGAATGGAACATTAAGTATTTGATTCTCAACTTTTTTTTTAGTTATGCAATGTCTTTTTTTTCTCTATGAAATAAGAAAAAATATTATGTTTTTATGGTAGCAAAGGACTTTGACTTCAAGAAATTATATAATTTCCAGAAATTTTACAGTGAACATTGCAAATAGTCCCATTAGATGATACAAAATTGAAAAAAAAAAAAAAAAAACATAAAATATCTTCACACAATAACGGCATAGTAACTGTCCACTATAAAAACATAGCAATTTTTCGTACCAATTTCTCTCCCCGTACATAAGAATTAAGAATAAAATTGTAGAATTTCGGCAGGTTGTAAGAAACGCGAAAAAAAAGAATACTGAAAATTCATTTGACAAAAGAACGAGCGTGTTTAGCCAGTAATACTTGACGACAAAACGAAATATATAGTCGAGGCATGCAAATATCGATATACACTACTTAATACGCAATCGTCTATCATAATTATTATGATTATATATCGATACAAGTATATAAAACGAAGCTCATCATCCGTAATCCCAAGCGGTGACAGCGAGAAGAGAGTTGAAATATCGGGACGTAAAAACAAACAAATGAGAATCACCAGCGGAATGATTTTTGTTTAAATTGGTTTCGATTATAATTATTGAATTCTTTCCCATTGTTGCAAGGACGCGAATAAATTTTTTATTCTCTCTCATTATTTTTAGCAAATTTTTTGTTGTTTCTTTTATCTTTATCAAGATTTTACCTGAATATTTCGTGTGACTGGCTCGGACCTCGTCAAAGCGCCGAGCGTCTGTTCCGACGAGGCGTAATCCTCGAGGATTGTCCGCGGTCGAGGTACACCACTGTGACCCCCCTTCAGAACCAGTAGTTAGTACGCATAGCCAATGCAAGCAGAGAGAGGGTTAACGTTGAGAAATACAGGAAAAATAGACTTCTTCATGCTTCGATAGTAATCGATTGGGAAAAAAAATGGAATATATTGAAAAAAATCGATTAATTCTTGACACGATGGGATCACTGTTAATTGTAATTACGTGGTTACAAAAAATCTGCAATCTCTTTAGTAAAATACCTGTAATCATTATGAATACATAGACAAGTTCAACTCCCAAAAAGTAACGACGCAGCACTTTTTTTTCGTGCCAGTCTTTTCGGACTGTTTTCTCTACAATTTCGTATTGTTGCCTTACGTTTTCGGAGATGTTTTTCGAGATATTATAAACTTGAAAATATTCCAGTTTTTATTCTGAAATTTTGTTTTATCCTTTATTTCATTGTTTTAGTTTATCCTTTGAAAACCCTTCCAAACGTTAGTGAAAGAAAAACGACAAGAATTGTCAACAACTTTTGTTTTCTAGCAAAGCTGCTAGAATAAAGTCAAAATAATTATTATTTCTTGTTTTACGACCGGTAGAATGGGAAACCGGTTCAGTTTTACTCAATCGTTCCAAACTATGAGATACATTTTTTATACTTTTGCTTAAAAATCTTAAAATGTTTGTAAACAAACGATGAAATCATGTGTAAAATTTCAAAAAAAGAACTGGAAAAGTTATGGATTCATTTCGTCCTAAAAATAGGGGTAGAAAATTTCGTTCCGAACAACCATACGAGCTTGGAATTATTAAGAGGAAAAAAAACATTACTCAGTGACATGATGAAAAAAAAAACGTTTTTTTGAGTCCGAATCATTTGTAAGAATATCGAAGAATATTGAAGTACAAAATTTCAAGACTAATAGAATGCAGGACATCAATAATCGTAATCAGCTAATAGACATGCCAAACATCGCAGGGTCAACCATAGAAAAGATATAAGAAGATGGTTGCTCTCCAGAAATGTTGTCAAGGAAAATTGACGATGGTGAGCGTGCATTTGCCTCGCGTGCATGTTACATGCTAATGCTACAGGAAAAAAACTCCTGATCTCTATTTCGTAGTCGAGTTTTTAAGGAATTCTGATATTTGTCATATTTATATGGCACATGGAAGTAACCGTTTCATCAGTTTTATGATGTTATATTTTTTTAACGAATCAATGGTTGTGCCAGAGAGTTTGCACCGAAGAATATTTATTTTGCTCAAAAATGAGGCGATTTAATGTTTGTATAAAATGTTGATCTCCAAAAAAATTTGGTACATCGTGAAAAAGTATGTTTCAAAAAATTGAATAATGAAGAAAACCGGAAAAGAAAATAATTCAACTCACTTTTGTCGATGGGGGTCCAGACGAGGTGACATCATGATCGGCAAGGATCGATGAATTATTTTCATCGACGATAATCACTTCGTACTCGCCATCGTCTTGCGATCCTGACTGGCTTATTATTCCTCCGCTTCCTGCAAATTATTCACATCACATATGGATCTATTTCGTTTTTCAATCAAAAAATATAAACAATTTTGTTGTTTTTTTCCAAGGCAACATATATGATTTTCGAGCTGCTGGTCGCCTCAGTGTAAATCGACGACTAATCAAAAAGCTATCTTTTCATGAAATTGTAAACACATGCAACGAGTTACCGACCATTTATTTCCGTCGGAAACAACAGAAATTCAATGAAAAAACACGATTTTCTCCCTCATGCTGCAAAATAAAATTAACGAAAGCTTAAATAAATAAATTCAGCTACAACGCAACATTGTCATCGATCAAAGTCCTATTTATCGATTTTCTCAAAAGTCAGCAGTGTTTCTACTTTTTTGGGATTGGAAATGATTCTTTATTCTAAAATGCAATCATTTTCTTACACTTCGTGAGGTTTTTTTCACCTGACGATGTTCGTTATAAAATATTTCTTGAAACTCTTAAAGTGGACGACTGAAAAGCTTGCATTTCATTATCATCATTAACGAAAAGCAACAAATAGAAGACACGGTCAATATTATCGGCTTCAAATCTGCACGATTCACCGAAAAATACAGCGTAACTGAATTCGAAGATCTACTTGCATTATCGTCCACAAAAAAGTAGAAGAAAATAAATAGTAAGAACGCAGTCGAAGATGCAATAAAGTCGAGCCAGCCAATTTAAATAATAAATGGTTCGGAGGCCTCTTAAATGTAATAAATATCAGTTGTAACGAAGCTAAGTATAGTAGAAGATTAACGAAGATATAAACGAATAAAATCATTCAAAAATACGAATTCAATAATTTCCAACGACTTCTCGATCGTACACACAGGTGTAAAATAATAATGTACGTGATTCTTTCCCTGGCCAAAACCCTTTGAGAACAATGATTATTCGTGAAATGTTTTGTCTTCACATTATAATCGTGTCCAGAAAAGGTATGGTATAGTGAAGGGTGTTGAAAAATAAATAAGCGGTGAAAGAAAACGATAGTTGGGTGTTAAGAAGCACAAAAAGTGTGTATTAGCGTGGGTGTGATTACGTGGGTTTAAGCATAATTGGGTTTGTACGATAAATTTCAACCGGGGTAACGAAAAAAACAACGAAAGAATAAAATAAAACGAGAGTAAGTACTGCAGCAACGATAAAAATGCGGTGCTTGATAAAGAGGCAGGCAAATTAGCATTTTGGCATTCGTATGTTTCGCTTTCCTTTTTGTTCGTTAAATAATTTGTCGTTTTTAATGTTTCGAGCAATGAAAATTACCTTGCAGACCAACACCGGAGTTTCTATGATAGAGATTTCGGGGCTGTTCGTTATGCTTTTGAAGCGGGTGATGATGATTGTTGTTATTGTGATGATGATAATGATGGTGACGATGATAATTATAATTGTTCGGATGATGGTTATTGTAATGGTTGCTGTGATGATTCGGGAGATAATAGCTGGATGGGGTCTGGCGATTAGAGTGCCTGGCAGCCGGTAGCGGGTGCTGGTGGTGGTGCTGGCTCATATGGTGGTTCGCATTGGCATTGGCATTGGCGTTGGGGTGAGTACCCGGGAGGAACTGAGGATACACGTGGTGTGACCACTGTGGAAACAATGGCCGCCCTCCTCCACCACCATTCCCATCTCCTGAGAAAACCCACATTTGCCACGTTACCACGCATTCCAATCTTTCTCGCTAACAAAAAGGATTAACTCGAGACTTGTCAAGTTTTACAGGGCAGACCAATCCGGTGGAAATTCTCAACGGAAAAGTCCTTGGCAATTTCTTTCTCTGATATTCCGCGATCGATAAAAAAGTTGTCAATAAAAGACAGTGTTTGGATGAAATCCCTGGTTAATTACGAGGAAGCAAGAAATTCCAGTGTAGAAGCGATTCAGGTCCTGCACCTGATTCCTGATGATCGTCATTCCTTATGAGTGGCTGGATTCGCCACTCGTGACAATTTAATCATCAGGTGCATTCTACGAGTCCTCGATGCTCAAGAACTTTTCTTTCAAGAATTTCTTGGCCCTCTCCCTGTCTTGTGGTCTTTTCTTCGTGAGATTCAGGTCCAGAATATTATTTCTTTTGTTTTTCAGGGCTGCAAACCCAAGTTTCCACCTCTACACTCATTTGTTCATAAATATTTGTAAAAGGAGCATGACGATGCGAGACCCTCGGAAAATATAACATTCAAGTGTTAAAAAAAAGCTTAGTAACAGAAACCAAAGCCCGAGAGTAGTTTATGTAGTTAGTACGAGAAAAATTAATAATGATTGAAAAATAAAATCGAGAATTTGGATCAATTTCACTTCAATGAGATGTCAAATTCATTATTTTTACTGTTAGACACAATTGATTAATATTTTCGAAGCTCCTTTAGGTTAGGCCACTCATGCTTGACTTTATTATTCACGATGGACGCATATTAATCAGGAATATTAAAAAAAAAAAACAAAAAAAACAAACGAAGTTTTTAAACATAAAATTTCATCTCGAGCTCGAGTTCACAGTGGGAAGTCGAATCAAAACTAACTTCGATTTGACTGACGTTCGATTGACGAATGATCCAAGCTTCGATACACTATCTCCACGGTTAATGATTTATCGATTTATTCACGGATACAAATGATGTACGTATGAAATTTATTCATTTTATTTGTCTGCCTGCCTATAATTCGTTAAAAAAAAATTACTGGATCACAAAAGTGGTATAAAATAATTTATCAAGAACGATCTCTAGTGTGATTCAAATTTTTCAATCGGAAATAAGTTTATAAAACGAGCCACGACTTATGAACACGTATTTTATTATAATAACCGTCCGCAATTGATGAAATTTGTTCTGTTCTCGTACGAATTCGTCGATAATAACGGCAATGTGAATTTTTCTAATGAAAAGTGGTGCAAACACATTCGACAAACATCAAAACTCTCACTGTCAGATACAGATAATTAATCAATACTGCCTACACGAGTGCAACCACACATGCTTTACTACAAGGTGGTAAAAACGAACCTCGACGAAATAAAATTAGTTTCAAATATTCAACTGTTCGGGGAATAGTTTTTTTTCTCTATTTTACAAACCAGCACTATACGAAGTTTATGCTTTTCCAATGTAAATGCATTTACTGACACTTTGTAAGGAATGACCCATCGACATTTTTTCCATGAGATAACATTGCTGCGATAATATTCATAACTCGATGACAGTTTTATCCGATGGTTTTGTGCCGAGTACGATTTTTTCCTTTCATTATGCTTCTATTGACTTGCAATCAGTCCAATATTTCCGAAAACCTTTTGTTCAGAGAAAAATTTGATTCAAGTCCTGGGACTAGGATCATGGAGCTGATTCCTACAAAATTTTGTTATTTTTTTTTGTGGGTGAGAAAAAGAATTCCATCATCGAATCTTTGTTAACGTATGAACGAAAATTATGAGAATAAATCTTGACTATATTCTGACATTTTTTCAAACGATTGTAATCGTATGGTTTGTGCTTAAAATCGTGAAACATTTGATTCATCATGCTGTTAAAGTGTCAAAATAAATGAAACCATGCTCTATTGTGTATCTTAATCAAGAAGTCGAATGAAACAAAACTCGATCGTTTCGATGAATTTGAAGAAAACGGGAATACTTGATTTTTCCTTACGCGAGTTTCATCCAAAATAAATATATTATACATCACGTTGGTGTGTATGTAAATATGTTTAAAAATACGAATATATCTGACACTAAGAGTTTTGAAGATAAAAAACTGAAATTTTTACAAATTATCAATGGACCGGACATTATAAAATAAAAAATGAGATACTAAAAAAAAACGATCATAATATAAGTTGCGATTTACTTGACGAAGGTAGAGGGAACCAAGTGGATCGTTGCAACCGTTGATTTCTAATTACAAAGCCCTTGCAAATGAAGTTTCGTTTTTTCGTAGCAATTTTCTGGTTTTTCTCACCATAAAAAACTACAAAATGGACGTAAAGAAACCCTAACACGTCAGTTGCTTTGAAACGAAAATAAACCATGAAACATCCCGTTGGAAACTCAATTACATGGTTGCTCTTAGGCTTCATCTCGCGTAACAGATAAAGAACCAAAAAAGCAACGATGAAACAACAGCAAGTATCAAAATATTATTCGTTGCTGTAGTGACATTCTCGGAGTGACATTCAAGAGCGTGGTTGCCCTTAAGGTGGCTATGGTTGCATCGATCTACCAGGGGAACGGATAATTTTAATCAAATGTAGGAAAATAATATCGGTATGATAAAGTCTCGATATGGGAAACGTGAATGTCGAAAATAGGCCGCATGTGAAGAAAAAATCCAAAGAGAATCGTAGCAAGACATTCTTGAAATACCAAAAATGTCCTCAACGATTTTTCTCATGGATACCATGTTTGCTATTATTTATTCATTGATTGAGGTCTCTCTTCAGTTAATAGTTGACCTTGTTGCGCTCATTTTTTTGGGAATATACGGCTTACGGTAAAAAAATGTATTAAATAAATATATTGAATAAACACCGAACGTTTTTCTTTCGTGAAATTTCTTACCTGACGGACTACCCGTTCTCAGATTAGCACCGTTCGTTTGTATGGTTTGCACAGGGCTCGGTGGACGTTGAGAAATTGGAGGTTCCAAGATGTCACGATATTTTGAGACCATTAATACAGAGATGAAGTAAACTATAGCCAGGGACAGAAACTGTGCCTGCTTGGTTTCTTCCTGTAATCACAAACCCAAACATTACATGAATATAAAATAATTGTATTTATTTATCGTATTGATGTTGATACGAGGAATGTTTTTCTTTTTTTAATATTATAATTCATTTCGATTCATTACTCACAACATCTCTGTAAATAACAGCTCTGAGACGATTGACATCCATGTCTTGCAATAGCTTCTCCGGATCCTTAACTGGGCTCATTTGATTCGCCAAATTTTCCACAATGTTCTGTAAAATTTTGTCCAGCATTTAAGTCACAGCAACTTCTCTCCGATGCATTTATTCCAAATTCCATAAAACTATAAAATTACTCTACGACACCATTACTTATGTAGTGAATTAAGAAACAAAAGATAATCTACTTGTATTATAGTACTTCAACTAATTTTGAGGCTTCGTCTAGTTGACGCGATGTGTTGCTACTATTATTAGTCAAAATACAACTCAAATTTAACGCGGATTTTTCGTAAGCGTTATTTTATCGAAAATTCGCTTCAGACAAAAGTTTTAATAAATTATTCAAAAATGTTCTTTTTTTTTTTTTTTACGAATTTTCACATATTTCACGAGGGAAAAATTTTTTTCGAGGCTTTTGTACCAATGAAAAGTACTTGAGAATGTCGATTAACGTTTGTATGTATATTTCTTTCTCCCTCTGCAAAGGATTACTTACGAAAAATCATAAATGGTGTAATTATTGAAGAAAAAAAAAAAAAATAGCGATAAAAATAAGAAGCACTGCTTGAGTAATAAAAAAGACGTACCTTGGGCGACGTTTGTGCTCCCCGTATGAGGGATTGTATGTGCTGTGATTTATTACTAGTACCAATCTGCCGACCTAACATGCTGTACGATCTGCCGCGTTCTTTACACTCTAAGCAGTTTCTAACAGCACAAGTACAGACCTAAACAAGCATTTTTATTCGGTGATTATGAAAATATCGTAAAACGTGTACGACGCAATTGTGACATAAGTTTCCTCTTTCCTCGATTCTAGCCAAATTTCATGTTTTTTTTTCGCACTAAGATATCGATTAAAAACTTGTTTTTTCTGTGAGTTAAACTTGAATCAACTTTAGAGGATATGATTTACTGCAACGGGTGTCTTCTACTTTAATTATTCTGGTACAAACTATTTAAAAAGAACAAAGTTATTAAACAAATAAAAATGGGACTTGAGATTGAAATAAAATCGAAATTACTCTATCATTTGAGCTATTACTTTCTTCGACTATACGGCTCACTCGTTATTTTTGGTGCAACAAAGTTATTGCCAGTGAAATAATGATCGTATCAATACGTATGTAAACGGAGAATATAAAAACAGATGAAATCCCGGTTCTGAATAGAAACCCAAGACAATCTCGAATTTTTGATAATTTTTACTATGCGGTATGAAATTTGTCACGTATGAACATTTTGCATAGTAAAAATAACCCAAAACTCAAAATTGCCCTCCGTTTCTATTCTGTAACGGTAAATTTTCGTTTCTAATTTGCTCCGTGTAGATATACATGTAAATATAAATAAATTATTTACATAATTTGTATAATTATAAAATGTTATGTCTATGGAAAAAAAAAAAACATAAGTTTTCCTTAATCTACGAAAAAAGATGTGCACGGAACGTCAATACAAACCAGTCGCAAACATTGTCGCAAAATTCCACCGCTCGACATATTTTTTTCAGCTTCGAGCTCCCCAAAATTTAAGGAACTCGCAAAAATAAGTACATCCGCCATATTGACTAGCCTTTGAAGGAACGACACTGCCACTTCGATTGGCATCCCCTGTGTCGGTTCAATTACATCCAATTCGCTCTGATAAAAGAAAACAAATTTGATCGAAAATCGATTATTGCTTATTTTCATGTTTCGTAATGTATTGTGAACGATCTCTCGACGTTTGAATTTAATTTTTATATCAATTTCTCTTCTTTTCTTTCAAATTTTACTGTTTACTTTGACTCCTTCATGAAAATTGCAAATTGAATTGTGACTTACATTGGGGGACGTTGCCGAAGCCAATAACGGCAGCAAACCACCGCAGGCAATTATCAAGTTGTCTGCCAATTGCGATATCAGATGAACGGTATTCACAACGAAAATAGCATTTTCGCTGTTATTGACGAAATCGAGTACTGACTTTGTAGAGTGACTGTGAAAAGCGTTAACATCTCCATTAAAACGTGGGTTCAAGGAACAAACATTTTTGCACAAATTGTAACAAGTGGTTTGTCGTTATTCTTAGCCAAGTAATATTTTAAAAAGTTAAAAAGATCATTTGATGCAATGAAAAAAATGGTGGATCTTTTGAACGAAAGAAGTAGGAAACTCCCATCGAAATATGTAAGAACGGTGGAGCTGAAAAATGTTTACCTTCTCCAGACTTGAATATCAGTTTCGAGCGAGAAAAGCACGTCCGAAAGTAATCGCTGATGAATGTAGGACCATTTGAATTCTGGTATTCTGAAGGGAGGCCTGGTTGGGCCTGGACTAAACATTGGCCTTGTCGAGGGATTTCCTTGTTTGGCTCTCTTCGACTCTGAGAAAAAAACGATTCATTAAAATCTGCTGTTTTCGTTCAAATTTGCAACATTGCAAAGAATTGCAACATCAAAGCTGTGCACTGCGGCGAATTTGCACTGACAATGCCGCATTTATGTGGACTTTGTGGTTTCATCACGTGAAACACAAACTGCGTTCTGTAAATTGTATTTTACTTTTCCGGTCATACTACAGTGGTCAACAACAATTTGTTGAATTGAAATTAAACGAATTGAACCAGAGAAAGAAAGATCTTAAAGTGGCTGGTGCAAACGAGTACCTGGGAGACGTCAAAGGTACAAACTTATGTCGTGACATAGGTTTGCAACGAAAAGGTTAAAATAAAAAATAAAAGTATGGAAAGTTACCAAAATGATTAGGATCCACTTGGGTGGACGTAGAGGCACTCCGTGGTCTTTTTTGGGGTGACGAATTTTTTCTGAGAGGTATGGGTAACGAGGGTGGTTGATCGGGTGGGCTGTCGTCGACGAGATTGTCGGTGTTGACATTGGGTAGGCTCGATCTGCGATGAACATCGATGTGTTCTTGAGTCACATTTTGGCTCGAAACAGGATCGTCCCTTTCGATCGCATTATTACTAACGTTATGAGGCACACCATCGGGTAAACTTTTAGTTGCATCACAGACCGTAGATATTGTTGGTATTTGATGTTTTGAATTTGGCACTTGAGTCTCGTTATGTACAGTACTTTGAACATTGCTGCTATTACAAACACTATCGTTAACAACATCGGTTACGTCGTTAATCGCGTCAGCGTCCCTCGTCATTTTTATATTATCACTTGTATCGCTATTAGAAATATTGGACGGTACCCTCGAATGTTCATCATTCGTCGTATTTTCATTGTGGCTATTATCATTTATAACAACACCACTTTTATCGTCTGTCGAAGAATTAAGAGCACACACGCCGTTGCTTAATTCACTATTTCCGGAAACTTCATTGTCCTTTTTCTCGATTGTTTCCCTCTCCTCCGTCTTCTGCTGTTGCGCTCCTTCGTCATCGCATTTCTTCGTTTCTTCCGGCACCGCAACGTCCTCGCCCTCGTCACGACAATCGTCCGTCTCTTCGACTACGCTAGTTGAGCAATTATTGGTTTTTACATCCTCTTCGACCTTATCGTTACTCTCCTCCAACTCTTTATTATATTCTTCTTCTCCTTTATCTTTCGAATCTTCCGTTACTTCCGTCAACTCATCTTTCGCGCCTTCATCGGATTTTTCCTCGACTGATTTAACGTCATTATCCTCCTCAAGATTTTGCGTTTCGATTGTTTCCTCGTCAACTATCGTTGCCCCCGATGTTTCTTTGATTTCTTCCAAATTTTCTAACGCTTGAACTTTGGTTTCAACCGCTCCAACCACCTCTTCGATCTTTTCTTCCACTGACGGATCTTTTTCTTCATCGGGTTTAGAAACTTCGGGCGACGTGGTCGCTTCCGAAATTTCTTCACTCGTTTCTTCGACCGATTCTACATTTTCCTGCTCTATCGACGGCGCAGTTACAACTTCGACGGGAACTTGATCGATTGGAGGTGAAACTGTATCGACTTCGGGAACAATTTTTACCGTAGTTTCGTCGCTCGCCTCTGCCGGCACCGTTGACTCGTCGGTGACGACTTCTGGTACAGCGATTTTTTCCAGTTCCTCATTTTTCTCGGATTTTGTAACAATTTCTTGCTCCACCTTCTCACTTTCTTTGGCACACTCTTCGTTTTTATCTTCATCGGCACTCGGAGTCTGCTTCTCGGTGACTGTGTCCTTCGTATCTTCTCCCGTTGTTTCATTCAACGGATCCTCAATTTTGGGTTCGTTCTCGATCTCTTGAACCTCTTCCTCAATTATTTCGGTAGATTCGGTATTTTCGGTAGTTTCGATAACTGTTTTTTCTTCGACCGCATCGCCACTTACAAGGAGGCTCTTCTCACTCGCTATTTCCGATTCATTGGCGGAATTTTGATTTTCCGGCACGGCTTCTATTTCCTCGGTATTTGTAGCATCTTTCGTAAGCTCCAGTTCGCCGGTCTCCACGGGGCTCGTTACTACTTTTTCCACCGTATCTTCTACACACGGTATTTCAGACTCGGAATCGTCGGCTACGGGCGGCGGTTCGATGACGGTGACAACAACGTTATTCACGTGTTCGGACAAACCGACCGCGATCTCTTCCTCGGTTTTCGTCGTCTCGTGAATCACGGACTCCGGACCGGACGAACCATTTTTTCTCACTTCGCTGTACAAGTCGCTCGAGCTCTCGATCGACAAAACTTCGCTCGTTTCTTGAGTCGTCGTTGGTAGAGAAATAGCCTCGCTATTCGCTTCCTCCAAAATAGTCGGTGTATCCGTGTGATTCTCAAGGGCTGTTGTTGGAGTATCAGGTTTTTCACTCAAACGAGAATCCAATGATATGACCTCGCTCGATTGAGGAGTTTCGAGAGTCTCGCTGCGCGATTTTATCATCGATGGACTGCCATCGCTTTCTGTATTATCGATCGAGTTCAAGTCGCAGCTGCACGATTCTTCTAAACGATCATTCGATTCGTCCAGTTCCTTTAAGAACAAATTGTGCAAAAGTTAATAAACCAAGAAACAAAAATGATTAAAATGTAGAAGTATTTCAACGAATTATGAATTCCGGATTGATCAACAAGTATTTATATAATTTTTTATTTTATTATTCCTTCATGGAGAGGAACGATAAGTTGAATTCCTAGTGAAGCAGACCAACCACAAGGAACTCAAAAGCAATGTCAGTACGACACGTAATTAAAAGTGAAAAGAATCACAACCATTATAAATTGGGTCATTGTAAATTGTACGACGGTTGCTACGTAAAATTTCAAAATTTCATACAACGTCTGTTGTGTTATGATTACTGTTTGTCTCTACCCTTCAAAACTCTGTTTGACGCATTTTGGTTCGATAAAGGTTACGAGGGATAATTAAAACTTGAAAGCCATCATATAATTCAATTTCTCAAGGGATATTTTATGGTTGCTTATCGTTTCAAAGGACCTATCCCGTTAGGGTTTCGTTGCGGTAACATTGTAATTTTCATAGTTATATAGCTTCAATGAGTTTTACTATGTTTGACTTTTCAAGTTCGATTACAGTTTTACTGAGTGACGGGTCGTCAAAAGTACGAAATAAAAACTGGGTTTTGCTTCGCTATTGATGCACAAACCCCTGAATATGGCTAAGTGATCGCGGAACTGAGTTTTGACCTCATTCGAGGCTGCTCAACTTGTGAGATCGCCGGAGCCATGGACATCGCTATCAATTTAATAAAGCAATAAACGTACCTTATAATTTCTGTCTATATGTTGCATTTCTTGATTCGGTTGAACGGTCCAAGTGGCTGGTCGACTGTAACCATTGTTTCCGGAATGTTGTTGATCCCATCCTGATATTGTGCTTATTGGCCTTTGTTGCCTGACCTCAGGATCGGTTATATTGTCGGATCTCTGTCGCTCGTAATGTTCGTACATTTGGGCGAATTGGAGTTTAAATTCTTCGTAAGAGACCTGCAACAATTGAAATATTGCGTTGAAAATAAATAATGAAAATGTTGCACCGACGATATTTTGGCTTTTTTTGTTATTTTTTATGTTTCCTGACCTTGGAATGAACAATGGCCAACGTATCGACCCAAACTCGCCAGCCTCCATATTCGTGTTTAATTGCATGATGCAATAACATTCGAAACAGCGAATAGACCATGTCCGAGATTTTTTGTTCTTCAGTATTTTTCGGATGAATGTAAGCCATGGCAATTAGCCATTCTTGCCACACGGACATCTGAAGAACCGTGCGTCTGTTTTCACGATTGTTGTTACACAAAAGCGTCATGTCCGAGAGGAAGAGCTTCTTCACTTCGAGGAGCTGTTCCGTTTGTTTCGACTGTCTTATCAACGTAGCTACGACCTTCAAAATCACTAAAAATAGAAACCCAATTAGCTGTGAGCTTTCGTGCTCGGAGGCAAAAACAAATGTCTCGAAAGACACGCGCCGTCACTGGTCCTGCTGTTGCAGAAACCCAAAGTAAATACTTACTCGGATTTTCCAAGCGATAATGATTCTCTGGCTCCGGATGTCTCGTGTACAGAATGTGCTGACTAATGTGCTCGGTCATGATCTCGTAGAGCACGTTGTAAGTTGGTAGCAGAAGGGTTTCCTCGTTAAGTAGCAATCTCTCGGACAATAGTGTATACAAATTGTGTGGGCTCATGACATCGTATTTTCTTCTAAAAAAAAGCAATTCATTTCTAGTTTCCGTATGTAAAACAAATGGATTATTGTATCGTCGAATAGCATTATTTACTTGTGCGTGCTTCGGCTTAAAAAAAATCCCAGTAGCTTGAGGGCCTGTAATCTTATCAATTGACTTTCGGCGGCGAGCAATTTGAAGATCGTTCTGACCCCTTGTTTCGCGTCGAAAGCTGGCACCATGGACGAGGGATGCTCCGACATAAGTGATATCAACATTTGAAGTACGTCATGAAGATTCTCGTCCTCGTGCATCGTCGTCAAGTAGTTGAGAATACTCTGAAGCTCATCGTCCTTAACGCCGTTTCCGATCATAATAAGCTGCTTCAGGAACAGCAGTATGTACGATCTTATCGTCAGAATGTCTTTTTGTTGAGGTCTCGGACCATCTGGAATAAATTAGCATTTATTCCCACCGGAATTCGCCAATGGAATGTTACTTTTACTTTTCAAGTCGAAACAAAATTCTCTAATGAAACAGTTCTTGTTTCACTTGAGTTTGCGGTCATTAGATCGAGCAATTGGTGGCAAACCGAGAGGCAGCGTTAATATCAATTTTATTAAAAACTCAAGGACTCAAATATATTGAAAGAAGTGAAAGAAACCCATTTAAAAAATGATATCTCTAATCGAAATTTATCCAAAATTGTTGGGAATTGATAACGCATTTCAAGAATAAGAGAAAAATGTAATATCAACTTTTTTCGAAAAAATAATTCCATTAGCATAAATGTCTTTTCGAATAATGAAAAAGTTGTTTTAATTGAGATATTATTTCAGTATGAAATTTTTTCGAAGGAAAAATTAAACATAAACTTTGTGATGTGAGCTGGAGAGTAATGGGGATAAAACAGTTGAGGGGGTTAATCAATGAGGCAACATTAGCTCTAAACAGTATGGCTCACCCATTCCTTTGGGTGTTATGCCACTTTTCCCCCGTGGATTGGCAACCCAATAGTAATACTTGAGGGTGTGGACAGTCTGAAGAACCGTTGACACTCGTCTCACGTTTGAGTATATCTGCGTGTCGCTCAAAAATTCTGTCGCCAAATACGAGTAAAGTCTCGTTTGTACCGGTGCCGGTGTGTAAATCCACAACGCAGGATTAAAGAGGACGTGATCCAACAGCTGCCATGTTAGGAATGAAAAATAAAACATCTACATCACCATTTATCTGCCTGTTCTTCGAGCACGACAATCTAGCCGACTTTTATCAATTATACATTCTTTTACATTTTCATTTATTTCATAAATATTTATTCAAATAGAGTTTATCGATTATTCTGTTCAACAAACTCCCTTTAATTTATAATCAACAACATTTTTCATTGATGTTTTATACGACAATTGTGCGAAAAATATCGTTTGATAAATAAAAGTGCACAATAATTAAATGGACATTAGGACGTAAGACAATTGTATCTCTCATGCGGTGAAAATTGATTCAAATTGTGTTTAGAAAAATCGTAAAAAAATGTGCGAAAACACGTAATCAGGAAAGTCGGTAGATTGCATGCGAATTAGTTTATCGGAAGCTCAGTTCGCCGTGACAGTTCAATGACATGCTGCGGCCGAAATGTATGTATTTTTTCATTTATCCAAGTATCAGGTTAACAGCAGCTTTTCTTATTTTCAGAATTTAAATGATTCCAATGTAAGAAAAAAGAGATTTCTTTCTATTTTTCCAAAGCTTACCATCATATTATTCTCTTTATTCTTGACATGTACGGTGCTGATGAAACGATGCAATCAATAATTGAAAATTGACGAAAAATTGCAAAATAGAAAAAATACATACATCTGTAGCCTTTGAGAGAAACGTGTCAACTCCAAAACCAACGTTTTGCTCATATCATACACATTAAGTGTATTTTGCTCGTAAAGTGCCTTGTAACAATGAATTCTGCTGCTACGAGTGCTTTTTCTTCGAGACTACACTACTTGAGTCGCAATTTGGAATAATGTTTTATTCGAATTGATCAGGCGTCATAATCGAAACTTTGTAAAAGTATAAACGGCGAGAATGGTGCATTTAATGAAATATTAGGTTTTTTTTTCTTGAACCAAGGATTCATTCACTGTACCTGCTTGAGAAGAAGATCGCTGTTGGCGCTGAGACAAGTGACCAAATGTTTCGTCAGTTCGAGAAACGATGCTAAAACTTCGGTCGTCAAGTGATCTCTGCTGGCTCGTTGAAGCATAAAACTTATCACCAGAAATCCACGATTTTGTACCATATGTTGCTGGACCGTTTGCGATGTTTCCACAAGATCGCAAATAAAACCCAATAATTTTGAACTACGAGAAAAATGTAATAAAACTCGCTGTTATAAATTCAAATTTGAACATGTAAACAGCTCATGCAAACTGCAAAACTATATTGAATAACATTTTACACATAAATATTATTTAACTGGATACATTAATCAAATTTTTACCATAATGTTGGATCTCGCTTGATGTCGTTCGGTGCTATGCAATCGTAAGGCATGTCTAATTGCGAAAACAGTGGAAAAAGTACTTGTATTCCACCAATGGAGTTGAGTGTGCTGTGTATCGAGTGAGTTATGACGGCTTTGACATCCTAAGTACAATATGTATTAATATTATTAATGGTTTATAAATAAAACAGCAGAAAAAAGATTTTTCGTCAGTTCTTGTATTTATTATGAACATTGAACGAGACTTAAAGAATTTTTTTATTTTTTAAAAATGACTCAGCGTAATGTTCAACGACTTCATAACTGATATTTCAACGTACAGAATATTATTCGAGAAATGTAATTTCCCGAAAAACCAATTTAAAAACCAAAGAAATCAAAAAAGTTGTCAATTTCCTCATCTTTTCAACATTTATCTGTCCTCGGAATCGACCCCAGTCACTAGTTTCAGAGATAATGACATTTTTGCACAATGCAGAGATAGAATTCCGTATATAAGTGTATAAAAATGAAATTATCGTGGAGGTAGAAGGATAATGGAAAGAAAAAAGAAATAAAACGAATTTACCTGGAGCATAAGCGCGTGTGGTGTATGTACAAAGTAAGAGACGTTTCCTTTAGGTGCGCTCTGTAGGCAGAGTTGAGAATCCGTTGCTACCGGGTTGTACATGAACACAATTGCATTGGACAGCTTGCCATCGTAAAGCACCTGAATAAATTACAAAGGAATATCAATTATTCGTGTCGAACGAGGCGAAACGAGAACGACCTCCGACGACTACAAAAGCCACTATTCAACAACGATAATAACAATAACAATTACAAAAACAATAAAAGCAATGACGAGAAGGACGGCAACGAAAACTAAATATTCATAAGCATAACGTAATTTAATTTTACGAAAGGAAAAATAAACAAGAGAACTGATGAAATAACAGTACTCGAATAATTGGGGGCGGAAGGGGGGGAGCTGCTGATCCTGCAAACACGTAACGAAACGGGCAAGAATATTGAACTAAAAATCGCTGCTATTCGTTATCGTTCAACATGCATCTACGGAAAAAAAAAAAAAAAAAAAACAAAAAACAAAACAAACAAATAAATCAAAGACGACATTCCAGAAAAGAGAATTTTTTTTCCAATAAAACGTTGATCTACATATTTCCTCATGGAATACCAACAAGAACAAACTCTTTGACTACATTTTTTTATTCATCAATGCTTGAAAAAATGAAAAACAATAGTCGGAATGAAGAAGTTTGAATATTCAAAAAATGGATAAAATGTCAGGTATGACTGGTGAGCGTGAATAATTTACCTCTCTCACAATATTTCGTAGCTATGACCGCTCTGCTCACGGTGATTTATACAATTACAAGTGACAGATATATGAAGGAGACGGAGGATTAAAATAAAATTAAACGAAATAAAATAAACTAAATAAATGCTTACAGTTTGCATACTTTGGTCCACCATGCTTGCGAGCTCCTGCTCGTCACTCACCCTTTTGTGATTGTCGGGTAGATTCAGGTAACACTCGTTGTCGAACCGGAATTGACTCTGTAAGAATTTTCAATTTGTCTTTGTCACATTTTTCTTGTGACTCCAGGTCGATTCAAAAAAATGATGTTTTCGTTAAGAGCGAATCTGTCATTTTACTTCACGTTTTGATACACTTGTGCAACACTTTATAAAAAAAAATATAAATGGAAAAAAAGGATCATTACTTTGTAGCCAGGACCTAATCTGTGCATCGCACAAATTTGATGAGTCGTAAGAGCCTCGCTGAACAAATAAATCGCACTCATCTGTCCGCAAAAAACTCTCTCCTCGTCTAATTCCGGCGTAGCACCTATGTAGCATTTGTCGAAGGGCTAAAAACGATAGACAAATATTTATTTATCTTTTTCCCTGATATTACAACTCATAAAACATTAATTTTATTCATTTTTTAATCGATTTATTAAACTCACGTCATTCGTCGACACAAACCACGCCATTTCCGTATTCGAAGCTAGCTGGCCGTTAACTAGACACTTAATTTCGCTTTTTGTCCACCTATTATATATGTACACTACCGCGATCATGTACCACTGAAATAAATTATCAAAAAATTATATTCCTTGTCTTCAAACTCGTCACTCGTACATGATTGTTTTTTTTTTTTTCCACCAAATCAATCGTTAATGTTCATGTATTGTTTTGATTAATTTTAACCAGTAAGAATAGTCAGAAATTTTCACAAACATTTTAAATAAATTCGTGAACGAGTAGAGCTATAAACTCGATATTGGAAATTGATTTATAAAAACGAAAACGAATCGTTGAGATCTCTCAATCTTTGCGAATTTTTGTTCTTTTTTAAACAGTCGACAAGAGGTTCAAACAATAGAATGAAACAAAGTTACGTTGTTCCTAATTACCTTTCGCGGTTGAAATTCATATTTGACACAATGCTGGAAGCCCTTGCCTTTAACTTTCATCGAAGTAAGGACCAAGCAGTTACCTACGAAATGGGCCGAGTAACCGACGCCCTTGCTAGTTTTGAAGCTGCAAGAAAAAAAAATCCCAAGGAATATTAACAAAAAAAGTACTCGGAATTATCGAGGCAATCAATTTTCTGAGATTTGTTGAAGTGCTGATATGGAAGTTTTTCGTGACTCAAAACATACAGTTTGAAATGACTTTATAATTATTTTTTTTTCAAAAAAAGTTGACCTCGACATTAGTAACTACGGAATAACGAAAAAAGCTGGTCTATTAAAAATAATATCGCCACCCCCACCCGTTTGCCAAATAAAAACCTATTTGGGTTTTCTGGTTAACAATAAAGCGACGCTTCTTACGAAAAGTGGCACGTTTACATGTTATTTAGCATGTAAACGTGCTAGTTTTCGTAAGAAGCGTCGCTTTATTGTTAACCAGCGTCGAAAGAATGTACAAAGAGCCATAGAAAAAAGTCCGATCACCCATGATAAATCATTGACCCATTATCATTGGACTTGAAAATGCTCGATGTGTGCAACGGCGTGCGCTCCCGCTCCTCACGCCCGCTCCAGTCGACCGCTCGGCAAACAATAACAAACAACAAAGCCGAATGGCGCTCTGGCCGGCGTCTCACCGTACCGGCGTACTCCCCTCCATTTTCTCCCACCGCGCAACATCGCAGTCCCGCGCTCAAACCACCGTTCCGCGTAACCCCCCACTCCGGCACCCGACGCTTCGGTCAAGCCGGGCCGGGACTTTTCCGAGAATTGAGTGAAGTAAACAACATGGTGAAATGCGTCGAATATAATATTCAGTTAGTCGCAATATTTATTTCGTTGCATGAACAGTATTTTGGGTCGATCCCACAAAATCCAAGACACCAAAATTTATTTAAATCATTAAATTCACGCGTGTTTCAGTGTAAAATAATTCATTATTGAACAAGTTAACGATTTTTTTAAAGAAGCAAAAATGTGGGATTCGAAGTTTTTTGAGCGTGCCTTGGTCAATTGAACTCGATTTTTTCACCGGATATTCACGAATACACACTACAGGACCTTTCCTTCTAATTGGTTTGATGGTAATTAAAATTTATTTGTTACTAATTTTTTGAACGGCAGTCTATTCACTACAAAAAACGTGTTTTTAGCCACGAAAAATCCTTTGCTTCAACAGTCAGAAAATAATATACAACTTTTTGATACCTTTTAAGAATAATGTCGTCTTACGAATTATTTCATCAATTCAATTAATTTCTGTTAAATTTTCGAAAAAGTACAGAGGCACAGCAGTTTGCCAGTTGAAAAAAACGTTCTTTTAACTTATTTTCACTTTAAATATGCGAATAAGCGAGGGATTTTTTGAATGGATCCGACGTTATTGTGAATCGTTATAGAAACATTTTGAAATAAACTGTACGCGCTGAAGAGTTGTTTGGTAAAGCGCCTCTCGAAGGAGAGGGCTGTCTTAAAAGCAGCTTCTTGAAGAAATTCAGTGTACGAGGTTAGGTTGGTACTTGACAAAAGAGCACTTACCAGTAGAGGTACGGCTTTTCCCTCTCGATATTAACCGAGTTTATAGGATCGAGACGAAACCACGTTGTAAAAGTGAAACCACTCTCGTGTGGCCACCTTGCCATTGGTGGCAAAACTACAGCCTGAAAAATGTATTGTGTTAAATGATGAGGAGAAAAATAAGTTCGTCGTTAAGTAAATGGTGAAAAAGTAATCAAGGCTATTACAAATCTATGCAATTACGATTATTGAATTAATTCGAAGTTCCGTAATATTTTAATGCAGTTTTCTCAATGACAAGTGTCTATTTCCTCAAAAAAGTCTTCGAATTTATTCTTATGTGCGCGATAACCGTTCTTCTTGATTAAGAACATCGAGTGAATCTTGGAAAGATCGAAAGCTTCAAGTTTCCATCGGTTGAGTTAGTTCGAGCGTGATAAAATTGCCTGGGTAACGAGGACGAGCGTAAAGTTATAACCGCAAGCCTAATTGACGAGTCATGCTTCAGAAAGTTTGCCAGGTCACGTCAGGTTCATTAAAGTATAGTTGTATTTACGTACATGGTTAGAGGACCTTAACTGCACCATCGAATATTCCGCACTTGGTGTCATTAACGATTTCGACACGATTTTTACATGTTTTTATGGCTTTTATTTTTGTTTGCACGTCAGATAAACACGCGTTTTAATGTTATCGGTAAATTTCTGTACTCACCGATCCTTTTCTGCCAGGAAAACTAAAAAACACGTCAGGTCCATTTCGTTGGGGCATTTGGCGAAGTACGTTCAGCAATTTCGCTGAATGTCGTGGCTGGAAATCATTTATTACTTCGTTACACTGTAAAATCATACAGGAATTATCGTTCAAGCCGGAAGTTCTATACGAGAAAAGCTTATCAATGATTTTTTTCTTGTTATTATTATTTTATTTTTTTTATAATTCTATGCAGCATCGATTCAGCAGCTTAGTTAAATAATTAAAAAAATTATTGATACTCGTTTGATTATCGCAGCTTACCCATTTCCCTTTCACTGCTTTCATCGCGCCGAACAAAAGCTTTAATTCTTTCACCGTTATGCTGTAACTTGCGAGAACGCCCAACATATCGATAAGTAAATCTGTAAATCAATTCAAAAAAATACACGAGTTTATTCATTTTTCTTATTCGGTCAAAAAAAAAAGCCAAAAAGTGAAAATCGTTCGAACCTGAAGGATGCAATAACATTTTTAATTTATCAGATCTAAATTGAGTCTGATAAATCTAACTGAAATTCTTGTTACGACAGAGAAATATTGACGTGAAATAATAACCTGCGACTACGGTTTCCGCCCGGGACAAACGATGTAACACGTGCTCGATAAGACTGACGTCCGTGCAAGCCTGCAAGTTGCGCACACTTTTTCTCAAGATGGCGATAAATACGCTCCATATTTCGGCCTGGAACAAAAATGTTCAATATTCTTTGTAAATTCCGTCTCATTTTTCAAACGATCGATGTCAAAAAATCGAGAGTGCTCTAGAAACTATAATTCGGAGGCATTTGTACATTTTTTTTTTTTTTTTTCAAGCTTAAATCGACGATGATTTCGTTGAGAATTTTTCCAAAAGTCACTATTCAAGGCTAAAATCAAATCTCATTTTAAATTGCGGTTATTTCAACAAGACTAAAAGATTCGAAGAAGTCGGTTATAGCTAGTTTCACAATTGTATTAAATACGACGATCTGTCTCTCTCTCCTTTACTCCTTTTCTTTCCCTTTCTCTCGTTCGGACTCTTAGCAAGTGCAGTGGAAATGCAATTTCCGATCTCACCCTCTTCGACTTAACTTCCAAAGTACTCTCAGGGAGGACTATATTTCGTCCAACTTCCGTTACACACAAAGCCTTCCAGCTGCGCAGTCGCTTCGATGGAGCATATTTTATTCTCGGTGGGGGGGAAAAAAAAAGAAGAAAAAAAAGTACTTCGGTATAAGGGTGTACGAGGAGTTCCGTAAATTTAATCAGGAAATTGCGTCTTCGACGATAAAAGCATTCAAAAATCCTCGATTCATCGGTATAAAAAAAAAATTACAAAATATTGTTAAATATTTTTCATAACTTGCATCGAACGATGTGTCGTTGAGTATAAATAAATTTAAAAATTGAACAGCATCGGTGCCCGATGAAAAATGGATTGCTGAAACGACATGACATTATGGAGAAAATTTGCAGACGTTTCGTGTCCCTTTCGTTCGTTATTACGTGAAAGCTCTTGAAAATATCCTCCGGTGACAATAAAAGCCGCCGGAGAATTGCAAATTCCACGTGATCGTTGTCGTCGTCGATGAGTTTCTCAATAACCTGGTATCCCCGAGTCTAGAGAATTATTAATATTCGCTTATTAAAACCGTCAGCGATACCTTCGGCAAGAATGAGAAAGAGCCAACCCAGTCCCCCCCACTTTTACGACGGCGGTAGCTCGTCTTTTGTAGGACATCAAGTCCCGTGTTTTTAAACTCGGCGATCATCCGGATCTTTCAATCGAACAAGAGGACAATGAGTGTGTAGAGAAAGCAATTACAGCTTCGGAGGAGGATTGATTATCGATTCAATTCTGGGGATTTTGTTTTACAAAATTGTACTTTTTTTCTGCTCCCAAGGAAAGTAAAAAAGAAAATTGAGTAGTAATTGTAGCAGTTTTGTAATAGTTTCCTGGATGGCCCCAAAAAATGAAAAATGAAATGAGAAAAATGAGGAAATTCAAAATAAATAAAAAATAATAAATATTGTAGACTTTCACTGCATCAGAAAGAAAGTTTAATCATATTTGGTGGAGGAAGTGAGCAATAACATGAAAACTCAATGGGCAATACGTTTGGAACGAAGAGACTTGAAGGAAGCAGTTGTTAGCAACTGGGAAATCAAACTTGAAATAGAGAAACTCAGTAATGGGCGGCGAGGTTAAGTAGAGCACGGACTAAGTCGGTTTCCTTCCCTATGGGACGGTTTTGCGAAGTAGTTGTTCAAAAATCTCGAAAAATCGTTTACTTTTATCCTTTCGACAATGATTTATACATCGCGACGACGTGGCATATTCGAAAATCCATAAATAACAAAATTTTCAAGGAAAAAAACGTTTGAAGTTAAAGTTCAATAGCCAGCTGGTGAAATAATTTAAAACAATTACGAGCATATATATATGCGTCAACAGCTCACTGCGTTTCACACCGCGTGGGATTGGCTATAGTGGTGGGCGTGGTCCGGTCCCTCCACCGCACTACGCGTCTCACCCACATGTTGGATGAGCTGTCGTAATTAATGAATATCTCAGCAACGACGTATATCAAAGGAAAAAAGCTCAACGACTTTCTCTGCAATTTGACGCGCGACCTATTTATTCAATAAATTTTTACAACGAATTCCAAATTGAATTGCATGGAAATTACGGTCCTTGCCTAAGTTGAGAAGTAAGGAAAGTGAGAAAATTGAATTTCCAAAAATCGTAATTGATTTTTGCAGTAAAAGTTATTACCAAGTCTTTCATTATTCTGCTTTAGAGACTCGTGTTTCGTTGCTTTCTTATTCATGTAGAACCTTATAAATCACGACCTTGCTGGGTTGAGAGGATTCGATAATGCACAACATTTCGAAAGTCGTATATACTTTACAAATTCTCGTAATATTAGCTCGCTTTGCTGGGTGCAATACACACTGCCTCTGTGCATCGCATTCCGTGATTATTACATTCCAAAGCCGTTTGCTCTTACGTTATGTACATACGTCGATGTACGTTTCCCGGGGGAACATAACCTCTATTTGCACTCGCCTATAGCCTTATACCATATGTATTACGATGTGTGTAGTTATATATCCATATCCACATATCCATCGATTCCATCCCACCCTCGTGTTCACACAGTGGATGCAATCGATCGTTGGTTCCAGCGTGATGAAAGATGGCCTTATAGGAATAAATTCTCCATCTGAATACCGCAAAGACAAAAGCTTCAAGTTTTATGGCTCGCGTTTTACGTCAGAGAAATGATCGAATCCAATATTCATTGTTCGTTTAATATTTATGTTGCCATTATTTATCATTTGTCACAATAACATCGCAAAGAATGTTTGAATGATATTTTAAACTGTAATTCATCCAGCGTCTTCGTAATTCACTCATCAGTGATCTAGTATCGATTAAAAAATAGATATCCATTCATCGGATTCATTTAATTAATCATTTGATACCTGCTCATCATCTCTACAGAAAATAAACTATTGATTGATTCAGTAACACAACACCTCGATTAAAATTATACGGCGAATTGGTCTTGATGGGATACCATTTTTTGCTGTCTCCTCGGAATTGGAAACTCGTCTATCCTATGGTAATAAATTTCATGGAAATCACACGTATGAATTCACGTGCACACCAACTCGATTGGTTTGCACGCCTCGTTTGATAACGTTATTTGTTCCGGTGATATGACGTTGTTTGACCATAAAACTTGATACCTGTCGATCTGACACGCGGTGTATACCCTGCAAAAGCATGTCATTTTCATAAATGAATATCATTTTTGGATCAGAAAACTAACCAATCCGCGGACGAGGAAATGTTGAAATATTAAACGTTTATGATGGGAAAATAATTCGCATATTTGCCGACATTATACATCAAGGTTTTCAAATTATGGCGAAAATTTGTACCATCAAAAGCAAATTAAACATTTGTTGAATGAATAAATAGAAATATTTCATGAATGTTTTAATCAAATGGATGAAACAGTTTTTTTGACAGTTTTTTTTTTTGACATTTCTGCAATAAATCCAATTTCGATGAGTATTTGAACATCTTGTATAAATAAATAATAACTCACGATTTATTCATTCATTTATTCATTCATTTGTTTATCAAAGAACTCATCAACCGATATCCCTGATGGGACTTTCTCGAAGCAGACTGAACAGAATTAAAATTTATATTTGTTATTTGTAAATGCATTAGCATCTAAAACATATTTTGATTTCCGGTACTGAAATATTTTAGAAACAAGTTTATCTGAACAGGAAAAAGTGTATTTGAGAGTTGAAATTTATGCATCGCGTGAATTGAAAATCGGAACGTTGGTGGAATAACTGCAAGTTATAAATCGTGTAGAAAATGTATTCATAAAATCTTCATAATTCTGGAGTTTGAAGGTTGAACACGTGTATTACGCTGGATTGCTGTACCCAACGAGTTTCGGTTAAACTTAACGAAGACGATTGAATTCATACTGGTCCGTAAGATAATGTCGTTATATATACACAAACGAAAATGTATATCGTGTATGTGTGTGATCGTATATGATGCAGAAGACCAGGGCTCGGATGCACGATGAGTAAATGATATTTTCGGTGCTCGTGAGAGTTCACCAAACTGCTATGAATTTTCTTCAACAGAGTGAGCGATCTGCTTCCTCTCCCTCTCTTATTTTTTTGTTTTTTTTTGTTTTCCAAGTACAGCCCTGGAGGATACGAGAAATTGCTTGAACAACGAAAACTCAATTTCAAACGGCAATACGGAAAAGTTAGGTGTCGCTTCGGTCGAGATAACGCAGTGCGAGAACGTATAACGATAGACAGGTACGTAAATGGAACTTAAATCTCGGACCCACGTGAAATGTTCGTCCACGATGTATAATGATGCAAACGAGATTTTCAATTCTGTCATTCTCCACCCTTTCGTTCTATCTTGCATGGTTTGACGAAAAAACAAAAAGTCTAAATTGAAAGGGGTAATCGAGAAGGAAAAAACTTGTAATTGTTCGTGAAATTATTCCAGGTGGACCATTTTGCAAAGAATTTTTACCAACGAGTTGTGGACTATGGTTTGTTCATGAAAATGTTTTTTAAAACTTGATTCGTTTTTTAAGCTCATAGATTTTTTCGTCATTTCATACGTTTTGAAACATGTCTCAAAAAAAATGTAAGATCGAGCGAAAACGGTGTGAGAAATTATCTACTCTACGAATCCAAGCGTTTTTTTTTTCTACTTCTCCATGAAACTTGAGCTTTAGGTAACGCGTTCACTTTTTAATCAAGGCACATGGCACATTTTTTTTTTTCTTTTTTTTTCCTTTCAAGTTACACTCGAGACGAGCAGATATATTCGTTGGAGCATAGGCTTTAATTAACTCTCGCGATGCGGACCAAAGTGGCGAAGGACTCGTCGAGCTTTTACTCGAGCTGGTCTATATCGCTTCTGCACGACGAGACGAGAGTCATTTGTACGACAATTGCGTGTTTCATATTTACCACCATATATGTATGCATATAAGCATGTGCACCACGAGCATACATATTTACCCACATAAATGTTTCAATGCTTGTGCAGATACTTTCAAGTCTTTAGAACCAAATAAAAATGGGTGACGGGGCGTGTAGCGTGTAGCGGCCTCGAAATATTTGAGAGAAAAATAGATGACGCAGACTAGAATTTTTTCTTACGAAAAAGCATCAAAATATCCAGAAAAAAAATCCATTGTGCAACGAAACAAGTTGCAATTAAAACTTCCCGCTGCATAATGATCAGTGTAGAATTATTTTGAAATAACGGGTTACGAAGAGAACAATTATTCGACGTTGGCTCGCAAAATCATTATTTTTCGATAATGAATATCGACTGTACGTATACGAAGGAAAATTCGTTCCTAACAAAAGAATTTATGCTCTCGATACATGCTGAAATTGTACACGTAGCTCGATACTTGGCTACCTGGGCGCAATCCCAGTGTACAGCAGATTTCAGTCTATTCCCAGCAAGCTCGTTACGATACCATTTGTTTTGTGAATTGTGTTGGATAACCCGGACCTCTATGATACAAACGTATAATCTGGGCCCCGAGAGTTACAAGTATGGAATCCCGAGCGAAAAAATTCGTGGCTTCCATTTCTCGCAAGAGAATCTCTGCTTCAGCATCCAACTCTCATTATTTCTCTATACATGGCCGTTCGCAGATAATATTCCAACGTGTGACCTTGCCATTATTCGGCAGGATTGGCAGTAAAATGAGGAAAAACGTTCTGAATCTCTTATTTCTCTTTTTCTTATACTAAATCCGTGCGATTTACGAGTTATCAATTATTAAGACGCAGCCGATCGAGGGTATGGGGTGAAAGAGAAACAAAAAGTGGGAAAAACTTGATTAGCTAATGAACTGATTGTTAATATTGCATCAAAGAGAGACAAAGTGGTTCAAGTTTCTTTTTTTACTCGGGAATAATTCTCCACTCACCTCTAAATGCTCGTCTAATCAATTTAATTCAATAACGCGTTTGGGTCGAAGAGGACCGCAAGAAAAGAAACGCGACAAAGCTTTTCAACCGAATAATTCTGTAATGGGCGTTAGAAATTCGGGAAGTAAAACATATCGTAAGCAATTAATGGCAACAAGCGATCATGCTATGAACAGACATTCAGGAACATTTCCTAAACGATCGAATGTGCTGGCAAATATAAGCAAATAAGCTGCAAGTTGGCAGTCATTCTGCAGCAATTATATATTCCATGCACTGTTTATGCACGATCCGCGACCTCCTACTTTAGTATCACGAGCGTCAGTACCCACTGACGAAATTTGTCGGCAGTTGCGGCATCCATAAACCACGTCAAGACAAATAATAACCAGATGGTGTGGCGTGATGGCAGTTGAAGCTGTACCAAACGTGCCACCGCAAGTTGCAATATACCGAAACCCAGTATCAACAGTTAAACATGCTCCGAAACTTTGGTAACGTGTATCTAATGCATGATATGATTAGTATATCATCAGTTTGTGGACTGTTTCAATTTGTTGCGTACAAATGCCTCGTATGCATGTTAATTGATATTTGGGTCTGGACGATTTAGGACAAAAAACGATTCCACGATGTTTGAATTAAAAGCATCAGTTCATTTCAAAGTAGAATATAAAAATCCCTGACATTTTTAGTGACGATTACAGGAATAATTAATTAAACAGTGAAACTGCGTTGTAAAACTTGTTTTCGTGAAAAACAATTATTCGAGCAGTGCTTTTTTTTGTTGACGTTTTACGATGGGAGAGTTGGTTGAAGAAAAATTTAAGCGGCACTTTCATTATGACGAAACAGTAAGCGAGAAAACAAGGAGGATAAAGAAAAAGAACGAGACTGGTGAGCACGTGAGAGAATGAATCTCTTGGTCCTTGATTCCACTATCGCGAGAATGAGGATCACGTAATGGCCACATTTAATAAGACAAAAACATCGAGAGCGCTTTGGACCAAATTGTTCAAGCGAAAAATACATTATACACGTTATCGCGATTATGCAATCTCATAACAGAAATTCTACCTTAGGGAAAAGATGGAGCTTGGGTTGAACAGCGGAAGAATATGTTTTTCGTGCATATAAGAAATGGAAAGAGGCAAAAATAAATAAACAGATATAAATAAATAAATTAGGACGAAGAGAACCAGTAAAAGTGAAACGGGAGCGAGGATTCAAGATGAAATGAGCAAATTGGACTCGTCCTTATCTCATAGGAAGAAGTGAATTTTTTTTTGCAACTCCTTTCTTTCATTTACACGATTTCAAATGTTACGTTGCCTCTCAGTTCTTAAAAGGCTATAATAGGTTAAACTCTCGTGCCCTGTCACTTAAAGTGTTTCTATAAATTCTGAACGAAAAATGACTGCGAGAGAAAATGGAGAAGGAATCGTGACGACTTGGAAAATAATATAAAAAAAGTACTCTCCCTCCCCCGCCGACTGCTTAACACTGTGAGAACTTACAGGCTGTAGTTTTCTTTCGACGTTTTCCGGTCTGTCTCGCGTGTTCCTGACGAATGGAATACGGGTGAATGTGTGAAAGTTTCTCTTTTTTCTGCTCACGTAAACCCTCTCGCGCTCAACCATCGCTGTTTCCAAGTTCTTTCATTCTTCCAAAAGGATTTCGAAAGGTTTTTTCGTTTTCGTTGTTCGAGTAAAAACATTGAGTGAATACAGTGTATGGGACTTGGAAAAATTCCATGTCAATTTAACGCTACCTGACCCAAATACTTCTTTAGGTAGAAACCATGATTTCTTATGGCATTTTTATTCACGCCATCGTGAACCATAACTTATGGAAAAATCATTCTTTATATTGTGCTGAAATAGGAAAATAGAAGCTTTCTCCTTTAAATAAATATAAAAATCGGAATTAGGAGCTTCTGGAAATTGAGGGTTGCTTTTGGTAGAAAAATATTTTTAGTTTCCAAACATGGTGTTTACGTGTTGAATAAGAAAATGAAAGGGTCGGGGAAAAATGGAAAATGATCACAGTTCCAAGTGGTTCTCACATTTAGGTAAAATTAAAAAAAAATTAAAAAAACCTCCATCCAGATATACATGCACATGTTTTCTGCGATTACATAAGAACGCCCGAGGAGAAAGGAAGCAATGTAGAGCAAAGAATAAAGATCTCTATATATACATCCACGTCTACAACAAAACGTCTGAGCACTAAAAGCTCTACGTTCTCGGGGCTTCTCGCTTTTTTAGCTTTTTAAAGCAAGATTGCGCCACTGGACGAGAGGTTCCCCAAAACTTCTTGGTGTGCTGGCCATTCTTCTGAGGTTATATGGAAGCTCTCGTCCTTGTCACATCCCTTGCAACCTGAGCCGTAACTTTCGACCTCGCCCCCCTTATCACAGTTGCTGAAATGCTTCTGAGACAAAAAAAAAGTGGAAAAAAAATGAACAACAGCCGGCCTTAGCACAAGTAGTTGCAGATCTTGTGCTATTTTACGAGACGGCGGATTCATTTCTCAGGTATGCGTCTTGATATTCTGGTGGAACGAAGAATTTTTTTAAAAGAATAAAATACGGAGAGAAACGAATGAATTTATAAACTAACTCTCGTTTTAATGCCCGAGGGACAATGTACCCGGAATTCGATAAGGAGATTAATGTTACGGAAAGATAAAACCAACATACAAATTAACTCAAGAGTTTCTAGGACATCGAAAAACATAAATTGACCTCTAAGACTACAAGTAAAAATCGCATAAACTCGGTTACCAGCATCGTTCATCATTTTTCAAGCTTTTCATATGTGATTTATAAATACAGTAAATTCAGTACGTCGTAAATATCAGCTGATATCGAGAAAAGACCGTCGTCTTTCGCTCTGCTGGGCGTAAAGGACGAAAGCAGTGCAACGTTTCTCCGAGTACTCTTGGCTTTATGACTTTTCCAATTTATCAGTGTCCTCGAGAACGAAAAAAGAACATATAAAGAATTGATACTGCGATAAGATGAAGCGAGTACGTGACCTGTGCTGTGTCACACTCATGATACAAAAAAAAAGTAACAGAATTTCAATTATGTCTACTCTTTGCATTAAAAATGACGAAATCTCGGTTTCTGGTAATGTGTTTATACCAAGTCGTGAATTGGGAATAACGAGAAAAACGTTGAAAGTTACGAATATCAGTACAACCCTCAATAACTCAAAATTGTCACCGAAGGAATGAAACGTTATTTGTGCCGAAAAAAACTACCGCTCGCCATACTGTTAATTCAGTGCCGTTGACGGTGCTCGGAAGTTTTAAAAGGACCCTCGGAGAATTTTGGCGAGGGTTGACTGTGGAAGAGATCGTACGATGTTGGTGGTCGAACCACGAGTAAAGGGGTCAAATACAGGAGGTTGCGCAACCTTTTACACTCGGAGTGATAAACGGGCTGACCGCGAACCCCTTTGCCCCACGTCGGGGCAACCTAGGTTCAAAGTTGATGCTCCGTGAACCGTAAATGCTCGAGGTGGGAAGGGGACTTTTCGGCCTCTTTTACCCTCTTTTTCAACATATTATATACAAGCGGAAAGCAAGCTGAATCTTCACCTTGCGCGATTTTCGGGTGAGCTTTCTTTCTTGCCTGAATTTCTAATCCTCGGAAAAAATAGGGGAGCCAAACACGAACGACAGTTGATGACATTTCACTGCAATTTTGATCGGACTTCAGAACAATCTTTATCGTCGTTGTTCATTTTTTAATGGCTTTGACACCTTTGATGACTACGTTTAAATTCAATTCATTCAAAGGTTTAAGTTGGGGAAAAAAACGCGTTTATAGAGGAAAGTATTTGGACACCTCAGCTGTATTGACATTTCCCTTGAAAGAGCTTTTTGTTCATTTCAAATTCCTTTTCGAAATATTTCAATGTTGCTCATGTGTTGCGAGTAGAGTTATCCTATTGCACTATTATTATTACCCGATGAACGTGGTGAAAATTTACAGAGTGATTTATATATCAGATCCGTATGGTTCTTCTATACTATACGATTCTATTGATATTATACATTGGAATACAGTTTGCGAAGCAACTGTTGACATAATACCGTTTGGGCTTAATAGAACAGGATGAGCGACCCAGCCGATCTCTCGATAAGTGGTTAATCGGATTTCCGATGAAAATTTGTGTACTTCGCTTTATGGTTACGAATCAAGCGACCGCGCATTAGCAAATGTTTGAAATCGCATGCTCAACATATCAAAAACAGTCCTAACGATACAACCAGTAGATTTAAACGATTAACCAGGCAGATATAGTAGGTCGGAGTTCAAAGCGATTATTATAAATTGGCATTGACTATAATCCGTCGCAGCCTGTAGGCATAATATCGTCGATGGTCGATGTTTTTTGTTCATTACTCAAGAAAGAAACTGACGTCACAAGGGCACGGGGCAGATATTTTTCAGCAGGGAATAGTCGTAGAAGAAGATAAGAATCAGAAAGTTGGGTTGTAAGTGCGCGAGAGAGGAAAGCGACGAGTAAACAAGTGAACGCAGTACAGAAGATCCCTTGGAAGATCCATTTGTGGAAATTAACAAACAACTTCATCTGTACTATTTATCATTGCAACCGTTTACTCAACCCATGCTATTAGATTTCTTTCTGTTGAATCAACTTCTGGAACTCGTGTAACTTTCCGACACTTCATATCCGGATATTTCGTGACGATATTGCCAACGAGTCGTTCTAACGCTTTAGACATCCTGCACCTCAGTTTATTCAATCCTTTTTCACAACTGTCAAAATTCAGATTCGCAGTTGGAACAAAAAATGTAATTATCATAACCATTATAATATTGACGTTTCGCAGTTGGGAGAAAAGAGAAACTCGAAATTGAGAAATAGTTTAAATGTTTTAAACCTTCCGAGAGATTGCTATGAGTGACGAAATTGATATTTTTTTCAAGCGCAAGTTAATTCACTGAAATCATACTTATTAAATGTGGACTAGGAGAACCGTTGGAAATCGGAATTCAAAAGAGTGAAAACGGAGAAAATAAATGGGAAAAAAGGAAAAAAAAAAGAAGAGGCAAAGGGTGGGACTAAAAAAGAAACAACATGGAGTAAATAACAGCCAAACTTGAAGTTTCTCGTGGAACGAGGGCATGGATTTTTCATTCTTCCTGTTTACGAAGCCTGCATACATTTTAAAGAATATAAAAAGAATGAGGGGAAGGGTAAGAGGGAGAAAGGAAAATAGAAAAAAAAAACGGAAGGAAAGGGAGGAAAAGGGCGACTCTGAACGAACTTTAAATTGAAATGTTTTGTAAGGCTTTGGGCCGTTTTCGACTAATTATACTGTACGAAAACTTCTTATTCTCATGGATTGATATCCGACGGTTCTTTCTACTTGTCATGCTTCTTCGTTGTTATTCACTGGTGATGACTGAAAAGTAAGGAAACCCTTTAGCTTTTCTTTCCCATGAACTCTAATGCATATTATAATTTGTTCGAAGAAAATAATGTCGAATTTTTTTTGATTGTTCATAAATTGATAAATTCATATTTATTTTACAATATTTTTTGAACCTTGCTTGTTTCGAGAAAACGAGAATATTTTATAACACCGTTGGTGGTATATTGCTTGGAAAAGTTTACTGGGTTTTCCAAATTACCCTGGGTGTCGATCCGGAAACTCAATCTATCAGCCAACAGTCAATGATGTGAAATGAAACTTGTAAAATGGAGAACATGGTTTCGACGTTTGGTAACGCGAGTAAAAATCTCAATCGGCCTTTATCATATGAGGATTTCTCGTTTGGCTCTCATTTGTGTTAATTTTTATTTATTTCTTAAACAACGCTTCCGAATCGCTTTTTTTTCTTTTTATACAAAAATTCTATAAGTCTTAATACACGCTAGGAGTTAATGAGTGTGTCGCTTTAAAATCGTATCCAGGTGTTAACAGCAGATATTCGATTGTTCAAACCCGTCGCGAAAGAGGAAATTCCATTTGATCGATATCCGGGTAAATTTCTCGCCATCCCGAATACAATTGTTCACTTTACGGAATTGCGTCCATTCATGCACCTGCTGTGAAATTCGAGCCTTCATGCAGTTGCAAAAAAAAGGGAAAGAGAGAGAGAGAGAGAAGCAGCAAATGGTTGGAACGAAAAATAGAAATGTAGCTATAGTCGGAGGTTCATTTGTTAAAGTACTGGATGCAATCTCCCTTCATATGTATGGAAATGACTATAATATAATAATACACCGTAGGGGAGCTGACGAATCCTCGTAAAGAGGAGAAATTAGCTCGGAATGGCTTCAGTAGAACTATCAGAATTCAGCAGTAAATTCCACATTTGAAACAAACCGTTTTTTTCTATAATTGATTTTCTCTTTTTAAATGATAATGTCATCATTTGAAAGAATTGTTCTAGGAACCCTGCGTGTATAGAGATCAAGTAAAGAAAAAAAAGTGCAGCGAGTGGGTACATTTCGTGGGAATAACGCTCCACTATGCGAAATTAGTGAGATTCTAATTTCGAAACGTTTACGTGCAACAATGGATGGCGCACTTGGCGTATATAGTTTTCTTCCACGCTCCCAAATTCTCGGTTTTATCGTCATGTATTCAACCCGCACTCTCGCTCAACCTTGATCCCACTTTCCTTCCGTTTCCTTTCCACCCTAACAGCTCACTCTCAACCGTTTCTCACTCGCGTACGAACAATCTCTAATGCATTTCATATTTGCTGAGATTCCACAAGAATGGCTGTTATATTATTGAAATGCTGTGTTAAGCCTGTCGAATGAGGGGGAAAGAAAGACTGAAAAAGGCGGAAAGAAAGAAAAAGAGAGAAAAAAAAACTAGACAAAGATGATTAATTAAGTATTATTTTTATTTATTTGTTTTTCCCACTTCATTTACACGCTTAAGTCTTCCTGTTCCTGTGAAATCTCCTGCAGTGTCGCCCACGGTTGTTGTTCCCTAATGGGCTACTGTATCGCATTTGCCCAAAGCCCAAGGGAAATTGTGAAAAACTGAGCCGATAGACACGGTTATATTTGACTAAGTTCCACTTAGTAAGCGCCACCAGAAACTCAGAAAAAAAGCCTTAAAACAACTGATCGCGCAACTATCACAGTTGGTAATATTGATAAAGTATTTAATGAATTTAATAATGCGTCAGTGATATCATAGTTTAGAATGAAGACCATAATAATATTGTTGTCAACGAAGAATCATTTTTATAATATAAATATAATAATTGTCGTCAAAACAAGTATTTAATTTACATAAATACGGACCATAACTCGAGCCGCTCATCTATTTTTCTTTAAAAAATTCAACCGTTCTTCACCGCGAAGAAAAAGACGAAAATCAGTGAGACAAAGAGAAATTTCTAAGTTGAACAGAGGAAAGAGGGAACGAGGGAGCAACAACTTTTCGTCACATATTCAGAAGGATAAATCTCCATGAGTTGGGCTTTATAACGAAAAAAAGTGTTATCTCTGTGCGGGCTTTGTTTCAAACAGCCTATATGCGCTAAAACCAACGGGTTAAATATATATGTAGGGGAGGCAAGCCCGCGAGGTTGTATACGTTGATATATGTTGATGCAAATGAGGATACAGTCGTAGAGGATAGAAGTGAAAATCATAGGATGCTTTGTGGCTTCCTCAGAAGGCAAACATTGACACAATGTATACGAATTCAGCCTCGAAAAGCGTGCACAGGATGTGTGTGACGTTCGTCCTCTATTCTGTGAATTTAGAAACGACTCTTTCTCCCCAGAGATTTCCTAACCTCGAAGCCATTCTTTTCCAGATTAAACTTTCGCCTACAATAATACTTCAACGGCCTTCTTTGTTGATGTTCGTTCTCTTTTCAACTGACCTAAAGAAAATAAAGGCTGGGCCATTGTTTTGCTTCATAAAAATTTCCTTCTTCTTTATTTTTGATAAATTTATTGATGAATTTACTTTGGTCGCTGCGGGGTTGAGCAACAATCGAATGCAATTGATGACCGTACACGTATATTTTCAAGATTATCAGGTGACCGTAGATGAGGCTTGAGCAGAGATAGATGACGCGTCACATGCCATGGGTGTATTCAGGAATTGGTGCACAACATCCCTCGAATTCCCTGATGTCCAGTTAACGTATGAGGTATACGTTAGTCAGTAACAGAGCGAGAGAGTATTCACCAAATTGTCCCCGATGAAAAGTCCCTGAGGGGTCGTTGAGACGGATCATTACTCACACGCGATTTCCCCGAATGACTGCATTCGAGAATCGATAGCTAGACTCAAACTCGGTATCTTGTAAGAAAGGATTTAATGAAATTTCGATCGATTGCCCAGAAAATTAGAAACATGAAAGTATTCTTAAAGTATTTCTTAAAAAATGATCTTATTGAAGAAGAATCATACGAAAGTATAGGTATTTGCTTACTTTCTCTAGCAAACTTTGAATATTCTTCATTTTTTAAATTTCATTATCACTTTTTTTTAAATAATACTTAGTACAGCATACATTATCGAAAAGATTTTTTGATGATACATGATTCACGAATTGAACTCCATTCACTTAGCATTCGAGTCCAATGAAAAGTACAATCAACGTCCTATACACACGGTACCCACTCATGTCAAAATGACGTTAAGTCAAAATAACATCGTGTCGAAATAACACCACAATAATATTTTTATAACAGAATCGTATTATTGAAGTACACAGACACAACCCCTAAGACCCCAAGATCCCAAGACTACCATCGTTACAGAAAACAACATCAACAAGTCGAACAAACGTTAACAAATAATAATCGTTTTGACGTTTCAACCAACTCCGTTTTCAATAATATTTCCACGTACTGAACGGTTCTAAAACCACCTCAGGTTTGAATAGATTTTCCAGATGTAAAACGGTTCTAACGTCATCAAAATATCCTTTGTATCTTTTTTTTTCGAAAAAAAAAAAAAAAAAAAAAAATTAGACACTTGTGATGTTCGTAAAAATATACATTGAAATTTATACGACTTACGAATGCTATTTTGTCACGTGTTATTCTTGTTCCGGGCTATCGTTACTTCGTGTTATTTTTTCATGTTATTTTGCGCGACGAGATATTTTGACTTGGTGTTATTTGGACGTGTTACTCTATACCGAACGTCTATCCTTCCGATTTGATTAGAGGTTAATCAGGGAAATGAAGTTAGGCTCTCGTGTTTATTTGCCTCAATTATACGATCGGTAGTGAAACTTGTACGCATCCATACCAGAGAGAGTGATTGGCGTGTACGCAATTCGGCGAAAATGGGAGATACGAGATTGAGTCTGACGATGACGAGATCAATGCCACCTGGAATTTGCTCAAGTCCATTCTCGGTCAAATCCAGGAAATGGACAAATACTCCGAGAGTTCTGAGTAGGTTTACCGAGGGAGAAATCGGAGGGAGAGAGAAGGAGAGAGCGAGCTCAGCGTCGTATTTATACGAAGAACCCTCTCTAACATTTCGAATCGTGAACGGTTTTGGAATTAGATTTGCCATCGCTCTGTGGTGAAATAATTGACTTTGGCAAGTCCATGTGAGAGAAATGTTCCTGGTGTTGAATTTTTCGCCTGAACGCAATCTCAATTAGTTCCCATTTTATTTGCGCCAAAGTGACATCACCAACTTCTTTCATATGTAAAACCATCAAAATGAAGCGCGAAAAGGATTTTCATACGAAGTTTTTTACCTGGAAAATGTGTACACGTTTTCTTCATTTCTCCGTTCAGTCTATGTTCCCGTTTTATTCACTAACTCGCGAAATTAGTTAATTTATTAGTGTGTCATTTGAAAGATGGTAAGAATTCGATAGAATTTTTGAAATCATCGAAAAAGTATTTTTTGTGCTCGAATCAACTTCATTTATATGTTTTTTTGCTCATTTTGCCAGTGTCACCGATGAAATATCTTTCCATAATATTCGAGCGGTCATCCGTGGTCATAATTTAGAAAAAACTATATAAAGTATGAAAATATCGTTAAAAGAAAAAAATTGAATGTACACGAGGCTAAACTTCAATGTAACATTCATAGATCGCGGTGCATATAAGAATTTCGATTTTTCCTTTTTTTATGATTGAGTTTTCGGCATTAAAATCATAACCGTAGGGACGATGAGAATTTTTAATTAATACTGAAACACATAGGGAGTGTGTGATTCATTTGTATTTTATTGGAAGATAGGGTTATAACGTGAAAACGAGAGAACAGCAAGCAATTAGAGGCGGGATAACTCACGCAGCTAACGAGATAAGTTTGTTGAGAAAAATTCAGTGCCATGTCACTTTGCCATCTCTCGCTCGTTCACTTTGTTCTCTTTTCGTATTTCGTTTCAGACACACTATCCGTTCGTAATTACGATAAAGCACTTACTGACTTGAGTGCATTTTTCGATGAAGTATCGGCGTTAAAGAAAGGAAAATAAACTGAGCAAAATAGAACGCCCGTGAAGTTTATCCTCATCAAATTAGTTACACGACACAGCGCCATTCACCGACAATTTCACTTTGCGCTTCTGCGTGAGCAAGATTTCTGAACGAGGGAAATATAGACGTTCGGCAAAAACTGCATCGGTTACGCTGCAGTGTTTCGCATTTTCATTATGTTGCAATTATTTTTTATCATTTCGTGACGCCAACGTCATGATATTTTAAAACACTGACAAACTCAGAAGAACCCCGGATTAATTCTCACTTTGAAGACTTGTTTTCAAACAGTTGTCGGAACAATTTCATTTTCTAACCGATCTTGTCGATGGTATTGAAAAAGTGCTTGAAAAAGGATCTTTTTCGATGCATTTTATTTTTTCACTGATAGAATCAAATACACAATGCATCGAAATGCTTCATAACCTCAATCCTCTCGTGGATTATGAGCTTCTCGTTTTTGTCTTTGTCAAACTGTTCCGTCATTTAGAGATTTATTTACAAACGTATAAACATGTAGCGAGATAAATTGATAATGGATAATATTATATCTGGATAGAAATTGAATACCACGATGCTTTCCTATCTATACGTGCATGAATATAATCAATTCACCGAGACTTCACGCATTGAAGCATATCGCAAGTAACCTGAACAATTATTGTGGCTGTCCACAAATTTAATGAAGCATAATTACAGGCTTGTAATTCGTGACTGATCTGATCCGTGCGTGTAATTATAATTCGCATGTATGAAACGAAAACAGATCGGGCATCGTATATTTCATTTAATCCGATTACGACGTTGATACTTGTCATGAAAAAGAATAACCTGCAATTTATTGATTGAATTGAGAATTTGAAATGAAGATTTGTTTTCAAAAGATCGAGACTCAGGAGAAATACCAAACATCACTGAAAACCTGTTTGAAGTTTTCACAAAACCGAGAGTTATTTAATATTTGTTTGAGAAAATAAGTCCATTTATTCGGTTTAATTAATCTTGTGTAGATTATTCTCTTTCCAATAGTTTTCGACCATTTTTTACATTGACAAGGTAACTCCGAAGGTAATTTGTTTTCCACCTTTTTTTTATTAATCCGTTCAGCTGAGAGAAAGAACGTGCGCGCCTGCCATTTCAAATTTTGACAAAAATGACACGTCTCAAGCTCGGTGAATAGCAATCGATCATATGGAAAATCCGTCTCGTTTCAACTGGCAAACGTGTTACTCTTCCATGCGAATGGAGAAGGAAAGAGATCTCCATCTCGCCTATTTTTGGCTTTTTTTTCCACGCGAATTTTCGCGGAGTCAGAAACACCGGTTACACCTTTGGGTAAAAAGTGCTCGATCATAGGGGACGTCAAACTTGTTTCGAATAAATGCCTGATGCGTCACAACACCGTTTTCAAGGATGAATAGTTCCTTTTCGCTTCCACATCGGTCCCCATTTATACACCACATTCCATCCTTTTTCCCCCAGTTAAATATCCCGCAAATAATTCATTCCACTGTTTATGGAATGAACCCACTTATAATAATGGCAAATATGTCAAAACAATTTTTCAGGGTTGCAATATTTCCAAACTTCGTGTACCAATGACGAGTCAAGTTACACAGAGGAACATTCCAGAGCAGCATCGATCGGTCGCCATGCAAATCAGGTAATGAATAACCATTCCACACAAAGATGAATCCCATGCTTTTATGGACGATGACGTTATAGCCTCTGTTTTAGAACAGAAATGTTTCTCGGATTTTATTCATTTTCGGCAAGCTTTAAGGCAATGGAAATTAATTATGCGAATGAGAAAAATAAACATAATACTATACAGCGCTGTGTGAAGTCAAAGGCAGAAAAAAATAAAGTTACAAAAACCCAAAAATGACAGTGGAGACAAACGAAATGAAGGCAAAGTAGGGCAATTTACCTTTAAACGCACACAATGAGTGTGACAATACAAAACATGTAAGAATACTATTCAATTTAGTATGCGGGAGAGAGAAAGAGAGAGAAAGAGAGAGAGAGAGAGAGAGAGAGAGAGAGAGAGAGAGAGAGAGAGAGCAAGAATCGTAGGCGAATTTGGTCTATACGTTTGTTGGTTTACAATGTTATTGTCATGTTTGTGTAACTGATGGCGATCAGTTCCAATCAGTATACTTGTCATAATCATGTGCTTCGAAAAGCTTCGCACATCGCGGTAGTTTGTGATACGTGCTATATTTACATACAAATAGATACAGACAGATACATGTAAATACATGATCTGGCTTTTGCATCGAACATGTATACACGTTTGAGAACAGACATCCTCCTTGCGGTGTCTTCTGGATCGATGGTCCCGACTCGATTGGCACCCGATCGAGCGAGAAGCGATCGCACGCAGGACACTGTACGTTTTCGATCGGTATACAGCTTCTCATCAGAGTGTTATATACACATTGGCACACCTGTTTATGATTGACTATACCCATATTCCGATCCAACATCCCCGGAGATGTCTTTGTATCAATGCAAATGTACTATTGTGATCAAGGGCGATTGATGGTATCCGTTGTTTGTGGAGGATTTGGAACAATTCCTGACATCTAGAACTGGATTCGAGCATCAGCTCCGTCCATCGCACGAATTACGTCCAGTTCCAAATGGTCGAATGACGTGGGAAAATTATGATATTTATTTGACGGAAACATGATATTCAGTGAAGCTTGATACGATACAAATAGATTATGGAAACTAAACAGCACAGACACATGAAAAAATGATCCATTCCGCTTCGAACAATATTCAACGTTTATATTAACAATAACAGTCAGCCATTATTCGATAATAAATTATTGATGTAATGTATCCCTCTCAATATTCAAAATGATTGCCCTAAAACTATAATGTTACTGCCACGAAAACAAACGAAAAATAACAATTTCAATATATCGTTAGGAGTGAAGATTTTTAGAGATGGGGTGGAGTGGGAAGGGATAAATTGAAAGCGAATAAGGGCCAAGGAGAGGGTAGAAATAAGATGCTCGTTTCAAGAGGAGAAAGAGCAGGTATTGAAGCCAAGAAAGAGTCCTCCGGGGAAATGCTTTTCAGATAATGAAAATGAAATGGATGGAAGAAGAAAGAAAGAGAAAGACAGTGGGAGGGGAGGGGCTGATATAGATAGGAAAAAGCCTTATATTTCAGATTTAAGAGAACACGTAGTCGTCGTGAATAGTAGAATTTTCCAGGTGAAATCTGGAAAACCCCTCGGGTAAAGAAGATTTTACTGCACTGCCAACAATGGACTGGTACACATGGACACGAGTCCTCCAATTCATGCATATGTCGCATAATACAAAGAATGTTTCATATGAAAAGTTGAAAGCGAATAATGCACGTGCTTCGACTGATTCTACCCGAGATGAAGAATTCCAAGAGTAATATTGTGTCTCGAAGCTATGAAATATATTATCTACGAGTTCACTGGTATAACCATGTGATGAGACTTGTTTACGTCTTTTTTCTTGAAACTCGAGGTACATGTTGTACCATGTACCAGCCATATTCATGCAGCAAGCGCGCCTCTGCAAACATGTTGAAGCGCTGGTGCAACTGCAATGCCGTCCTACGGAAAACATACGCTTCGATTGTTTGAGCTTCTAACTCTAGCCGACAGGTAGTGGCAATCGAAAACGTTCGCGTGTGCGGATAGCTTGCCTGGTACGAACATCAAGACATGACTTAATAGATTTGAAAATTTCCCAGGACCTTGGAATAATTGAAGTCGAGGTCGAACGGCGGTTAAGGATTTCAGTGAGGCGTGATCTTCAGAATAACTTAGTGAGCAGTAAGAACGATTGACCGCATAGTCTGATAGATAAAAGCAGTTGAAGGTCCTAGGGAATCGATTGACAAAAAAATTGGGGCGTAATTAAAGGCGACTGCATCTTGCTCGGAAATAGCAAACCATCAACGGAGTAAAAGTTCGATCTTTTCACTCTCAGTCCTCGAATACTGACTTAAGGGTAGAGGAAGATTAGTATAGCGTAGAGGAAAACACAACAATTATAATGACATACTTAAGTTGAATTAATAAATCAGGGCAAGAACCCTACAAATGACTACCAATTAGGAATATGTCGATATAACTGAGAACTTGGACACCGAGGTGGAAATCAACTGGCTCAAAATGACACAGACACATACACGCGAATATATTTTCAAGGAAATTGTTGAAACATCAATTTTATACATCCTGTAATAAAATAAAAAGCTGAATCAAAGCAACAGCTTCCATAATCTTGGTTTTAAGTAATTAACTTCCTCGTCGTGTCCGAAGCTTGATAAGTTTAAATTAAACAATTTTCAATAGTTACAATAGTTACAATATATGTATTTTTTTTCGTAATGGAAAATTGGAAATTTTATCGTTTCTACATGGAGTGGAAACTTCTGTAAAAATGCTTTTACTTACAGCAGAACTTTAAATTTAATTGTAACTGCGGAACTAATCTCTGACAACAAAATATGTAAAATTTCTCAAACACTTATGAATTAATAAGCGTACCACTTCAGTGGTTAATAAATGTTCAAGGAAAATGTTGATGAGTAAAATCATTTTTTATTTATCTCATGAATTGCAACTGAAAATTATGAAATAATTAAGGTCTCATAAGGTTACGGCACATTCATTGTTCGTGAATCTTTTGTACGCGTGAAGCTTATGGTCCGCGATAATAAACTCAATATCATCATCACAGGTATAGCGAGAATGATAGACATTTTAGTTGGCGCTTCATGCGGGAGGCAACAAAAACAAAATTATCCTAAGCCTCTTATCGTTCCCTACAGATTGGTGAATCAGGCTCCAGAAATAATAAAATATAATTTTAAGTCAGTTAAGCTTTTGGTTATGAGAGAAATAGAGGATTCATAGAGGCTCATCTCATTTGAGTAAACGTAACTCATTTTAAATCACGTAGGAATTTCAATCAGTTTAGAACAAATTAATTATTTATCTTACGCTTAAAGAGAACAACTTACATTTAAACAATCGTTTATATTTACTCACTCATGATTTAATATAAGAGAAAAATCCATTTGCATTATCAAATCTATTTCGATTTGGGTTAAGTTATGACCAAATGAAATTTGAAGCATATTTTGCAACAGTAGAGTCTGTATTCTGACTGTAGTCTGTGTACTATATTACTCCGAAAGCATTTTTTCTCGGTATAGCATACTCAGCAAACAAAGTACTCAAACAAAATTTATTCGATTATATTCAATATAAATTAACAAAATTCGTAATTGCTACTACTAAAGTGCTGCGTATTCGAATTAAATAATTATCCCGACTGACTGCCACACAGTATTGCAAAAGCATGGAAATTTTATTAAATGATAATATAATTAGCGATGTTACGAATAATATGATAATGATAACTATTTTTTATTTTTTTTATTTTTGGTTGTTCCTAACGTATACCCTTGCGGGTTTTTACGTATTTCCTGCCTCTTTTTACCGCTCCTTCCTTACTTCCCTATCCTCCTTTTTCCCGAGGTTCCGTACTAACTCCGCCTTTACCAAGGCACCACTTCCCTTTTATTCTGAGGCTCTTCTCCGTTTGCGGCTGCAGCCGTCTTACCCCCTTACTGTATCGCATTTGCCGAGGGCGAAGGGAAACTGCAGAAAACCTTCGCCGATACAGTCAGTCACAGTTTCTACCTGATCATCCCCGGGTAGCAATGTGAGCACGCTCCAACACGGCTACCAGAGAGGTGTCTCAGGCAGGAACCTCCTCAGCTGTGATGCAATGAGCCAGCCAGTACACGGCTAGGGGGCCACCATCCGCACGATGAGAACCGTCCACGGGAGGCACCCGGAGCCGTGCACCGACCGCTCAGGCATCACAGAGAGGTTTCGACTGGGGATTGCGGTATAGAAACACTTGAAAAATTTTTTCAGTGGTGTTCGGTCTGGGAATCGAACCCGGGACCCTCGAGTTGCGAGTCCGAGCCCTCATCCACTAGACCAACCGGTCTCCCTGATAATGATAACTATTTGTTAATTCAGTTTCATGCTCTTCAATTTTGTCAAAATATTTCTCAATTGAAAACTAAAAAAACTAGCGTTACCTTTGATGAGAAACATAAAAAACTTAGGTCGAAGGTAATAATTCCTTGGAGTTAAATAGAGCTGTGAGACATGGAACAAGGAATAAAATTCATTGGATTTAACTGGATCGTAGGTGAATCAACGAGATGCTTTTTCGGGGTGTACTGGTATAAAAGGATATTTAGTACGATCATTGTAACAACATCTGGTGCTGCTCCCGCGCTGTTACGACCACACGCGATAAATAGGCGAATTAACATAATTGAAAGCGTTCCCATGGGAGCTGAAAGGCGTAGAGAGGGTCACAACGTTTCCGGGAATGCCACGCGACCCGAGACCGATGAAAATTTTCAAGATGCTAATGTATGCCGTGAATAAAATCCCCGCTCGGTCACTAACGACTAGGAAAGAGGGTTGAGGGGCGACAGATAAAGGTAATGGGGCCACGGAAAGAGTCAAGGGTACCTAAGAAAAGTTATTTGAGAAAATGGGGATGAACAAGGAACAGGATAGCGACGTAAGGCACGTTGATTTTATCGCACGTAGGACTTGAAATACTGTCAAATTAAGATAAATTAGTTTTCAAGCACCAGAAAGGTTGAATCTTACATTTTTAAGACGAAATAACCTGGATCATGAAATTTAAGATAAAAACTATCGTGAGAATTGAAAAATGTGAATTAAAAGAAAGTTGTTCGTGGAAAAAATTATAACGTCAGTAAACTCAAGTTACGAAATGAAAGATTCATTCTGATGAATAAAAACTGTGAGCGTTGAGTTTTTTTAAAATGATAATGGGTGGTACGAGATGTATATGTGTCTTGTTGCAGTGAATAGGGGTGGAAACGGTACGTCATTTCGTGACACAGTTTATGAGAGACTGGTTATTTCTCGTTGGACAAAAGTCAGTAACGTGTGTACCAATACCAGTGGAAGCTTCCGAGGGTATACGGTACAAAGACAATACAACTTCTCTCTGCCAACACATACAAGCAAAATTTCCTTCGCTCAGCTGGATATATATTCATGGTTCGTCGTCTCGCAGTGGGTGTAATCCCAGGCGCTTTCAAGTTTTCAACATCGAAGCCCATTTCGGTCTCAGGCGGTGGTTGAAGTTCCTTTCATCTCCTTTTCTATCTTTCTATCTCTCTCTCTCTCTTTCTATCGCTCTCTCTCTCTCTTTCGCACGATATAGTATGTTTTTAGAGTACAAACTTAACAGAACAAAGTCTATCTAAAAATCTAAAAGTTACGTTTAAGATTAATGGGATAAGTAGATCGTGAATTTATTAGGAGACCATTGTGAACTAATATTTTTCTCTCCCTCACGTAACCTTCGGGATCAAGAATTGTATGGTACGAAAGATTATTTATCCAGTCATTTAAAGTAGCGAAGCACGATGTAATTTCTCAAAAAAAAGTTTCTTCTATTTATTCATCGTATATAGTGTCTCGAGGTGGTGCTTCCGTGCTTCAGAATTACAAGATTGAAGTCTTATGTACTGTGTGCAAACGTAGTTTTTAATTCGTACTCCATGAAAGCTCCAACAAAAGCTCCGAGAATACATGACGGCATAAATCTGTATTTAAGGTTTAAAAATGATTTAAACGTTGAGCAAAACAGAGAGAGTCTTGATCCCGTTAATGATGCCAAAAACGAGCTTCGAAGACCATTGAAATACAAGCTACATTCGGAGAGAGACTTGAAAAAAGAGGAGAAGCTATATGCCAATTTGTGAAGGTTGATTTTCAATGTAATTGTTCTCCGTTTGAATGTCTGTGAATACTCTGCTGTTCTGGGAAAAAAATTTATTCGATTTTCAAACAATATAGAATCCGATAGTATTGAATATAACAATTTCAATCAACCTGACTCACCGGCTGACGTGAATATTTCCTACAATCTCGAACAAAATCGTAGCTTTTCATCCATAAAACAAAGTCTGGAACCACGTGATTAATTCAGCACGTCGACTTTTACTCAACTATTAATCGAAATTACAATTGCATTGTTTTATCGTTGAAATTTGAAAGGAACGTCAGAATATTGCAAATACCGGGAAAAGCGAAATGAAACAAACCCAACGTACACTAGTGGTGGACGGACAGGGTAAAATAAATTCTGGTGAAATTCCTTAAAAGAGAAAATGAAAAAAAAAAGAGCAAAGGAGATAGGAAAAAATTCTTAATGCTTCGCAGTCACCTCTACCGAAATGGCTGATGCTGAAGGGGTCTACTTTGTCTGACACATATCTTCGAAGAATATATCATCCTAAGTCTATTATATTCTGACATGTCTCTCACCCGTGAAATTCCGAAAATTTAATGTCGTCGTGAGAATGGGATTTGGATATGTGCTATTCTCGAAGCAGAACCAATAATTATTAGAAGCAGTAGAATGAAGCTTCAACAAACTAGGAATCTCGGGCTTTACTTGACAGTATGGAAGTCCAATTTTCAGCTTCCAAACACGTAGTGCTTATGTGCAAACCTTGCTTTGAAGTTTCTCTCAGTATAGCGTACCGTCTTCTCTGAACAAAAATATGATATGCTGTGAACCTGATTTCCGGAATACACTCGACAAAAAAGTTTTATGACAAATTCATAGTTCAAGGATTTGGATTAGTTTTTCTATAATCATCAGATACATCGTTCGCTTTGAGATTAATCGACATTTGTTTTATTTCTGGTGAATTTTCCAAGTTAAACATTGAATTCAAATATTGAGCTTTTTTTTTGCATTTTCGTAAACAATAATGATACATCAGAACTTTGGAAGATCCATCGAAATCGTTTTAGTAGTTCTCGAGTTATAAATGGTTAACCGTACAATCAAGCGGACGATCTTTTCTTTTGCTTTCATATTGTATACCGAGAAAACAGGAGCAAAGACAAGATACTTAGTAAAAGCTGCATCGTAAGAAAACGGGTAATTACGTAGGGTGGTGAGAGCAGCTGCGACACCGTTAGCAGCATTATCGTGATTGGCACTAAATAGTTTTCGAACTCTTGAAAACGGTACCGCATCAAAGAGAAAAATGGCTTTTCATTTTCAGCGTTCAGAGGACAAATGGTTCTTTGAAGTTCGCGACTATGGCGCTTCAAGGATGTATGCTGCGATATAACAACATCACGTGTACTCTCGAAGGCGTCACAAATATCACATTTTGCCATTCACATAAGCAATTCGTTCGTACGAGTGAGACAGGTGCTAATTTGTAAGCACGCTATTGCGCTCCCGAACTCCAACAAGGAGTACGAAAGGTCGTTGGGTTAAACACGAATTACGTGTTTGAGGGTTGAAAGCGAGAACGGTTGAGTTAAAACGCGAGGGGTTGTTCGCTGGTTAGGAACGAAATTCACTGGCTCGGCAACCCGATAACTGGATCACCTAGCGAGAGACAGAGAGGACACACGGGACCCGTTGCCGGCTGGAAGCTCGTATATTTTTTTATTCTTTTTTATTTCCACTATAAACCCATACATGTCTGTGATAACGATACAATGTTGCATCATGCAATGTTACATCAGAATGCTTCCCACCCAAATTTCACATATCTCTTCCGTCGAGAGAAGTTTATCATTTGTTATAAAACGGACTAGAGAATTTTTTGATTACAGGCTTCAGGAATCCGGATATATTTGTAGAGACTTTTCAAGGATGTTTTTTTTTCGTTCGAATTTACTATTTCATTAGGATTGTAAATAATTCCGCAGTTAGTAAGTCAGGTATTGTTCTCAGCGAGCAGAAAGTTATTCTGATATGAGATTTCTCGACGAAATACAATTTCAAGTGATCAAAATGTCTTTTGGTCAGCCATTTCAAAAGCAACAGCTCCCGTTCCAGAGCTGGACAAAATTTGCTACTCATAAATTTTTTGAATTCTTATTTTTTGCATGGAAATCTGTCCAATATTTGCAGAAACGGATTTTTCGAACAGTTAAAAATCGTAATTTTGTTCTACTTGTTTCCGACATCACTGTACATATTGTACAATCTTGTAGAGGCGGGTTTTTTTCTGGTTACTTCACAAATGTTAAAACCTTATCCAACCCCAGAAGAACTCCATATATTTCCTCGGATTATACGTATATTTCATGCATAAATTTACAATATAGTTGGCAAGAGATGAGGAGAGGCTGCGTGCGAAACCTACGGGTTTTTTAAAAATATTTAAAATAGTAGTTTCACCAAAGCGTAAAACCATTTCAAAATCGTCGCTCAATCTTAATATGATATTTATTCTGCTTGAGCTCTCATACACAATGTCGTCACGTCACGATATCTTAAACAGACTTTCAATCCCCTAATGGACGTGTAATCCGTTATGACATTATCGATCGATGATCCGGGACATAATTTCACAAGAATGACAAAAGATCAAGAAAATGAAAAATACAGAAGAATCTTTTTCTTCGTCGGAATATAAAAATGAGATGATTATTATCATTATTTGAGATTATCATTGTTTGGCGGGAGTTCAACATGGACAATAAATTGAATGAGGGAGGTATAAAGTCAGAGCAAAAAAGTGGACGCGTGCTTGAAAATTATCACTGCCGGAACTCCCTTGTCTGGCGGAAGGAAGTCTGCAAGTTACTGGCCCTTCTTTTGTCGGTTCACTATTCTCCGGAGATTTTCCGATGGTGACTCTGTACACATAGACACGCACACACACACACACCGGCTATAGTCCGGATCTCTTCTAATGAATTATTCCAACTGTAAGAAGCAGAGTTGCATAAAATTAAACTTTACGTTTCTCGCGATATTTCTTACATAAACTTCCAGAACAGAAACAGCGCGTTTCACGGCACGTGAAACTTAAAACAGATGCACTCTGCTCCTCGCTTCTCTCTACCTTCATTATCCACTCCGATCAGTCTCGGAGAATGCCCGAGATTAATAACGATGCGTTAATCATCTTCGGGAAGGTTATGAATACAAATGAGCTCCTGATATATCTTGAGATTTTGAGATTTTATGTCACGTCCTCGAATGACGTACGCCATATTCGATAAAAAAGGGTCTTATACGAGTGTCTTTAGTGGTTTTCGTGCAAGTTTAGGAAAAATTGACATCCGTACTAGGTGCGTTAAGATACGTTAGGATAAAATTTGTTATCTCTCTTCCAACTCTTTTTTGCACAGCTGTTAGCTCGAAGGAGCCAGGAATCTTAGCAATCATTGGATTTTTATCGTTACGCGACGGTTGGTACATCGTATCAAGACGTCATGGAATAATTTTCCGGTGGCTGAGTGCGGGTGGAATCGAGGCGAGCCTAAAGGGGTGGTATAACCCCAAACCAGGACGAATTCAAGTGGTGTGGAGTGAAGTGGAGAATCGAGATGTGAAATGTATGTACGAGGAGAAATTGGTGAAGGAACAGGTCACCCTGGAGCTATCAAGGAAGGGAATATGGCTTTGGTAGCGGAGGGCGGGAGGCATATCCAGATAAGCTTTGTGCGAGTGGAAAGGGGGTCGCTGCAGATGTCGGCCGGTTGATGCTGCTGATGGGATAAGGAGGATCGTCGAATTCCTTAACCGAACCCACGAGGTAACCACGAGTAACCTCCAGCTATTATAACTATAGACCGTTCGCAGGTTAAGTGACAGAGGGTAGGAAGAGTGAGAGGCTAAAGGAGCCTCGGGAGATCACAAGAGAGAAAATCGAGACAAGACGCCACGGAAGCGTGACGTGGAACTAAATTCTCATCAGCATATTGACGTCCTGGCCCGCAGTTCACTTCCCCTGTCGTTTCGGCACGGCATCGCGCCACGATGAACCACGACCACGACGATCAAACGTTATCTTGGTCCGCAGTCTTTTACACCACCGAAATCTATAGCTATGATATAGCCTTGAGTTTCATGGAATGAAGGACAAGGAGTGAAAGAAGGAAAAGGAGATGAAGAGAAACTGAAATAACTGCTGGACCGAGTTTCCTTATGCGTTCCACAAACTCACGTCCAGGCGAAAGACCTTTCCGTTAAATTTTGCGGGTCATGCTCATCATGAGGTTCGAACAATTTTGAGCAAATATTTGATCGCCTGATGGATCCCGAGCTACGAACAGGTTCTGTTGTGGTGATGAACTAACTACGGACATAATCCCTCTCCATTCCTCTTGTTTTCCTTCCTGTATTTTTTTTTAACCGTTTTTTTTTACGTGCCTGAGAAGATTGTCAATACATTTTAAAAAGGATTTCATAATCCAATTTTTTTCTGAACGAAAGAACGTTTTATTATTTATGACGAGACGGAACAAAGAGGTGATGCGGCAATTTTTTGGACATATTGCGTACGTGATCAGCACCCCTCGAGACGTCATCAACATCGAGCTCTTCTCACCCTGGCTTATGCTTCAATTTTTCTTCTCTCGGCCTCTTCAACTTATAGCTCCCTTTTTGCCAGTTTTTGTTCGTAGAAAACCTTCCCTCACAGGACTCGGAATCACGTGGCGGAATGAAGAGACATGAATGCAAATGAAGCGCGTCGTCCTGGTAACGCCGACTCCCTCCCACCTTACCGAATCATGACCGACTATTCCTTCATTAATACCAATTTAATTTGTACCTTTGTCACATTCACTCTTTTTCTTCTTACCACATGATATCCTTGCTCAGACTAAATTGCCTCGGAATCGGTTGAGCACTAAAAAATCGTAATTCTGTATTTTATCGAGAGCTGAACCGTCACTTTGTCCAACTGCGATCATAATATTTACCGAATTCGACGTTTTCAAGACTTTAGATATGCGTTTTCCATTAATTGCCAATAGTAGCAGAATGGTGTCGATAGTAAAATATTTTTTTATTAAAAATATCATCTCAATATCTCTAAAATGTCTTGCGAATGTTTTCCAACTTTATTTTTGACAATGCATTTTTTAGATAAATTTGATTTTTTTTTGTAACCAAATAAACTACTCATTAAATCCCACGGTTTAGATTTCAACGAAAATCTCATACATACCCGAACTACCGCGATTATATCGCGGCGAAATTGACTCTCGTTTCGAGATGTACCACAAAACGGTTACAACCGTGTCTGACAAAGCGTCGACCATTTCTACTAATGGATCAGCTAGCGAGTTTAGCTCGAAGTAGAGCAGTTACATAAAACGTGGTCGTTATGAGGGGTGTCGTCTTCCAGGTTTTCCACGAGTACATTAAGGCGGTTTTTTTTCGTTTGTCAGCCTTGGGTGTCGCAAGTAACCCACCATAAAGATCTGGCATTTGTTCATCAGTCACCATGACATCGAAGGGTGCATAATAAAGTTTGAAAAATGGTATCTCCCGAAAGACGAAAAAACGTGAAACTTTTTCCATTAACTTTGCGGGAGTAATTGTTGATCAGAATTCATATTACCATTCACGAAATGAAAATACAAATCATAATATTGACGATCGATAAAATTGCCAGAGCTCACCCAGCCCGTATAATCAGCTCTTGTATAATTCTAAACAATAGAAAACAAGGGTTTTCTGGATTTGGTGGTGTTTTAAGAAATTCTGGACCACATCCCGAGCTAAATTTTCAGTTTTTCTAGCAAGTTCTTGTATTATAGATCCGATGCATCAACCAGGAATGATAAAAGGCTCCCACCGAGCAACCCCTCCACGAAGGCACGAAGGAGGGGTTGAAACAGATGTATACAAAGATAATGTGAACGAGAAAAGAATATAAAACACAGAAACGAGAAATACGAGCGAATGTGAGTAATAATATAATGGATTCGAAGCGGAAAACGTGCTGGGCATAAACACAAATTTGTAATCTGACGTCTGGAGAATTTCGCTGAGCTTTATTTTTATGCGTTCTTCTTGATGGAAAGCTTCCTACGTTTTTAAACAGAGGGTGAAAGTTTGAATCGGAAAACATCATTTTTAAAGCAGGAATGCATTTTATTATCTACACTTGTTAATAAAAATAAACTCTCATAATTTTTTTTCCGGATTTTCTGCATCGGTAGGATTGAAAAGCAACAGAAAAAAAAATATTGGTTCAACGTGCATTTTTTTACGTCTGTTTATATCATTCATCCCTGCAGAAATGACAAGTTTTCTGGGATTTGATTGTTTTTACGTTATATTTTTCATTCTTCGTACTGTTTAGGCTTTCGTACTGACGATTCTTGCATACTGTGAATTTGCGATAGCTCTTTCACCGTCAAATGTATCTCCGTTGGTTGCAAACTCCGATCCGAATAGAGGTATCGCCATTGAATTCTCCCCCATTTCCGGGAATTGGGCCCGCCCTTGTATCTCTACTGAAGTAGATGAGAAAAAATTCGACGGAAAAATGTTCTCCATCCGCTCGATGATGCGAGGGAAAGAGCATGTTGTGTGAATGAAAATTCTTCTCTTTGCTGTTTTACCTCGCTTCCTCGTTTAAAACGAATAGAATACATGGTACAATAAATTCTCGGAGCTCGTAAATATTGAACAATCTAACCGTGAAGAAGTTTCTTTCGTGCTTCCCGCACGAATCATGCGAAATAAAAACAAAAAATAAAAAAAAACTCCAACAGAACTCCTAGCAGTCTGTGGACCGAGAAACAAAGTTAAAAAAACGTAAGAGTACAAGAAAAACGAAGGAAAAAAAAATGTTTGCTTAAGATTTGAATATCGTGTTGATTCATATATTAAATTTAATCTGAGCTCTTGTTTGTCGGTTGGACGCAAAAATATTCGGTCTTGTTGAGAGAAATGGAACTCTACAATATCGGAAAATTTTGCTATGCCGGGATGTCGCCACGAAGGCGACAGACAGAGGGTGGCTACCGGGAGCCAGCGCGGGGATAGACGGTGATAAATCAATATATTCTACTCACGGGATGGCCTAACGACACAAAATCAGTGTGCTTCACGCCACCGTTATTCCAGAACGTTTAGTTATCGAGGCAGGTTCTCTATTCGATAAAGAATTTTTTCAAATACCTCATCCAGAGCTTCCAGTTAATTACAGTGCTGAATCATCCATACGTAATTACAATTATCGTCGGTTTCATGTTTTATTTCCACTATTTTTATATCCTTTAATGAAATCGTTTATATACCATCAGAAATGAATCTCCACCGCGTGTAATTATTTCCCCAGTACATATTCCATGTAACAATTGACGAATGACTATTTTTCATTTGTTTATTATTCATTTCTACACATACTTTCAATAACACCCTGGAAAGTACACTAACTTCCTAAATATGTGTAGAAATATATTTTCAATCGACCGATATTCAAAGCAATGAGTCAGGTATTTCACTATTCCATAATTGGAAATGAAATTTTTCCATTATAACAGTCATTTCAGCCACGTGTTATTAATGTATTATCAAAATAAGTCTTAACTTATTCCAACTAATTACGTGAAACTTATTCGAGAACGTTGCATTGATCCTCACTACGACGGATTAGTAAGATCGTCGTGCTTATAACGTGGAATGAGAAAGCCTTATTCGAGACTGCAGAAGTGACGAGAACTCAGTGAACCAACAACAACTTAGGTAATCTAACTTAATATCAAGAAATTAGTTTAAGTGGTGCACGATATAAATACATGTATATACGTGAGTGAATAAGGTTGTGTATGTTTATAGCATTGAAGAGAAATATACATGAATGAATATATGAATATTTTGCACAGTCCCCTTCATATATTGATATAGAGGAATGAATGAGAGAAATAACGTGATATGTTTGTCTGTACTCTCCAGATCACATGAGATTCTTAGTAATCGTTGGCTTTCCCAACGCTCTGCAGTTTCGAGGAGGTAGAATATTCAAAACAAGTAATGATCGCGAATCTCAATTCATATATAATGCATAAGAAAACCTGATGGTTCTCTCAACCATCCACGAGCTCACAAGGGATTTAAAGGCACAGTGAAAATTTAAACTTGTGAAACCGCGTCAAATGGGGACGATAAGAGCTCGTTCTTCTTCTCTAAAAATACTTGACAATCAATTGCGGACACATTCGTGAATACAATGAAGAGTGAGCGTAACTTTTTCGAATTTTTTCAAACCCCGAAACAAATTATAAAACTAGAGTAAACCTTAAAGCTACGGTTGGCTGACGAAAGGCCTGGAAAACGATTGATGGCACAGGGTTTACGTCTTTAGTGATAAGTGCAAGTCAACTGTAATTGTTTTTCGTTTGTTTTCCTTGGTCCTAATATTTCCATTTCACGAAATATTCACATTGTACTATTTGTAATTAATTATTCATTATTTCTTGATTATGACAATAATAACGTAAAATATAGTGCATCGTCTCCTTCGTATGTGATTTATTACATTTTATAGTTTTCTGAAATAAAGAGGAACTGTTGGCTTGTTCACTTTGATAACAATGAATATTAATTCATTACTGATTGGGAATGCTAAAGCACTGTAGGAAAATGGTCGATCGTCTCAATTTCCCTGTGTCGAATTTAGCTCGATAAAATAATAGTCATGAAGTCTCGGAGTGGCGTCGAGCAACGGATTTGGCAGAGCTACAGAGAATCGAAGTATATATGTCCACAGCTATATGTATAATCAAACTGCCGATTCGACTGTAACGATCTCTCTGTCTGGAGCAACGAATTATGTTTCCGGCTGTGGGCGTGAGAGAGTTGCAGCACCTCGTACAGTGCCACCCTCCTTCGGCCATCCATAACTCACGTAACGATCTATGAGCAGTTCCCAGTACGCGCACAATATTCTAAGTTATAACGTTTAAATGCAGTTGATAGCTCATAAATCGAGAATATACTGTGTATATGAAGAAAAAAGAGAGAGAGGCAGAGAGGAAGAGAAAGAGGAGGAAAAGTGAGGAGAGATTTTGCAACGAGTTCGATAGTACGTGAGAAAACCACAGGACTACCGCGCAACGGTTTTAACACAAATCGCAATATTTATTTGAACAAGATCTGTTTCCATCAAAATAAAAGTGTAGAAAATTTGAAAAATTGCCTTAATAGTTATTTCGCAATGGCCCTGATAAAAAGCAGGAGAACAATTTAACGATCACCAAGTCATAAATGGGTGTTACGGAATAATTGGACAGAGGTGATCAAGGGTGGAAAACTAGAGGTATCGATGATGTAATACCTACGGTTAGTGTAATCCACGCATGGAAATCGAACGGTATAGAAGGATGTCATCCAATTTATTCGAAGGTTGCGTAAAAGGGTGACTAAAAACAGAGAAATACCGCGTTGACAACAAAGCAAATTGAAACAGCAGTGGCGTAATCAAAGTGACAGTGAAGTGCTGTAGCACGAAACGTGAAGAGCGAGCCTCGCGCTATTTTTTGTTTTCCGTCTGTTCGGAGTAACGAGAATAGGGTTAATACGTTACCGTGAAAAATACGAGCGCTGCTGAATATTTCGTGTAATCATTATTAGACATTCCGATCGTTTGGAGGCCGGAGGAAAACTACGAAAAAAGCGACAAATTCGGAGAAGCGAATTGTGTTGCTGGATTTTCTGATAAGTTTGATTAGCAAATGTTTCTCATACGCGTAGTAACGGAAAGCAGAAAAAATTGCAAAGTCTTGAGAAACGAACTCCAGGGAAGAGAAAAAAAGCTATTCGAGGCTGTACGTGAATAAAGAATATTTGCTTGGGGAAGTTTTGCAACGAGGAAAAAGTCAGATTCATCGGATACGAATTGGTTAATCCGAGAATCTGTTCCAGTCACGCGTATCTTCGCACAACGCTACGATAACTAGTTATTTTTAGTAATTCCAAATAACCGCATGGCCACTGCAGAGAGACAAGAGAAGTAATGAAAAAAACGAGAGCGAAAGGGACGTGAGGAAGAGGGAGAGTGCTGCAAGGAAAAGTGTCGACCATAGGGTGGTGAGGAATATTTGTGAAAGAGAATTTTCATCAGGCTCCATTGTCCCGATGGAGGCCGAACGCGATGCTATAGATAGAAACTAGCTTGTGGATATTATATTAGAGACCGGTGTGAATGTGGATGATTCTGTGGGGAAAGAAGACAAAAAGAGACTTTTTTTGTCGCGTTAGATACAGCGGCTTGTCTGCAGACCGCTGTGTACTACTCGAATAAAAATAAACGAGAAAGTTCTACGAATGGTCGGCTTCGAAATATACATTTTTATGGTGGTGTTTACTACCGAGAGGAAAATAGGCGATGGAAAATCTGGTGAACAAGGCGATACAGACAGAGAAACTCGGGTGTGTGTGAATATTCGTGAAAGAGAAAAAGAGAGAGAGAGAGAGTTCAATGTTAAAGTTCTCGTACTCCATGGATGATTGGAATCCTGCAGGGAACCTCAGTCTACAGAACATTCTCAGGGCACCAGCGAATCAGAGAGTTTTGAGTATGGAATACACGAGGATACAATGCGTTAACCATCATTGCACAGTGTCAATAAATAAGTTTGTCAAAGCTTTCAAAGTTTCCAGCATTTATTTCATTTAGGTGATTCAATTTGCCTGCAAAGGCTTAATGTTTGATTTAGGAAGGAAGTAATTGCATGTGGAAAGAACACGCTATCCATATCTAGATCCGAATAAATTGGTTGAAAGGAGAACTATCGCCGGTGGCTCGCAGTTTCGAGAGTAATTGAAAGCAATAATTATTCGATTATCATCGATAACTATCGGTTGAGTTGTTTGATTGTACGCGGTCATAATGGATCGAAGTTCTATAAAGTTTTTGAAGTTAGGAAGGGATCGTGAAATCGGAAACATAATATAAATTACGAACAGGCAAAGCGTATGAATAAAGGAATGGAGGACGGTGCAGCTATGCACAGAAAATGATCTAATAATATATGCAATTGCTTTGTGCTCCCTCTCTCTCTCTCTCTCTCTCTCTTTCTCTATCAACCTTATACAGAATTCTCGAAATAATGCGCACTATATGCACCCAATGGATCGGTCTACTGAGGTATATTGCTTTGGTCGATCGTATCATGCCTTCACAAGCGGAAGCTGAGAGAAGAATAAGAGAGAGAGAGAGAGAGAATGCTCGGGGGTAAGATATCGAGGGATGAAATGAACTGACCGAGCGAAAGCCCTAATTTACTTTCCATACCAAACGAAACCTCACAAACATCTCGGATTTCTATCCAGGGTTTATCATACCTACAAAAAAAGGATAATTTTCCATACTAATTCTGTTATAGCGAAATAAATGTTCTATACTTGAACTACTTTTGGTGATTTTCATCAATAATTGTATTGAAAAAAAAGTGGAGAAACCGGAGATGAGACGCTGTAACTTTTTTCTACCGAAAATCGGAAGACTGGCTTTTTTTGCTCTACAGATTTGTATATTTAGGCGTAAGAAATAATTGATATCTGAACGCCGACACTACCGAAAAAATTCTTTCGATAAATTGATTTTTTCTCACGTCTTTGGACGGTTTCCAGCCCTTAAAAAACCTTTGCAGACATATTCATCATTAATTTAAGTACAAATCTATCTTGGTTGAGTGTAAAAATCCTCTAAACTCATGTAACGTTTCAAGTGGAAATTTTTGATCCGAGCTTCGAATTTATCGACTGTTCACACAAGACTACACAAAGTTGGTATAAGGGTGGAAGGCAGGTAAAGTGGAAACGGATATAGCTCTAGAAGATTATGCAACGAGCTTCGTGATGACGAGAGTGACGGGGTTGTTTACGTTCAAGCATCTTCTTGCCTCGGCCTTCCAACACCTGCTCGCACTCCACGAAGTGCTCTCCACTCGTAACCCCCAAAGTACCGGTACGCAGCGCGCAAGCTTTCGTATTTCTCGTCGTTGACTTACCCTCAAAGTGGGCTCTACCGATCGCGTCATATAGTCTGATACATTTCTCGTGGCATTCGCATTTAAACAGCTGCAACTGCTTTGGAATAAACCATTAACAAACAAAAACATTGAAAATTAAAATCGTTCCTCTTGTATTCTCGATTTGCCTAATTATTATTTCCAGCAGCTTATGTCAAAATGCCCCTCATCGTTCTTCAATGTCCAAAATAACAAAGTTTATTAACAACATGGATTTATCAATATACGAGCACCTTAATGCCAACTTTTATTATATGACGAGAGGAAACTTTTCCACTTCCTCGATCTATACAGGGAGAGGCTTAGACGGGATTACGGTCCTCCGCATTCCGTTTTTTTTTTTTTATAGCTATCTGTTTTTCTTTCAATCCGGATTACGTTCGACAAAATGGCCGCTCTTCGTGGAAGAATCAATATTATGATTGACCCCCTTGCGGAAATACATGGTTACTAATTATTACATAGTGAATAAAAACAAGACAGACTTTCATAATAATTGTATCGCTCATTGTAAATAGTTTGCGAAAACAAGGTCGTTATCTCTTTCATTGAACTCATCGGTGAACAACCCTATATTAATTATTGAATAATATTTTGGTTAGTAACTCAATAAATGCAAAAAACATCGGTTGCTAAGGATTTTGGCAGTCATAAAAACTTTTTGTTTATTCACTTTGGTCACGAGAGCAGTTTATGATAAGTATTTGCCTTTAAGCTGAGGGTATCGACGAGTTTCAGATGCGGGGGGTGAAAAAGTTTCGATCACGAAAACCTGAAACTCTCATCACGTACATTTTCGCGACGTTTGTCCACGTCTCGGGGTGTCTGCAACACGTCACCTTGACGCAGAATCCTTGGGAAACTCGTAAACGCTAGTACAGTTTTTTTTTTTTTTTTTTTTTTACTCTTGCCTCTGCACTTCAAGCCACGGTGAACCGTTTACCCAAACTTTTTCTCTCTCAAAGTCAACCTCACGAAATATCTTAAGCCTTTTTTCCATCTTCTCTGCAACCACTTTTAAACCTCCAGCTTCCGGTTGACGTGAAACGAAACTAAATTGAAAAATCGCTTTTCCAGCCCTCGCATCCATTTCGAGATTTATAACTCTTTTTTGGCGCTACGAATATTTCGATCCTTATGTAAACCGGTTGGAATCAAATATGCATGTATAGATGATGTTCAAAATTTATAAATACATTTCTGTTTCGCCCGAACCGGCCCACGAGAGGGCTCGAGAGATTCTCAAACAAGAAAAATTCTTCAGTTGCAAATCGTTGCAGCCCACAAACAAATAAATAAACAAGAAAATCTCTCGGATTTAAAACTTATTCGAGAGTTAAGCGGAAATTCATAAGTAGTAATCAGATAATGTTTTCATTTTATTTTATTTTTTTCTTCAAAAGTAATGGAAGAGCTGACCAAAGTTTTTCTGACAACTCAGGGTTTAGTGGATGGGTCATTGTTCACTGAGGATCGACGCAAACTTCGAGTTTTGATGAAGGATTATTTACTTGGGTGGAAACGGCGAAGCGGTGACCTGGCAGATTTTGAAATCACAGAAGCTTCTAGCGCCAGGGGAACGGCTGGTGCTTATGAAAGGATCACGAAAAAGAGACGGAAATATGAAAAAAGAAATGGTAAACAAAAAAAATATAGACGCAAAAGGCAAAATTCATATAGAGAGCGAATGAGAAACGGTGAAGGGAACAGATTTATAAAAGAAGGGACTAAGGGGAAATAGACGAAATAAAGTAGAATCAAGATATCGAAAAACATGAGAAAAGAATCGTAGAAACAGCCCAGAAGGAGGAAGATTAATTAATTGGTTTTATTGTGTTCCGGCATGTAAGCTTCAGAGCAAAGATAAGAAAAGACTTAATAAAACTAACAAGACGTGCTGAAATAGACATAAAACACACGGAAGGAATTGAACCCGATAAATTACACATTGCAGCAATGGTAATAGGAAACAGTCTTGTCGCTTGTTTTTTTCTCAATAATAACAACAAAAATTCAAGGTTATCGCTTGTTTCTATCGATGTAACGATAAGTTTCGATGTTGATTCTCTCCATGCAATAATTTGACACTAAAAAATAAAAAATAAAAGAGAGAGAGAGAGAGAGACATGTAAAAGACTAGAATTTAAAATTACGATAAAAAAGAAAGAAAAACTAACGCGAGTTGAAAAAAGGCAGAAAGGTAAGGTAGGGAAGGACTGTGAGAAAAAAATGGAGAAAAAAAATAAACAAAAGACAGAGCCACCATAAGATCCTATGTTGCACGAGGACCCGGGCACGGAGGAGCTTGCTGATGGCTTTACCCTGTAACCGTACGGGAATAGAATTTTTTAACGTGAGCGGGCGGAAAAACTCTTTCCTTGAATCTCTTATTCTCTTCCACTGTCTGTACGTTTTGTTCCTCACGGTTCAATTTGAACTACAAAATGAGATTACGAATTGATGCCTTTATCCGCCTTAAAATCACTCATCAATATCAGACGGTGAAGTGCAATTTGTTAGCGAACGAACCATTCTTGGTGCTACTACAAATATTGAAAAAAAAGAAATATATTAGATTCAGCCCCCGTTCTTATTCCTTCTACTATTTTAGTACATAAAACTGTGCTCTACTCAGAAACTCGTAACCCAATTTGTTCAAAATTTTCAATGACTTCGAATGCTAATTGGATGAATCTGTCAAAAATTCCCGAAGTTCAACAAATCAAAAAATTACTTTATGAAATACATTTATTCAACTCGTTCTCAACATAATATGATTCGTCGACATTTTTCGGAATAACATCAGGAATAACGCGTGATCTTCTTAATGCCCTAATCACTTACTTACTGTGACATTATTTCGTGCTAGAAAAAGATCAACTCTTCACCCCCTCCCCGTCGCAATTTTTTTTCACGCATCACTAGGGAATGAAGAGAAAGCACTTCCGGGGACTCTAAAACGTAGCACACGAGATCGCAGCCATAAAACTGGATTACGATGTCCGGCATCCCCCAATAGTACACCGTCGAACCTCCTCTGGCGTAACTCAGGCCTCTATGCTTTAACCGACCGTTTCGAGTGCACTCAATTTCGAGCGGACTATTTTTTTTTTCTTCCTTTTTTTTCAACTCGAACTTTCTCGATGTACTCTAACTCCAATAACATGCACAGACTGGAATCCCAGGCTTTATCGATGCTTCTTGACCTACGATGCCCCAAATATCAATGCAGTGGTGCTTCGAGTCCGAACGATCGAAGAACTATTGCATTCTCTTTCCTCCCAGCGGTCAAGACCATGTGAATTCATTTTTAAACATATCATTGACAGCTGTCAAACGAAAAATTTTCATACAAAACTTCTCAAGTTGGAGAATTGTAACAACAATATAAATAACTCTCTATCGTATTCGAGAGATGGAGATCCTCGATGCTGTCTTGTCCGGAAAGGTTCTTTGAATAAATATATATTGCCAAGCTCTGCGGGCATGAGCTGAGAAATTGCAACGGTGATCGAATGAGACGCGGCTCTCTACAATTTTATTCTCTCTATCCAGGATCAATTTTGTACGATATACGAGAGGATTCTTCAAGGAAAAATTTCATTTTCTTTAGAGAAATGACGGGACACGAGAATCCCAGATAGGAAAGAAGAGAGCGAAAGAGAGAAAAATTCGAAGAGAGTAAGGAAAACGAAGAAAAAAAAATAATAAGAGTGCTTTTTTGAGATGAAAAAAGATGGAAAAGAAATCATCGAGGGTGCAACGAATGTGGACGAGTTAAATTCTGTACATGCTGTCAGCTCCTTGTTTCCGTAGACGCAGAAAAAGGGGTTGGTTGCGTCGTCGTAGTGCTTGAATACGACGTTTCCAGCCGAGTGTCTGAGCATTCAGATCGTTTTATTTTCCGACCCTGGATTACGTGATGCGAATAAATATAACTTGTACATATACGAAACTACAAAAATGTACGACGTGTGGTGTGACCTATATACAATAAAAACGGACCAATTCGATAAAGTCAACGCTCACTGATAAATGTTGGCTGTTATTTTTTGGTAACAACAATATGAATTTCATAACCAAATAAAATCATCGCAACATTGTACGATTCCGGAATGTTTGTGGAGTAAAAATTATTCAAATCAGCGAGCAGGGAAAACTCGTTTCAACTTCGTAATTGAAAGCTCAACTTCACATAAAATTTCGGATGTAAAACACTCGTTGTAACGAGTAGAGTCAGCGTTTAATCATTTTTTATCGATTTTCCATGTGGCAAATGTATTCATATATTTTGACAGTACGTAATAAATAATATACTGAAATGCAATACAGCGTCAAGTCTATCGTAGATTATAAGCTTTCCATCTGTGAATTATTGATTGAAATCTATTCAATAATTCTTGAATGTTAAGTAGTTAAAGATGCTGACGCACACCGAGACGAACTTTTTGCTTCTCAGTGATTTATTGATTTAGAGAATTAGAAGATGGCTATCGGGTGTGTGTTTCATTGTTTGCTGTTTTTTTCTATTCGGAAGGACGTACAATTAATGGAAAAATTATTAGTATACTAAATATTCCTCCGGCAGTCTTTGCAGTAGTGAAGTCGAAACTCAATTAGGATTCTGAATACTCAAGGGCTTTTACTCCGAATCGTTGAAAACGCCATGGAGATATTAACGTCATATTGATTAGTCACTCACCTGAAGATTCGGAGGGCAATGGTCGAGCAGCTCCAACATGTGCCTGATATTCTGAGCATCCTGAATGACGAAATTCAGCTCCATGTCGAATTCTCCACCGACTAACTGTAAATAGGTCAAGAAAAAAAAACATTACACGCTTGTTTTTCTGTTAATATTTTGTGACGTCGTTTATGTCGAAATGAAATGTGAGAGTAAGGTTGGTTATATCTTTAAAAGAAATTATTATCATTCACTTCTATTCATTACTGTTCGGAGGTTGATGTAACGTCGCAACACGTATATGACAACTTCGGATTGACAAGTTTTTACTTTGCCAAGAGTTCCATTTTGCATATAAACGAATATTTGTTTCTGTGGAAGTTTATATTGAGCACACTGTGAAACTTGGCCAAGTCCAAGAAGGCTGGAAAAGCTGAGAACAGGAGGAGAGATGGCGATAATCGACAGGAAGTTTCAACCTCGTACGTAAATATGTATATTGTCGATAAAATATTGGGGTGCAGCAAACAGGATATGATTGAAAAAAAACCTGTGGTTTCCTGCAAGATGGTGAATAATAAAGTGGAAGAAGAAGACATAGAGGGAGGGAAGAAAAGACAGAGAGGGAGAGAGCGAGAGAGAAAGTGAAGACAGGAAGTAGAAATGAAAGATAAGAAAGGAGAGAAAGAGGAAAAGAAGACGATGGGCTGTACTCGTTCGTTTTTTGGTTCGCAGTGGGGTTTGTATCATTGAACCGCAGTGGGGTTTGTATCATTGAACCGGAAGCTTTGCATCTGCGGAGAGCGTAATTTCCGGTGAAGTCTCACATTTCCCATTCCAACTCGACATTTCTCCCATTTGTCCTTTTTTCAAACGTCGTAGTATTTCTTTGCGGCAGGTTACGTCTCCCCGCTTCAACAAATTTCTAGAAACTCCTGACCCATCATGGCTTTTCCTTATAAACTTTCTTCCAATAGTTCTTCTCTGCTGCCTCGTTCCACTCTTATTATTTCTTCATTCGATTTTACTCATATTTCCATATTCGCATACTTTCTTACGGATCTTCGATCCAATCTCAAGTTAACCAGACTTTAACAACCGAATGAGATGTCGATCATAAATTTATTCCGATCGTGTCTCTGTAGCAAATTTATTTTACTATTCCAATGTCTGTTCATATCCAAACTTTTCTTTCTGCACAATGGCTGATGTTGACGATTCTTTTCCTGATGCGTGTCGTGTCTTACGACGATGTAAATACGTCATTTTCTTTTTTAGTCCTTTTAAAAAAGCTTTTCTATGATCGCTTTTCCCTATTGTAATTGATCAGTCATAAAAAGCAAATGTGCATTTAGCGATTCGATTTTTGTCTTTTGCTAACATTAACGAAATACGAAATACAACAAAGTCCGCAGTGTGTTTAGTTTGTTTCATCAACAGAAAAATTTGCATTATCTATTTTATTTTGCAGCTCCAATTTTGATCAGAACTGAAATCATGTAAATGAAAGATCCCTAATTTTAGTGTACTTGGAATAACACTTTTTCCTTTATATTCGATTGAATCTTACAACGTTTGCGTATCTGGTGAAACAGATTTTTCTTTGACTCCAATTGAATTTGGTCGATTTTTACGAGATTCCTTAAAGTTTCCGCATTTGGTTCGAAATGTTTTCGGAGAGAGAGAGAGAGAGAGAGAGAGAGAGAGAGAGAGAGAGAGAGAGTGAAATGTTGGATCAAATTGGACCCAGAGTTTCGGAGAAATCTCCAAGTCAAAGTTTGCACCACCTGGATAAGATGGTCAAGGGTGAGAAGGGGATGAAATCTTGTGGCCATTACAAGGGTAGAAAGAAAGTTCAACCACTGAGTGCAGAAACGTATTCAGGGTGACAATCTTTGCGAAAAGGTTATCGCTTTGGTAGAGAAAATGAGGTTGCTATATAAAGTCCTAAATAGTCAGGACGTTAAGATGCGGCATCAAACCATTTTGATACGTGACTAGGGTTCAGAAACAGAACTAGAAGCTCCGAATTCCTCAACCCCTTCTGGTGGATATTTTCCTCTTTCTTTTTTGTCGTTCTCTTTCCTTCCCTTGTTCTTCTCAATGCATAAGGACATGTTATTATTTATGCTTTTGAGGGCTTTTTGAAAATTCAATCATGAGCATGAATTAAATACGAAGATTTAAAAAAACCGTAGTTATTATTTATTTCATTTTTCATGAGTTCAAGACTTAAGTATTTTCTGTTGGACGTGGTGGTAGTTTGAATCTGGTGCTGCATTAATACCACACTGCGACGAGAGGCGACGGGATGCTAAAAGGAGAAGTTATTTCCATCTTAATTAAATCCCGGCCTTTCCGACGAGATCTTTAGCTTCCGACCTCACGTACTGCGTCATATATCTACCCAACTGTCCTTTGCCAACCGGTCAAGAAGGCATAGCCTGAATTTTCAAACCTCTCCATTAAAATAAAAAAATAAAAAAATTCCAAGAATCTTTGGTCCTTCCAACTTCGAAGCCCAGAATGGTAACAAGTTGAGTGGAAACAAAGATTAAATTATAGTGAGAATAAAACCGAACAATGGAACAAGTGGAGAGGAGCAGGAATTCGAAGAACTGGCGGTAGTTAAAGAAAATCAGGCTACCAAATGTCTTTTTGTCGCCGTTTCGTCGTTAATTTGAATGTTGGCACACACCATCAGTAAACCAAAAGGGCAAAGTCAGGAAAAGTTGATTAATCAAAGGTTACGCTACCAAATTTTCGTGGAAAAAAATTCTTCATTCTGGTAGCTGAGTTCATGCAGATTAAGAATGCGTTAGGTCTCCATTCCTGCCTCGTCGATTATTCCGTATAAAAATCCGAGTAGAGAGAAGGGTTCGTGGCACATACGGTCAGGTGGTACTTTTGATCATATTTCGAAATTCAATCCTTCTAAGCTCACGTTTAGTATATAGCGTTGTCATGAACTGTCGAAAGTACAAGAACTGTTTGATTTCTGTTTGCTTCGACTAAGCCACTTGTGTGCATACTGTTGAAAAAAGGAAATTGATTTTTTGATGTATTTCCTACTTGCTGTCGAGTTAACCCAAAATCCTATTTTAAACACCTATGACGTTGAAACTCAGGCTAACGAAGACTGCTATTTGTCGTACTGATTGGAAAGGGTATTTGACTTAAACAGTCCCCACCGCGAGGGCTCCAACAAAGATTCACGAGGACAAAATTTGAGTGAATAATCGATTCTGATTTGGGTCACATTGACCACGCGTGGAAACCCGAGGATAAAATCGAAGAAGAAAAACATTATTTAAACGTAAAAGAAGAACGAAGAGACAGAAAAAAATATCCCCTAATTGGATACCACTTGCTTCCACTTTTCATTTTCTCTATTCGTCGCTGCTTTTTATTTCCTCTGAGGTACATATGTGTACACATGTGCATTTGTGCGAGTGTGTATGCATGCGTGCGTACATGGATATTAAAATGAAAATATGTATATGTTAGAAGAGAATTCGAGACTTGACATACTTTTCACACTTCAATGATGATTTCTTTTCCTAACTACACGATCGATTGAAAAGAAAACTGTATACACATTGGGCCATGTTCATGTGGAGACAAATCATTCCATAATAACTACATTTCAACCCGAATTATATGTTTTTTAAATTTGCATCTATTTTCAAAATGGTTTTCTATTCATTTCATGGTTTTCTATTTCAGTCATCTATTATTATTATTGTCGGATGATTAGTCGTATGCAATCATACAATCACTATCAACCTCGATATTATAAATATTTGAATTATTATCATAATTGTTTATTTAGGTTCATTTACTTGTTAATATGCTTTCCGCGTTACGAAATATATCCTGACGTCTCAGTCTCATCCATAATTCGGTCTCTATTCATCTCTGAGACATTTATATTAAAGTCAAGCCTTCCCCTAATTAGGTCGTCATCGTCGAGGGTCTGAAAGGTCGGGATGCTGGAAAAGGGGAGGAAGACTCCTTAGAATTCACAAACATATAGCATTGTTCCACGAGCTTTTTCATCCCCCTTTTCTAACCCCCTAAGCTTTCCCTTTGCTCCGTCATCTCTCCCGAGCCCCATCATGATGTCCAACAGCAACTAAGACCCCTACGACGACGAGTAACCCTTAGCACACACAAGAGGAGAAGCAAATTTCTGCGCGGCAGCTCGCCCTCTGTCTCACTTTCTCTTCTTGGAAGCTCCCCGCGGAAAGCGACAACGGAAAAAGGGAATGCGGACTACGGATTCATGATACGTGGATACGTAATCCTCAAGAGGCTTTCATCCAGTGTCTGTTCACCACAGAGTCACTCACGTCTTTCAAAAGCTGCTTCCTCCATCTCCAACGACTCATCTCTCTAGTTTCAAAGCTTTCTGAATCAACACGTGCAACTCAAAACTTGACTTATTTACCGCAATGGCCTTTGTTAAACCACCAATTAGTGAATAATGAACGATCAAATATTATAGTTGAGTCAAAAAAAGAAAAACATATACTTTTGTACATTTTGCAAACTCAACTATTGGTACAATATTTGTTGAATTCATTAATATTCAGATGAAATCTTGTTGTTCTATTTACATGATTATTCGTCTCTTATTCGCTTGACACATGGTTTCTCTTGTGAAAAAACGTAGAAGTATTTACTCTCAACCCCGTAATATATCCACTCAATCTCAAATGTCGCTTTAATTAGGGAAACTTTCTACAATTAGTACTAGAGACATAGAGGATGAGAAAGAGAAAAGGGAACAGAAGAGGATAAGTTGGTACAACATACATCACTCCGAGTTCATATTTCACCCGAATTTGCCTAGATCCGTGACAAAATGTCGCCACACATATATTGGGGTTAAGAAAAGAAGTTATTCTAGAGACCAGGTGCATTTGCGTATTACTATTTGTTTTCATTCATCATTCGGATGACGAAAGTCTCATTAAAAACTTCAATTAAGTTTAATACGAAGTTAGTCAGTAAGATTAATAAATAAGAAAATAGACATAAGTTCGCTGTAGATATAAAGGACCATAAAAAAATGCAAGCATGAAGGATGTGTTGAAACTGCTCACATCTAAGAACTTCGAAAGAATAACTCTTGAGATTATTACGAAAAAGTATCTTCATGATTTTCAAATCTACCATTTTATAGAAGTTCCGTCGCGGTTTTTGTATATTGCGTTAGAGATATGAATCAAATATCATCGCGAGAGAGTTGGACGCTGTTATCTCCATCTACATCTGATCGGGAAGTAAGCTCGGAGTTTCGGAAATATGAAAAGTATTTTTTCCCCAGTAAGAATGTAACTCCGAGTCCATCATGGTGCCAACGGAAACTTTATCAATGTACCACCGTCAATGTGGATTTCCACTATTTTGCGAAACGCCAGCAGGAATAAGTTTCTTCCTTTCGCCATTCAAGAACTTTTACCCTCTATGAGGAAATGCAAAATAAGTCTGTACAACTTTGAAATGTTAGAGTGACAGAAGTTGAAAATCTTGACCACAAACACTTCTGAATATGGAAGTTCGTTGTCATATTTTATAAATGGAAACGTAGCATTTGAGCTGATGATTCTTGTATGAAATAGTTTTCAATCAAATACAGCGAGCTCTTGTGAAAACTCCGAATCTATTCGATCCTTCGTTTCGTCCTCTCGTATTATTATGACGTGGGCGGTATTGAGTGTTATGCAAACAAAATGGATCAATTGAAATTACATCGCGTTCCATAACACGCAGCCTGCAAGGACCGACAAGAATGATGAACCTTCGCCTTTCGATATTTAATACTGATGCAAAGAATAAAGGTTACTCCAAAAATGTTCTTGTCAACCTTTCAAGACATGAAAAAAAAAGATAAGAAGGATTATGAAAATCTGTTAATTAAAAATGCAATTGGATAAGCTGTAGTATTGGATTTGAGATTGCGATAATTCACGGGAACTTGCATTTCCACAATTTCGAGACGAGCTTTCGAGACGGATGTTGCAGCCTCGCGCCACAATCGAGTATCCCAATGGGTCTTTATTCAAGTGTACCAAGAGCCGCATAATAATCTATGCAGCTGTCGCATTCTCACGTTTGCATCGATCTCGAATTCACTCTCGTATAATGCACAAGAGAAACGCGGTATGTCTCTGCGTGAGTTTGTGTGCAGAATTTATACGTACATCCTGAATCCAGAAACAGGCTATAAATGGGATTGTGTCTCGAAATGCAAGCTTTCACCACAGCTGGCTGAACAACATTTTTAATTAAAACGATTGAAATATCAATAAAAAAAACGTGGAATCAATTATTAACCGCAGTAACATAATAAATAATCTCACTAACATAAAATAAAAGACCGTCTAAATTGACATTGCAACAATAAAAACATTAAAGACAAGTCTGTCTCAAGATCCGAAATTAAAAGGTTGATCGGCCGGATGGATATCAGGAATATCATGCTCCCGAAGATGGCAGGAAAGTTATCCGAGTGAGGATTCACCGAGCATACATTTATCCAGTTCAATTTCATGCCCGAGATAACGGAAGATAGGCAAAGGGGCAAGAGGAGCAAGGAAGAAGCCAAACACGCGCCAGCCACCACGCCCGTTGCAGCCAAACTCGTCTCATTGCAAATGAAACTCCGGATTGCACACCCCACGCTCGTAGGTCTATTTGCTAATTGCGTAATTTGCAAGTTGGTATGGGAAAGGGACGGACGACAACCACGAAGAGTGATTAACGCTCGGGTATAACTGTAATATATATTAGACAATCTCCAATAAGCTCTGACCATTTTGCTCTTCATGGGGTACAAATAGCTCGAAATCTATTTGGATTCAGCAAGCAGGGGGAACAGAAGTGTTCAATCGATCCGTTGTGTTGCGTCATGAGTAAAATCGAAAACACAAAAATACTAGAAATCCAATTCCAAGAGGTGACAATAATGCAAGGAATCCTCATTCTGTAGCTTTTAGTTCCAAATCTAAAGTCTGGTTTAGTTTTGATAAGCTGACCCGATGCCTGATGATATTGATTAATTTCAGCATCGAATGATTAGTCGAAATCGATTGTTATGGTAAGAAATATTGAGGATACAGACTGGTGTGATGTTGTGTGGAAAACTTGATGTTTTCGTTTGAGCTTGTCATCATTCCAGACTCTCATCATTCTCTGATGCTCATCATTCTCCGTATACCATTCGTTTCAACTATTCCCAGAGGCACACCATGATCATATAGGCTTGAAATTCGAAATTTCCGAAAGCAGTGTTTTCACCGAGCGATCCTGAGTTGGTTGCTTTGAGCCGATGCATTGAGACACGATTGAATTCGACGATGTATACAGGAAGGTCTAGTACTACAGATGGATGGATAGGTGGATCGCGACTGAAATGTAATACGCAATGGGACCATTGATGTTGGGGCTGGGATTCGCTTCCGTGTCACGTGAACCAGTTAAGGGTGGAGGACTCGAGCTGCGGCGAGAAATGGATGGTCTGTGGGTACGAGCGGCGATCGTCTAGCTTAGATTGCTTTTCATTGGAGTTTTCCGGAATAGAAGACCCTCGCGGAGGCGGGAGGTATGATGGAATATCACTATGTACAAGCGGAAAGTGATAGACGCGCTTTACTCTCTACGTATACATTTCAGTTCGTCGCTATGATTGAATTCGCGTTTCCGTGTCCAGGCATTGATTGACTTTCTGATGAGTGTTTCAACATTCAGGGTCCACGGTAGGGAAAATTAGATGAAGTTGGTTCGTTTTGGATACTCTGCTCCATTGGTTACTCGTGTCTTTGATGACTTCTCAAATTTTAATCAGGTGTTCACGGATCTTGAATTTTAGTTTTTAGTAATATTCAGCACAAGACTCGCTTTGAAGCACTATTTTTACGTATCTAAATTGAAGGTTTTTGTATAGACAGGACATAGAGACTGTCAAAATATCATTTAAAATTTCAACGGTTGTACTTGGAGTTATCAAGTTTCTTGATGGTTAAGGAAGGAACCAATCAGAAGATAACTGAATCAATATACGACGAAAAGTAAGGGAAATGAATGAACGTTTACTTGCAATTTAAGAGATACTTTACTATTGTTTAAATTACGGGTCTAGCCCTGATCAAGCCTAACGTGTCCGAAGCTTTTGTTGAAGCTCCAAAAACATTATTGATTCTAAGGTGCGGTCGTGTCTTGTTCATGATCCTTCTCGAGCTATATAGTTACGTGAAAGGACAGAAGAAATAAGTAAAATTTTTGCATACTAAACCGACTGTGATCGCATCTGGAAATTTTGTATTCCCGGACAAGCTGCTGCCGCAATTTCCACGCTGAACGGTGTCAACAACCCTGAACTTCCGGCCAGAATAACAAATCGTTGGAATAAAATGTAAGAATCAAAACTTATGAGACTTGGCGAAGTATTCTAGAGCACAAAGAAAATTCCAAGCAATGTGATGAGCTTTTTGTACACTTCGAAAATTCCGTGCATAAAATAACTTCGTTGGATGAAGAAGTGATGTTTGTTAGCAAAATACAAAATTCCGGCCATCAGAGAGATTCTTTTGAGAGAAATTTGAACTATCACCCGATTCATATAACCAACTGATTATTGCCATCCACCTTCGGTTTCTGCACGCAATATAATTACCCTCATTTTCTCTAACTGTCTTATTACCCCGCGAATATTAGCGGCAAGAGCCAACGAAACGTTAAATCCTTCACCGAAGCGAATGGCGGAATTTAGTCACTAGGCGATGGTGTCAGACCGAGAGTATCGCGGGAGTTTCTCCGGTCGAAGAGTGTCAGCGCTATTCAGGGAATGATGGACAAAACTCTGAACAACTTCTCTAACGAGGGCTATTAGGAAATTGTCGTATATTCGTTGAAAGTGCATATATATGTCAAACCTAGAATGGATTTCGAACTTAAGAAGACAAGGAATGGAAGTCGCTCAAGACACGGTGAAACTCCACTCGAATCAACATGCAGAGTTGGAGGAAGGATCCTGGAAAGTCCTTGTCGACGAAATGGAGACACCCACGCGGAACAGGAACTTGGTTAACCAGTCAAGACCAGGATAAATCTGTTGGTAGCTTCACAAGCACGAGCACACAGGACGAAAGAAGGGTATAAGGGTGAGAGAAAGATGTTAGATATCAAAGACTCGGACAATCGTGCGGTCTGCAAAAGTCCTCGAGACACGAGGTCTCTTTCGACCTGCTTCGCTTACGTAGTGAAGAGTTCACTCGGTGTCTTTCATGCTCAAAACCTCAACCCTCTCTTCTTGCCCGAAAACTTGCACAGTCTCGAGATCGGCATTCTCGCTGAACTTCTCGACGTTCCACCATAGATAAGATGTTTGTTGAACACATACACATAGACATACACACGCACACTGGCCACCCAGTTACCACTTCACGTGGTCGTGCGAATTTCCAGCCTCGCTCGTAGAAGTCAGAATAGCTCTTATTTCTAACGAACTCTTGTACAGATTTTTGAACAAATCTTTTTTTTTTCCTTTGATGGTTTATTTTATGACAATTCACAAATTTTAAGTAAAATTCCAAGTTCCGAATTCCTAGAATTGAGGATTTCAAGGGCAGAAAGCTTTCTAGAGGTACAGTCGGTCCTCCAAGGATTGAAAAAAGCTCCATTCTAAATACTGTAATTAAATCGTTTTTTCGCAATAGAAAGGTACCCTTGATAAAAATATAAAATAAGTCGCGAGATCTCCGGCGTACGGAGTCGGGAAAGCACAAACGGTGTATCCAAGAAAAAAAAGAATAGAGCAAGACTGTTCAGAAATTAGGAACAACGTGTACAGATAAGCGTGAGGAAAAACAGTGGAATGTGAAGATTGCGCGCAGGGGCGGGAGAAAAGGAATCTGGAGAAGTAAGAACAGTTTGAAGACTCGGCGCAAAAGCCGTTCAGGAGAAGCAAGTGGGGGGGGGGGGGGGGAGTTAGAAAGAATATATACGGATACAAACGGTCTATGCACGTTTCCAAGGAACAAAGCAAACAGAGAAAATATCAGGGACCGGGGAAAGAGATCGCGATAAAGAAGAGCATGAAAAAGAGAGTAGAAAAGAGAAATATGGGAAAAACAAACGAGAAAAATCTCGTCAGCGATAAAATTCGAGGGGAATAGCCGTAAAAAATAAATCGCCTCTATGTTATCACTGGTTGCGCTTCATCTCGACCCGAGGACTTTCCACTGAGTGAGATTGCAGTCTCATCTCGCGATATCGCTCCGGTAATTACATTATTCTCTGTTCCGTTTAATGAAGAGCTGTCACGTGCACTTCGAACTGGGCGAGAGGTTTTTCGTTGTTGTTATTTTTCCGGACGTAAAACACCGTAGAATGGAGAACTTGGAATCCCATCGGCTATTTCGTATTGTTTCGTCATCGCGTTGTCCTTTTTTTTGTATTATTCTTTACGAGTCGTTCACGTTTACACTATATATATTCCCTCTGAAGATCAGAAGTTCAAAAAAGGGATAAAAGAAATTTAAGGACGTCACGTAAAAGGGTAAATATTAATGCAAGAATGGCCCATCAAATGGAGAAACTGGATGAAAAAACAGTTGGAAACAAGAAACATTATTTTATAATCGAAACGTTCCCACGTCGTTCGCTAAAGTTGTCCAGAATCAATTTTTCGACACCTTTGAAATGCATACAGCGAATTATAAAACGTCCCTTGTTACTGCCAGGCTGTGTATTCGGTGGAGTTATTTTTCAGAGCACAAGTTTGTTCGCAGTAAATGTGTGTCACGTTGGAAGCATCTCTGTGTGTATAAACTTTTTATCCTCTAGGTGTTCGGATACACATTTTAATGAGAATTCTAATGCTCCTATCCAACAATCGGCTATCTCTCCAATTCTATTTCATGTGCTGCTGCACAGATTTTTAATTACCCTTTGTCTTGCCGCTCGGTGATAATGAATGTGGCTAAGAAGGGGATAATCCCGGAATTCTCGTCTTCATAACAACCTCATAAACACGTAAAGTGTCACAAAAGCTCAAGCCCAAATCCAAATCCCCTCGAGGCCCACAAAGTGAACGCATCCTTAATTCTCGGTATACAAACTTCGGGCCCTCCTTCTCTTTCAGCAATCACCGCAACCAAATAAAGAAAAAAAATGTCTCCGAAATTTGGCAACTTAACCGGTAAGCCCTACATGTTGGCAGCTACAATTTTTCGTGAGCACATTTTATTTCGCATTCGGCACAACGGAAATCAGAGGGTGGAAAATTCCAACTCCAAAATCTTTCTCTTGAACGTGTAGTCTAGATCGTAGTGAGTGATAGAGCGCATGCAATTCTGAGAGCTTTGTGGGAAATCTATCGGTTATATGGTCGATGCACACTCACGAGAGCACTTTCCGGAAAATCGCGGGTCCGGCACTCGAAGGTGGATTAAAGGATACCTCACGAGCTCTATTCCAATCGAGGAAACACGGAGAAATAGTCCAAAAAGTACCCTGCAGCTTTCTATCTCTGTCTCTCTATTCATATACGAATATTATTTATCACTGGTGTAATGAACCGGTCCATGTCGAATTCATCCATAATTTCTCGGCATCGGAGTTCAATCTTTGAAACCGCTTTGTTTCCATTTACTCGTTACTATTACCGGAACAAAAATTTTGTTTTCACTGCAAAAAGAATTTCGTCGAAAACATCAAATATTTCAACTAAAATTCTGAAAATCATTCGGTTTGCCCATATTCAACAAAATATTTGACGTTTCCAGGAAAATCCGGTTCTTAGTGTATACACGGAGAAAAAATAATATCAAACATGACGGTGGTATAACAATTCTCTGGTACCATATCGTCCGTCTGTGGGTTTATAAGAAAAACATCGTGATTTTCCATTCATATTCTACTGAAAATAACAAAGACATTGAAGTTTTTCGCCCAATTCCGAATATTAAATTACTTTATGTTTTTAAAAACCCTCAGATTGGCGATATAGGACCACGAAGATATGATGTTGTAGCAATTTCGGCATTATATTCTCTCCGTATACTCACTATTTGTACAATGCGTTATTCAATACAATTATGCTTTCAGCATGTAACGCCCGAGTTTCCATCCATCTCGAAGTTCCGTTGCATGTACTCGCGCCGAACTTTCCCTCTCTCTCTCTCTCTCTGCCATGTATCCTTTGTCCAAATGTTCTTATTGATTTTTGGGCCAGCACTGATTGTACAATAAAAAAAAAACTAACCGACCAATAGAAGATGAGAACATTGCTGTACAGAAGCAATTACGAAGGCATCACAGCGTGAAAACACAACGATGCATCTTTTATCATAAAAAAGCCCAGGTAGTTATATAAAAAAATGTTCTGCTAGGTGATTCGGGTTACCCCGGGCGCCTCTGCCTCCAAAAAGAATCGGCCATATTTTATTGAGTGCGCATCGTTGATGCTGGTGGTATGTTGTTCTCGTGAATTTAACTTGCAGGAGGCGGAACTCCGCTGCTGCTATAGTTGGCCAGGGTTGCTCTTTCATACAGAAAATACGCTGGTTTGTGTACTCTCTGTAGGCAACTCACTGTTTATACAGCTCCAGGCCGAATCGATACAGCGAACATTTGCCTTTTCTGCATCACATGTGAATCGTTTATAATTTATTACAACTTTTTTTCGATCTGGAGCAAGCACTTATTACGTATCTCGATGTTCAAAAAAAAAAAAAAAACAACTTTCGTTCGTGCCTTTGGAGTTGAAATTAAATCAACTGCCAGACCAGTTCTATATGTTGAACAGAAGCTGTTCCCATAACATGCACAATAGGTTACATGGATAGCGACAGTGGTATGGGCGCAAAAGCGAGTACAGCAAAGACTCTGCTAAATGGACTTTATAGCGTCAACATCGACGTTTTCCGAGCGTAGCATTGAGCTACTGAACGCGCCAGAAAACCTTTACATGGCTCCTGGCAATGCAGGACTATAAGCATCAGATACAAAAACTCATATCTTGCTCGTAAAATACCGCCAATTTGTTTCAAACAAGCCGACCATTTTTACGTCAGATCATTTCCGCTTTAGGAGAATTCTTCTCACCAGCTAGATTCTCGTTAGTGTCAAATTCGATGTAACATTAAAGTTGCTGTGAAAGAAAAGAAATGGCGAAGACTTGGGGGTTTAGGCGATCGATGATTGCGGATGGAGGAAGAGAAAAGAAAGAGAATACGTTTGAAGTAAGGTTGAAAAATGCAGGTAATGGAAGAGTAAAGCATGAACGCGGAGATCGACGGGCGTTTAGCCGGAGGTTGGATCAAACGTTCTGGTGAAACACCTTTTCCAATTTTCTCTCATTCTCGCACGAACTGATGGCTGCGCTTCTTCCGGGTTTTCTTTGCGTCCCAGCTGGACTTTTTTCCATCCGGTTTCTTGTGCAATATAACGTTTTTCGGCGCTGTCGAATAAAAGTGCTGGAATATTTTCGCTGCGTGTTTTGTCTCTGGCGCGTTTCGTCCATTCCATTGTGTTCAGAGTTGAGACCGAGTTACGGAATTCCCGACCTGGGCTTGTGGGAGCATGGGAATCAGGCGGAACTGTTGAACTCATCCGCCTGGATTAATCTTCTATGAATGAGTGACAAATATGATATGTAATAAAATTCCTAGAAACGATATTAAGATTATGGTGTAATCTTGCTTAACAATCCTATCAACATCCGATTTGGATGGTGAGACTGGAAAAATTATTTCCGCAGAGGAAAATGCTTCTCCCATCAGGCGCATGTCCTTATCGTTGCTGTGGCAACGACGTTATACGACCGTTTCTTTCCGTTTTCTCTTTTGCTCGTTGTTTTTTTCCCTTTTAGTCTCCCTCGCTCGTTTCAAGTGCTTTGTCTCACAACGAGGCGCAGAACCGCTCCTAGCAAGAGATATCGATAACCAATAATCTTGAAAATGTGGACGAGATCGGTTAATGAGAGCATCAGTAAAAGAATCGATTCAACACAGCTCGGTGGCCGAGGGCGATGTGACTGAAACTTTCAGCGTTTCTCGCCCCTAGCAGCTTAGGCACACAATTTTCTCGCTCCATCTCTCGTTTTCTTCTAGACTCCGAGACAATCTCATTTCCGAACAACGCCGTCTCCCCTCTCTTTCTCTCTTCCACGTTTCTCTCTTGATGACACTTGATCCACTCGATTGAAAAGCATCTGTCGATGTCAAATCAATTTGTTTACCCTTATAGCCTCTTGACATCAATACATCTTGTACGAGTTCACTTACTTATTGATTCAATACATTTTACTCCTCCCTACCGTTATTTCTTTTCATTATCATTCGATAATAATGTCATTTCTGAAGTTTGAATTTTTTCGCGGTCAAAAAAAAAATTGACAGTAAAATGGTTGATTGAAAAACATATTGTTATAACCATCATTAAAAAAGAACTGTTCAATATCCAAAATCGCAACTGCATCTACAGTCAGGTAATTTATATTTTATTGTAGAGCTTTTTTATTTCTCATTTGGCCTTCATAGACAATCTCTGTCATCAATATTAGATGTAATAGGTTTTATAGTCGCAATAAGTATGCAAAAAATTTTATGCAGCCCAAAATATAGTATGCAGCCCAGCTCTGGATGAAATATTTATCGGAAATTTGAATTCACAAATCGTAGCAATGCATGAGTTGAAATACTATAGTAATTTGTATAGAAATAATTGTGTTTTTTCGTTTTTCGTTCAATTTTTGCTTATGAATCGTTTCGTTTCTCTGTCTGTCTCTTTCTGTCTGTCTGTCTGTCTGTCTCTCTCTCTCTCCCTCTCTCTCTCTGTTTGTCTGTCTGTCGATCTCTCTCTCTCTCTCTCTCTCTCGCTCTTTCTCTCTTTCTCTCTCTATTATGCTGTTTCTCTTTTACATCCCTTGTTCAAACCAGGTCATGCAATCGTGCTTGCAGGTCTCGTAAACATACGTCGTGTCCTCCTTTTTTTCCCCTAACCCAAACGTACCCGCGTTTTAACCCTCGTTCGCGAAACTCCCTCCTGAGTACCCACGAAATACCAAACGTTCTTTTGTCGCAATGGGCGAGGAGAGAGGCTGAAAGGGGCCAGTACCTAACGACGTCAAATACTCGAAACTTTTCAATTCGCATTCCAAGGGTACATAGTTTACTCGTCTGTTGACTCTATTCGACACGATTCGGCAGCCATTTTCAAAACTGGTGAAAAAAGCTCATGTTCTATCTTTTTCTCTCTTTTGCTCTGCATAGCCCTGCGCCTCTTTTTGTTCTGTTGGCACATCGTTCACCAGAAAGCAGAGAATCATCGGCAACCTCTACCAACAAATTGCATGTATGTGCAGCACAATGTGTATCATTTCAACGAAAATACACATGCACACCAGCGAAAAGCTCTTTCATTCTCTATGTCGGGGTTACCAACGCTCACATCCCATCGTATATACTTTTCTTTCACTCCGTTTGGATCGTTCAGATCAGTTGAAAATTTAACGATAAATTGATAAAGATGAGAAATAAAAAAGTTTTTCGACTTGAGATAAAATAGGTTTTGTTCTCGACAGGTTCGAGGGTTTCTATTGTCCTGAATAAACCTTCCAGTATTCTATGACCTCAAGATGAGAATTATCAAAGAACTGGATATTAAAAAAAAAAAAATCAATGATAAACGCTTACGATTCGCTCGTTTCACGGAAAATAATTATAAATAAGTCTGGTAGAAAAAAAATTCACTCAAATGATTCGGAAATGTAATTAGCACACGCATGAAACAATCGAGATTCATGAACCCTCTTAATCGATAAAAGTGGCATAAAAGTTCTATTGTTTAACGAGGTTCCATTGTTGTACGTTGAATATCGTCCCGGGTACAATTTCCATGATTATAATCAATGAACTAATGCGGAGGCTGCTGCTTCCCTCCGTTTCTCTACATAAATGAATGTGAGGGTGATTAAAAAACGGGTTTTCCCTTGTGGAAATAGCGTTAAAGTTCGTATTTAAATAAAATAATGAATGTGGTGAATTTCGAAAGCGTTTAATTGTTTTCGGAGGAAAAAATTATACCGGGGAGAATTTTTTAGAGAGATTCTATTTGCCTTGCGAAGTAACCACTGGAATTGACAAAGGGTTTCCGGAGGACTCTATGAGTAAATAAACTGTTCTTTTCATTATTGTACTAACCCGAGAAGATAATCAAGAACTGAGTCAGAACGATCACATTCGCTCTCTTGCGGAGAGTAATATTTTTCTCCCACATCTTGGAAGCAAAGTTCCATAAATCGACCGAAGATCTTTTACAACCTTTGTCGTTATTGCGATTGAATAATAATCGAAGTGAAAGATCGAATCACTATGTAATTGTACGAGTTCGCGTTCAACAAATCGAAACTGTGAATGCGCAAGTACTGCGCATTTCGCATTTTCATTACATTTGCGATGGAGAATGTCTTTTATAGGAGTTCTAAAAACGCAGCAAAGCCATAATTAGAGCGAGCGAATAAAACAGCATTTCGAAGAACGATCATATATGATCGGACTGATTCTCTCGTTTCGACATAATTTAACTTATGATGCCGCATAGAGTTTGTTATATATAGGTGAAGCAATGCAAGGAGTAGAGTGCTTGATACACGTCAATTTCACTTCAAATGTAATTTGAATTTGCGGTATGTTGCTCGCCCGATAACGTTTCAATGGGAAATTCTATATTCACGTGGGAAGATGAGAGTTGGAGAGGAAGCGAGAGAGGGCTTAGAAATATTGTGGTATGTGCATCCGCTCGGTCCAAATTTGCTAGGGCTTATCGAAACTACCAGCACATCGGGTGGCAACGCACGGGATGTTCCGAAAATCGCTCAAATTTGAAACGACTGTAAACAGCATATTCTCCAAGTTCTTGTGGTTTTTTTTTCTCGTAACTTCGACTGACGAAAGACTTTTAATTCGAATCGTTGTTTTGTTGCTTTCGTTAGAGCAAATTCCGTTGCAGCAAAATTCAATGTGTAATTTTTCTTCCCTGGATTTCGGATCTTGACAGTTCTTTCGTTGAGCGCAACTTTTAGGACACACGGTATACTGTCACTATGGCGATATGTGAAGAAAAATGCTATCCCTTTACTCATTCAAGCCCGGAGGTTCGACTCTGGTGAAAATAAAATTCTAAAGGCCCTCGTAACGCATAAATGTAACTTTTTGATGCTTATTGTTGGATCCTCCGCGTTGTTAGCATCGATCTTTCAATTTTTTAAACACCAGGCATATTGTTTTGAATACCATTGCACGAAGAATTTAATCGGCATGCGTGTGAAATTCCGCAAAAAAAAAAAGAATAGCTTCGAATACGCCAAGCATGGCCTAATGAAAAATTCTTTCGGCATATCAATATACGCTCAATAACAGTCACTAAACACATTCATTGCTTCCAAATATAATTGCTAGTCCCTCGGAAAAAGAAACAGAGTGAAAGCTCTTGACACATTAGTATTGTTACGCGCCTATAATTGGAAAAAACTCCCGAGAACGTGACGAATGCTTGGCACAGTTGAAATGCCAGAATTTTTATATAAAACCAGCAGCAATCAGCGATAATATTTTTTTTAATTGTCGTCTATAACTCTGCTTAAATTTATGGAATTTTTGTACTTAACAATTCTGAAAATGGGTCGCTAATCGTTGTCTAGAATGTCTTCTCTGACCATTCGTGGAACCCTTCCTCTCTCTCTCTTCTTTCCCCTTTTTTGCTCGCGTATATTTTACATTCTAAAATTAAACTTTATTCTTGTATCGTTTCTTCAGTTTCGTCTTAATTCTTCAGAACATTATTATTTGCACTATTACTTATTGTTGTATAAATTCGTATAAAATTCGTAGATTTATCATATCTGTATTTTATTTATTTTTCATAGCTCTTTGATTAACGGGATTCAATGTGGGCAACATTTCTATTGGACCTCCCTATTTCATTTCAAACCACAATGTGCCTCGTGACTGTATTATACATAATTCACTAGAATCCGCTATATCATAGCAACGGAGCGTACTGTGGATATATGCAACCATACTCCAATGGTTGTTCTCCCTCAATCACCAGTGGTATGAGATTTATCGAAATTTCTAACCAAGCTTCGGTATTTTCAATTATGTTTTGGAAGTCGTCTACGTCGAATTTCCAATTTATATATACGAGGATCGAGACCCCAGGCATTCTGTAAATCTAGCTCGCTGATGTGTCTGTAAATACCGTTTACAATGGAGGAATTTCCAAGCAAAAGTGTCACGGTTTACAATAAAAATTATTAAAAAAAGCATAAGGAATTTTAAAATTATTACATTTACGCACCGTTTGAATAAATGTTTTTTGAGTTACAGATGCTTCTTCAAATCGCGATCGAAAGTTCATATCCCGTTTAATCAAAATTTACGAAAAACATACGACTCTGCGCGGATCTAATGATTTTAGTAAGTTTTTAACTGGAGGTTAGTCCGTCTAGCTCGAGCCCACAGCCCTTGAGCTGTTTCTCGTTTGGCAAACCTGACAACGATATAGACGAGCATTCAAGTACAATCAGAGCAACATCGTGGGGATGATGGAATCAGAAAGCCGCATGAAAAATTCTTGGGGTACACGAATAGGTCAATTTAGCGTGTTGAAACATAACGGAGCAAAATTTCGCTTGGAGAAAATGGCGCCAGTTGCGAATTACTTTAATGGAAAGCGTCTGTACCGAGGCTGGAGCGATCTGTTCCCCGGAAGAAACTACAGCTCTTGCTCATTATTTTTGATGATTTTGCGTTCTAATTCGTTGGTTTATTGATGAAAAAAAATGTAATTCATGATGTTGGAAATGATTTTTGTCTGGAATAAAAAACACGCTTAACGGAGCGAAAGAAAGTTATTACGTGACATTTGTCATGTTTAATGGCTAGGCACAGTCTAGTCTACTGTGCTTTTTTTCATCCTTATTTCTGCCGGCAGCCACATCCATTTTTTTATCTCGTTCGTTCTCTCATTACAACATGTTTGCCTTTGGCTCACATCGATCCGCAGGCTGCTGACGTAGAGAGATCCCCCCCCCCCCCCCCCCCCCCCCCCCCCCCCCCCCTCCGCCCCCCCCCCCCCCCCCCCCCCTCCACTGTCCCTTTTGACTGAGACTTTTATTGTCTAGCGATTCTAAAAAAAAAACGTCAAAAAGTAGAGAGATTAACAGCGAAAGTTTTTTTTTCTGGGTCTAAGGAAGAGAGTCTAAAATTCTGAGACGATGAAAAAGTTGAATCGTGATCGTTGAAGATTTAAAAAAGAAGTACTTGTTCCTTCTTTGTCGTTGAAACATTGCTCGAATTAACAAATTTACGAAAAATTTTCCTTCTCTACTTCCTCAGCTTATTTTGATTTTCATTCATCTGCATTCGCGAGCAATATTGAAGTTTGTGAGGAAAATTGAACTAGTATTCAATATAGAGTCACACAGCTGTTGCGAGGTTTACAATTTCAAAAGAGTATCTGGACTCTTTGAAAAGTTTCATCAACAAACGAGCAACGCTTTTTTTCATCAATAACGGATTGATACTGTTGAATGGATGTTTGCGAGCATGAAGTAGTGTGTTTGATACGTGAAATACGATATTCTAAGCCAGTGTAAATCGACGCGATATGAAAATCTTTTAATGCACCGAAAACCATATACAGCATCCACTGAATGAAAAAAGTGAATAACTTGCTGAAAGGTGATGAAAATAAGAACGCAATGAAATTAACAAAACGAGAACTGTTCGAACTGTGATTTCTATAAACTTTCTGTTCGTTTATTCATTGAGTTCTGTTAAGAAAAACCCTCTTCTGCTACCTCTGTATACCCTCGGAAAAAAGGTGATTTTTCTGAACATTTTAAGCATGTAACTCATCCAATTATGCATATCGACAGAGACTGATAAAAGGCAACATAAGACGAAAAAACATACACACAATATTTCCACTAGTTGTGGAAGATTGAATAGCCCACAATTTCATGTGTACGTGGAACTTAAACGTTTCAGGACCTGCCATAATTGAGGAATCTTTGTTAACTACATATATTTATATAATGGGCCAAAGGAACTATATATGCTTGCGATAAACTTGAGATACTAAGCTCTCGACAAAAGTTTCCTAACCACCGTACGAGCTAAGATGTATATAATCCATCATCAAGTTTGAAACGATCTTGGCGTATGTCTTGGGGCAAAATCGTTGGAACACTTGTTCCTTCCTTCATCTCTCCGCTTCTATTAGATTACGAAAGATTAGACTACGGCTTGTAAGATATTGAAAGCCACAACCAATCGCCGTGTCCCAAATTGCACTACATTTTTCCTAATCCTCCATTTACAGCCTCAGCCTTATTGAACGATTGAATTATATGATCAATATAATATATTTTTTTCATTTTGACAAGTTACACCCTAATCAGAAAATCGCTTGATGATGTGTCATGTGATTTGGATGATTTCTCTCGAATATTTTTCGTCATTATTATTCATGTACGGATCACTGCGTAACAGGGAATCTGTTAATCGCTTCGCTTTCAAAGCTTGGTCGGGTAATGATGGGGACATATACGCTTCTTTTATGTTTCACAATTAATTAAACGCAGGCATTGTTACCGAATTCGCATGGAAAACCCGACACGCTTCAAATCTTCCGAATAGATTTTACATGCATGCTCGTCTGCATGTACAACGAGCCACTGCCATGGTTCTCAATAATTTCAAGTCATATATCTATAAATATACATTGGAACCATGGACGTATGAAAATTCCTGGCAACCAACAGTGTTGGACAAATTCGACGTTCTTGTGAACGATAACATATTGGAATTTTTCGAAACATTTGGAATCTGTTTCAGGAGACAAGGTACACGGGCGTCGAGTTCCAAATATTTGTGAGGGGCAAAAAAAAATGAAAAATAAAACATCCACGTTCTTTTTCGTACAACGGAATATTTGTGAAACAATAAGAACTGAGAATTGTTCCAAGTAAAGAATAGTTTTGTAGTTGACAGCTTTATACTAATGTCAAAATCAAGTCATTTTTGCTCCACGAATACAATTAAGCTCAGAATTTTATAAAACCTCTTTGCTTTTAATGAATTCCTACAACCTTGATTCATAAAATCTTTAACGGAGGAATAAAGTAACAAGAATAAAAAATACCAGCCATTTTTTCAGGACTGTATACATTCGTCGTCGAACAATATGTTCATTTGTGAATCTCCAGGTGTGGCCGATTCATTTTCATTTATTGGCAGGAACTGGATTAATGAGCGAATGGGTATTACTAAGGGTGAGAGCGACATTAAGGGGTACTCGTACGTTTTATTTTTTGCAGCATTTTTTTCGACCTGTTTCTCTCGTTCTCATTGCCCTTTTCGCTCTTTAGGTCATTCTCTCTTCTTCTCTTTTATGTCCTTTTTCACAGGATCATGAAAATCTCCCCTTTGCAGTGGAGGCTCAAGAGACTTGGTCGAAAGATAAATTTCAGTTTGTGCTTCGACATTATAATCGCTGTGCTCGTTTCTCCTATGCTTTTAATCGACTCGAATTCGTCCCCTGCTGTTTATTTTGATTCCATCGAGGGGATGTGATTTTTTTGTTCATCCCTAAATAATTGACATAAAAGTCCTGAAAATGTGATTATCACCAGCAGAAATTACCAGTGGGCGGGGAAAGAAAATCCAAAGGAAGTAACAGAACATTATCGTAGATGATTACGCCGCCCAAGAGATCGAGTGAATTATTGGGCTTTGATTGCCGCTCTTCTTGTGAAATTTATCTGAAGCCGGAAGCTTGGGTTATAAGCCACATTAATGGTGATAGCCGGCAATGTTCGAGGCTAGATCTCGACCCAATGGACCGATCAAATTGCCTATGTATCTCCTAGCCTGGACACGATGCATGGATTTTACAGGCGACGACGTGGAAACGAGAGATTTCGGACATTCGTAAATATATAGCCGTGAACGTAAACAGGGTTAACTTTGGGAGATGGTGCGGAAGGAATGATTCAACGGACTGGCGAGATGAATAATTCTTTCATCTCTGTACAAAATTATTAAAGAAAACTATCAATTCGGACAGCAGCGACCATGTGAAGTTTTATCAAAGGTTAGGCTTTGATTTAGCGTGATTTTTGTGCAAAAAAAAACTGCTGCAGTTTGATTTAGAAACCTTATAACCTCCGTTGGATATTATTTCAATGGAATCCGGGGTTGAGTTCGAGCGAAGTGTGCAGTATCATTTTTACTTTGGAAAATGCACGACATCGATATTCGATGATAAGGGAATTTAGAGCCACCCAAGATATCACAAGAACGCGTGGACTCGAGCCGTAGCACTCTCACGTACGTTCGCAGAACACACATAAAAAGATGAAATCTGGGACGACTCAACGGTCACGATCCGTTGTTACCGTTCCAAGAAATAGTACGTGCATTTGCTATCGATTGGAACGTTTCTCTTCTACCCTCTTTCACTATTCCGCGTTCCAGATCTTAGGACGGCCAGTTTCTTTTTTTCGTAGCTCAAAGCTGTCGCCGTGTGGCGTTATAATCGCGACCACTCTTCTGTAATATGCGGCATCCGCCAAATAGATACGAGACAAAAAAAATGACGTTTCTAAACTCATTGTTTGTCTAGTTTATCACTTTTGACTGGACAGTTTGACGCGAATTTTGAAATTTGTCATTTCCCCACTTAATTATCGATGAGTCATTTGTAATAAAAAAATTGGATAATTTAGTGAACAAGTTTTTAGTGAAAACGGGGTTTCTTTTCATTCAGATTCATGTAAAAAAGGGAGACTGCGATGCACTTTTTCTCAGACAGCAGGAATGTTGGATATTGAATGATGCGAGGCCTTAATGTGATAAAACGGAAGCAGAGGAGAGGATTTTTTGGCGACGGATAAACCGAAGTAGGCAAGAGCTTCCCTTCTCTCGAGGGAGAGATTGATTGAGGTACGTAGGGAAACTTCCGCGGCGGCCGAATGGCAACGCTCGAGTCAAGTAGGTGTCCTGGTTGGTTGCCCTTTGGGGTTCTTTTCAGCGTGAATCATCCCTTGCACCATTTACTTAAGTACCACGACCCTGAAGCTTATCTATTCCGAAAGATAAGCAACTATCTGGGTGTTGCGTCGGAGGAACTGTACACGAAAGTGTCGAGCCAGAGAACACTAAAGCAACGGGAACTTGTATATTATTGCGAGGGGTTGGTTGTCTGCAGTTTCTTGCTTTCCCCTCTTTTCATTCCCGTAACGTAATATCAGTGTCCCTTATCGTCACCAACATGAGGGCAATCTCGTGTAGCTTGGAAAATAAACTCGGCGTGTATTCCGCATTGGATGCTTCGAACAATCATCACGCCCAGTATAGTTGGCCGATTTTGCGCAGGAGTAGAGCATAATGGGTGGGTCTATTCCCGATAACCCTCAGGCTACGAGTCAAGACCCGTATTTCGTTCTACAGACCGAGGGCTCTCTACAACAGTTCTGTATAGCCGACGAGGCTCCAAATACAGGAAGAAATAGGATATGGGTGAAGAGTTCTTGGCCCGTACGAAACCATAGTCAACCTTATTCGTATATCGCACTACCACTTGCATCCTTCCACTTACCGAGCTTTCCCTCTCGCCGGCCTATATGCGAATAATAACGAATAAAGCTTCTAGATTTTCGAAAGAGATAGGAATTTTATTCCATCGGACTGAAATAGTAGTTTCGAGGGGAAGAAGATGGAAAATATACAATACCAGGTAAATTGTCAGAAGCCTTTCGTAGCTGGAGCATCATCATATAAGTATCATTCAGAGAGTATAGCACTACTCTAAAAAAGGTTTTGGCTCAACAAACCATGCGCGTATTATACCCATACTAGTATGTAGCTGCGAAAAAAGGCTATCTCTTCTTTCATTACCCCAGAACCTTGTTTTCTTTTGGGTCTCCATAAACTTTAAAGGGAGCTTTGCGGGCCGGCTCTTCGGTTTCCATTCCCGAAAAATATGCCAGGAGATCCGGCTTAGCCGGGTCAGTTGGGAATAACAGTGGAAACAAAACGTGGACCTGATGGACATTCTCGGTGTTGTCGAAGCTTCATCCCCGTTCGTAATTGTCACACTGCATGTCGTATTATTCGTTAGTTGAAACTTCACAAACGCATTGCTCATGTGGGAAGCATCACATACGAACGTTCGAAAAACATTGTTGGCAGATGACAGGTTCGTCGTAAAAAAAGTACCGAATATCAGCAACATGCTTAGTGTGTACCGATGAGTATACGCGCGTCCCATTCTTTAGATATGTATGCCAAGAAGCTTTTCGAGTTGTATGCACTCACCCCTGAAGCTGGCGCCTCCCAAGCAACGAAGAGCAGGTTAGAAAAAGAGAGGGAGGAAGAGCGAGAGAAAGAAAAACGATAAAGAAAGACAAAACTCCCCTAACCCAAGAACGTGCTGAATGCATTCGCGTCACGCGCCACTTTCTCTATATACGCTCTCAACCATCCGCTGCTTCTATCGCTCTCTCGTCTCCTCTCAGACACGTCTTCCTTCTTCCCGTTCTCCAAGCCCCCCCCCCCTCCCGCCAGCGTTACTAGCGTTTCTCACGGATATATCCGGCTTTTTCGTTTTCTCGCCGATATAAGAAGCTTCGCGGGACTTGAGCAAAAGTACTGATGTGTATATCGAGGATTTTCAAGCCTGAGAAAACCCCATCTCCCGCAAAACTCTTTTTCCCTTCCCCTAAATATGAGCAGACTTGTATTATAGCGTTTATTAAACTCTTTGATATAAAGCTTGCTCTCTATCAGAGATAGGTAAAAGCTCTCATCGGTATCACATCCATTTTTCTGCCTACCTCTTCTATCTTGCTGTATCTTTATCGATCCTTACCTCTGCGTCAATCATTCTACTCGTAATCCACCTGCTGCGATCGCGGTTTCAGGATACAACAAACCCATTTGTATCTCGACACGCGATAGTCGCGCGGTTGAATATTATTCAACTCTTAATCTATTTTGTAAATGTACTAATTTGTCCAATGATTGAATCTTTGCAACGACCTCCTTAAGCTGCAGTAATCCTAACGATAAGTTGATAAGATATAGTCGACACCAAAATGATTTGTACAAGAAGATGTTGACTTCTTTTCGAACATAACCATCGCCTGAACGATCCCAAAAATCACAAGTCAAGTTTCGTCACCAGCTAATCGTCAGAATGCACAACAGTGAAGCAAACGGGGTCGAAGGGTGGAATGGTAGAACTGAATGGGGTTCACAGCCAAGCACGTCGAACACCCCCGTTCTTCAATGGCAGTTACGTTACGCAATCGAAGTCTTTCATCACAACACTCCTCCTAGAGTAGAGACTGTTGAGGATTCGGAAAAGTCTAATCATAAGCAGGGAACAAAGTTTGAGTCGAAGCAGAGTTGCTTTTCGGAGCTGCAGCAAGAAGATTAGGTGGTCGGAGCAGGTTTTGTTGGGATCGTAATAGCTGCATCACGTGCCCTGTGCGTGACTCGATTTACCGACACAGGATATAGACGCGGCGGCAGAAATGAGTAAAGGGTGTTCCATCAAGGCATTGTGGTATGCAGCCGTACTACACAATCGGCTTTTTGCGCGAGAGGCTGGGACTCGGAATTTGACACGACGTTGGCTCTTCTGTCGCCTTTGGGATACCAACACATCGTGACTTTATAGCAAGGCTTACGTGCCTACATTCTCAATTTGCATTTGATCCACGATCATTTTCGCACTAGTTTATTCACGCCCATTCATAAAGATGCATGAAACTGTCGTCCTCGCTGGAGGCCCTTGGAAGCTTTATGGAGGGTAACCATCGGTTATATTGTAGGCGAGTCGGGCATTTGTGTGTCCTCATTGACATGCGGATGCTCGCATTATTGTTGAACTGGAACCTTGCGACCCATAAACTTACCAAAGTTTTATGGAAATTTCTTCTGTTTGCATTCATCCCTTTATTTCTTGCATGTTATCGTATCACACAATTTCTCGAAAACTTGCTGCTAGTAGAGCAAAACATCTTCGACTGTGAGCGTCTGTGTGACGTTCTGCGACGACCAAATCTATCTTCCTTCATCTAATAAGCCGCCGGTCTGCTTCGAAAGACTTCGAGCGAAAGCGATTAAAGTTTGTAGCTCATTGATGGTGATAGATTCGCAAATCTAATACGGGAAAATAATGCCTGGTGCAAGACTAGTCTGTTTTTCAAGGTTCAGTTTGTACTCAAGTGAAAGTTTTAATTGGCCGGATTAGAAAAATATATTAAAGAGTATTAATGACTCGTCACGGTAATATGAATTTTCACATAACAGAAGATCTCGTGACTTTTTTTATTCATCATTCGAAGCTACTTTTTAACTTGGATTCTTCTTGACCTAGTTCAGTGTTACAATCCTCTTTCTCTAATCATCACTCGAGTTTCTTCCCTCCATTTTTCTTTCACGGTGACCAGGTACAGTTAAAATTAACATGAATTTTGCCGAGAACAAATGCACCGAGGGTCTCGCTCACTTGCACCACTCTCTTCCATTCCGTCACCAAGATAATTGGCTGCTCTACTAATGAAATTTCGCTGTGCTATGGATTAGTTTAATTATCACGGGGAGTGGACGGAACCCGAGGGAAAAAGTTTCCAATGTGAACGCTAACGGAGAAAAACAATTTATTCAACGAACGATGTTCGTTTCCGCTAATCACATGGAATCTCAAATTACGCTGACGCGCAATTAGCCATAGTGCATTAAACCTCGTTGTAGTAAATTCGCTTCGGGGCTACTATATTTATTTTTGTTAACGTTTAAAACTCTTTTATCTTTCATAATCAAGAGAAACGGAGGTCTGATCGATTTTTTTTTTTTTTTTTTTTCAATTTTCAATTTTCAGCAATTTCTCGTAAACCATAATTTCTTGTCAACATCTAAAATGCAAAAATACATAAATTGATATGAAAGTCTCAATTTATTATTGTTTATGCCCTTTGCGATAAAAATGGTATGTAAATATAGTAATTACAAATAATGTGTTTCAAAAATTCCGATATTCGGACATTGGCTGTACCGAATGTTATTATATTGGACAAACGGGGGTGTGGGAGAATATTCGAAAGCGTTCGGATGACTTTTTTCAATATATTGCCAAATCATTGTTCACAAAGGTAGGTAAATTCACTTGACTATTCGGGGCAAATATCCTCATCGATATTCATCAAGTAGTATCGAAATGGATATATGATTCAGATCAATTAAGGAGGTAGCATTGTTGCATGGAAAATCCTAATACCTCGGAGCACCAAAACCACTCTCAACTTCGACAAATATTCTTGTACATATGCATCTCTCATAGAACACAATATAAAGCAGTCGATATATACACATAGTTGGTTGTAAACTGAGCGAATAGCAATTCATTCGATATTAAAGTTCAGGAGCGAGGGATGAACATTTTGAAGCTTAATCACGATCGACGTTACCCTGTAACCGACGTCAAGTGCACTTGACGAGTTAGCACAAATCGCGTATACCTTCTATAGTATCCCGTTCTGAATGCATTAACGATATCGTGCGCACAATTTTATATAGGGCGTCCTGAGTTAAACTATAAAAATCGAAATACGCCCACGAAATCGATGAAGTAAAAGAATTCCCTGCAGAAACTCACTCTTTTAACTTTAAAAAGAACAAATTTTATTGCAGAACCTCGATTCATCGATGACTTATTCATTCACTGTGTCCTACAATACGACCCATGTCAAACGGTTTGCACTTGGTCGGAGTAGCACTCCGTCCAATCCGGTCATCCATCGGGTGCGTAGATACGAAAAAAAATCGTTTGTTCATTTACAAGCAATGCATTTAGGTTTTTCCATGGTTATGTTCTTTTAGTAAATATGTCGTTGCGATTATTTAAGATTTATACAATAATTTACTGAACACCCAACGAATTCATATAAAATGTACAATAAAAACTATAACAAAAGCATTTGGGATTTAGTTGTAGAAAAATATCAGGAAATGTTGGTCTCTGAAATGACAAGGTCTTTAAATTTAGGATATTTTATCCTAAAAATGTAGCAGCAGACTTCTATACTTTTATCGAGATTTTGTTGGATAGGAACATCAGATCACGCGCGAGCTAGTGGATCAGTGCTCAACTTAATTTAAAAAACCTGGTGGTTGAAGCGTAGTTTTTTTAAATGCAATTTGAAACTTGAATAGAGGAAATTCGTTGAAGAATTTAAAGAAAAGAAAGAAATGTTTTGATAATCTTGAAATCCACGATCAATAAAAATGTTTGAAAAATCTAGATAGACACAGACGTACATTATCATAAAATATGCTGTCAAATTGCATGAACGTGAATCATAAAATGAGGAGATGCAATAAAATTCAGGATCACGCCACTGTAAAATCAGTTTAATTCAATGAACATGTTCACGTAGTGGAATTGTGTCGATTGGAAGGGAAGGGTTTCTCTGTATGCTGTACGTCCAAGAGTCATAAATATCGCTGGTGGACGTGGAGGAAAACTCAAGTGAGAGGCTCCAACTGGCATGCTGGTCTTTCTATTCTTCACCCTCAACATTTATGTGTGTCGGTGTGAAATGTTGGCGCGTCAGTTCTGAAAAGCGTGCAAGTGTTTGTACGAGTATCAAACGCTATAGTTGAAAAATATATGGCGGGTTCGTGTATTGCGAGAACAGGAAAGAGAAAAAAGCCAGAGGGTTGAAGAAACGAGGCACGAGCCACGTGGGAAATTTCTATGCAACATAATACCCGTACCGCGAGAACAGTGTCATTCGCCAAACGGTAAAGGGACCCTCCATAAAGTCACGCTACAAACGAGTTCCTGCCTTCTATACAATCTCCATGTTTCTTTGTTTTTTCATCCTATATACGTACGTACCGGATACACATACGTAGTAATATGCAGATAAGTATATTCCATAACGATGTTAGATTATTAAAAAGAATTGAGACGTCAGAAATGCTTATTCACTTTGTTTATCCACCGTGTGAGAATTCCGAGTTTTATCGCGACCATCATTGGTCGGTGCAGTGACCAACATTACAATCTTTAGTTCTAATAGTCGTGGACTATTTCTTTTCTCTGGTATTCGCTGTTAAGGGTGACTCGAACCCTGGATTCGCCAGTAGCGTGGAAACGGTACGAAATGTCAGTTATTGCCTTGCAGTTGACCCGGGTGTAAGCTCGAGCGTTCGTGTGGGAATGAGGTCTGTTTGAATCGTTGGTAAGGAGAAAGAGGAGGTTACGCAGGGCAAGATTGTAGAGCTTCGTAATGAAATTCATAGGGAGAAAAGATGACGATCTAGTGACGTTACGTAACGGCAAAGCTTTTGTGTAGTAAATTTGTCACGAGAGGAGCCATGTTAGTGTTCGGTGGATATGGTGTAAAATATTCTTATAACTCTGGAAATCGCTGTATGATCCAGGACGATTAAAGTAATTTTTTATTCATAGTTTCCGGATTGTATTTTAAAAGCGCGTTGAGATCAACGATTATTTTTCTCGTAAAGCTTTGAAGCTCGTTCGCGCGGAAAGAACTTTCCGCCCATACCCACCAAACCGGAGGTTAGGTTATGTTAACCGTGAGCAAATATTCGTTTGTTTTGCTCGCTGGTTTCATCGAGCGCATATGTATGTGATGTCTGTTTTGCGATACAGTAGCTGTGAGCTTCCGCAATCCATTGGATACCCAAAGGAAATAGAGAAAGGGAAACGTAAACGAGAAACTAATACGATGGTTATGCAAACATAGAACGAGCTTCCGCTCGCTTGTAAATTACGCGAAAAGGGCGCAGAATCGGGTTTAAGCGCATGTTTATCTCACTGTACAGCAATCATACGATACGACAACGAGCTCCTCATATTATTATACAACGTCATGTATCCTCCATATCCTGTATGGACGTAACCGCAACAAACGATACAAATTTATAGATTAAAATATTACACTCATGCGATATGCTGCCAAATGAAAAGTCTTTTTGCCTAACTTACAAACCATGTTTCTTTTTGAACATCTACACACTTCGTACATATATTTGTTAAAAAATAATGCTGTTCGGCTTCTTCAACGACTCAGTGCTTCAAAAATTCAGATTGTCGAATATTTATGATCATTTGGTTGCGCAGCAGTCCACTACCTTAACGAGGAATTGTTCTATCCTATCAGTGGCATTTATAATCCCACTCCAATTTGCTTTCTCGAATGCACGCAACAATTCCTTAAACACCGACCATGAATACTAATGGAATTATTCTACATTTTGCCGTATTATTTGGATCGTAGAGTACATTTTGCACAATCATTGATAATTGAGTTGCACTGAATATATATCAAAAGACAGGATTACAAAATAGATTCACTTCGAACGCAATGATTGCAATACGAATCGTACAAACATATTATTATTTCTGCATCCAGTGGATGAAGCACTATTCATATCTGACTTTGCTACTCCTGCTGAATGATGTTCAGTCGCTTTTTATTTTCATTGTAGAATATAAATTCATTACAATTCATTGTGCCTTATTTACTAATCATCCCAAATAATAATAAAAGTGATAACAATTTGTCCGCGTCTCTGAAAAAATGAGCTACAGATAGAAGCTCCCAACGATCCTAACTGACAGAAAAATATCTTGTTCGACTTCTCCGTCATCGTTTGCACTGATAAAGGACAATGACACTTTTTATTCAATCGATTTTACGAAAACCAATAACGAAAATTAACGGGAGTGCTCATGAAGAGAGAAATAGACTGATCAATCAAAACATAAAGGTGGAAAAGTCACTTAAAGAAATCCAACACTTATTTCAGTCAACTAGAAATTATTGAATTTCTTTTCTATTTTTGTAGCGTTAAAAAATGATAGTCTCGTGACAAGATACACATAAAACACCACAGCCAAGGGCGACAAAATATATATCCGGACGCGTTGACAAGCTGCTGGTTCTTACGTATCAATATCAGTATCTTGGCAAACAAAAGAAAAAGATAGAAAAGCGGAATGGGAAAGTGTTATGTACACACTTAAATAAGTTTCGAGAAAAACTTGACGAAATGAAGGCTCTACGAACTCAGGCGAAAGTGTGAGAAAGGGAGGGGATTTGGAAATGATAAGCGGATATAACATGTTGGATGGACCTGACCCCCAGAAACGTATTACAGTTGAATCCCTTTATAAGCCTGTCTCAGGGGCTATAGGGAAAGTTTTTCCGAGTGTGTTACGATTCTTCTGCCTCAGTGCACGATCGGATTCTTACCCGTCTTCTTGTTGTAAGCGCAAGGTTAACTTTTGGTATTCTACATTTTGAGGCAAAATTTATTTTCAAAAAAATCCAAAAATATAATCTGACGGACTGATTTTTTTTTAATTTCAGTTTTCATTTAAATGTTTTGAGGTATCAAAAAATTTGATCAGTTTTCTAAATTCTAGTATTTTGTGTAGGGAAAAATGTGACGGAAGAATTCCTAGGATTACTTAGTGCTACGCATTAGCCGCGGTGCAAATCCGGTTGGTCCCTTCGTTGCACGGGGACATTTTTCCGAGGTAATTTCCGGTATGCGAGAGATCCTAATTAATACGTCCTACGTGGGCGATCCAGCGGGTAAACTCATATTATGGCTTCCCCGGAGAGTTGGGGAGGATCATCAACAAGCGGGAAAACAAGTACCGTCGACGTGGAGGTACAAAACATCGTTGGAAATTGTGGCTGCGGTTTTCCCCTTCTTCTCATGTACAATACATACATAAATATGTGTACATACATATTTATGTATGTGAGAAACACAAGTCCCATCATAGGGGCAATCGGTCGTTCTCCCCCAGTTTTTATGGTATTTGTACCCTCCGCTCCTAATGACAACCATCCTCTCATCTGCTATCACGTGTCCAAAAGCATGCGTGCATGAGCAGAGAGTGAACTCTCTTCCGCTTTTGACGCAAATGATATGGTACTTCTCGGTGTCTGTATATTTTGCGGGGTGCACTCAATGGTTCCGCGCAAAATTCACCCACGAATGTCACCTGTCGACCGGATTTCTCCCCAAGAGGATTAGAATAAAGTTTTCCATTAATTTCATCAATTCTTCCTCGTCATACTCCCGAGTATATTTTCGAGTGGAAAATTGGGATTATTAATGATAGAACCACCATTAACCACAATGAAATATGCAGCCGAAATGGCGCATGGGAAATTTGCCGGGAATGTCACCTGTCACATTCGTGATAATTATTTTTTTTCGACACTAACGATATTGTGCCATTACAACAAAATAGAAATATATTAATGAAACTTTGCAAGCATTGAGATTTAACAGAAGAAAAATGCTTCCTAAGTTTTTATGAAATTGAACGCAAATTACGTGGATATCGATTATTATCTTTTCCATCATTGTTTAATAAAAATAAAAAAATTGTATTTCCGTGAGTGCATATTTAATCGCGGTATGTATAATAATGTATGTTCCTTTCAATGAAAATTTGTTTTTTCTATTGCTCAACTGAAAGTATTATTCATTATTATTATGATTCAAGCGATTCGTGAAACATCAGATTTGAAGTTTAAAACGTAAAGTACTGAAGCTTTCAAACGTAGCCGTGGAATGTTTTCCCCTGGAAATTTACTTTGCAAGCTTGTTTTATTTTTATTTTTCATTTTCATCGCGATGGGATGGTGCATGTTTCAAACTTTCACATTTTCTTTGTAGCATATCAACTGAATATATACGTCAAAGAAAGGGGGATGAATTTAACGTCCTTTAATGTCGTAATAAAGTATTTCCGTCAAGTCAAGGTAATATTTTAGTTGGAAATTTAACGGAATCTAGTCTAATTGATGATTTTTGTGTCATTTTTGAACTTTTCACATTTGCCTAAAAAGCAGTTAGTTTAGAGCCTGCTATTCAACGCGTTGACATTGTTCTGCTGTTAGGATATCGATAAAGTGACATATTTTTTCAAGGCTCTTCGAAAAATCGAGGAACAACGAGAAAAGGTCAATTCGGTGGATCTTTTTTTACATTTCAACCCTCACTTCCAAAAGCTTCGCGCAAGTCCGAAATACACGCTCAACCGTTTGACTCGTTTGAAAAATTAATTATTCAGCACTCCTAACTAGCGTCGATAAATAAAACGAGTCCCTTGACACCGCGTACATTAAATTCTGGACACTGTTTGGAACATGTGGCAAGCTTTTTATTATTAAAAAGTCTGTGTACCGATTCCTGGCCTTTGACTGCCTTTATCCGCATCGGTTCAATACACAGACTAATCACGATAATTAACTGCTTCTCTATGTCAATTTCACGTGTTTCATTTTTCCTCCATGTATCCACAAAAATATATGAAATTTGCTCAAAGTAGTGTTCAGAGTTTATACCACACAGCTTTGGCAAAGTTATTAAGTCTCCCTAAACTGGTTTATGCTTTTTTTTCTTCACAGTGGTGTCCAAACCGAAACAAGGTGCTTAATACTTTAGTCCGGAAGATTCCATAAGTATGCAGAGTCAAATTTTTATTGTTGGCACAAAAGTTTTATTCATCATGGTCTTCGATGCACTAGTGCCAATCAAAAATGAACTCTCGACAAGTGCTGTTTCACATTATCATACAAAATACGTATAAATAACGGATTCAGCCGAATTTAGGTAAATATCTCTTATTATTTTAAAACCCATCTAAACAGCAGCGAGGATTCAGTCAAGATATGTACTCTATTGGATGACATACGAGGTCCTAAGTTGTTAACTTCTATACATCGATTTTTGCGAATGGCCCGCCGTACAACGAGCCAAAACTTTGTGGACCGTTCCTCAAAGGCTGGTATGAGAAACCGTGAATCTATACCCTCGGGGATAGCGGAGCACTAGTTCTCTCACCGTTATTCCAATCTTCATACATATGTATAATCTAGATACTTTATGAGAAAAACGCGTGAGAGCTTTCACTTGGTTCGCAAGACAGCTTATAGGTCGAACTACGACGTCGGAATATGTTCACAAGTTTCTCTTGGACTGCGTTCTTGTGGGTTACTTAAATTCTTTCTCGTATAATCTTATCTTAGTCTTTACGACATGTTTCCAAAATACTTTTCTAAGTATTTTCGCCTTAAACAAATAGATAGTGTATTTTTTTCACCAATTAATAAATTGTGATCTTTTCCATCCGAAAATCTGTTTTCCCTAAAAAATGGTAGCATTTCAAAAGTCGAAGAGTTCTAAAAAATTGATTTCAAGTTCTCACACAATAATCTCGTGAAAATGTATGAACGTTGGGAACATTCATATTTAATTTAATAAATGAATATGGAAGATATAACAAAATAATAGAAAAGTTGAAATGTATTTTCATAATTTTATTGTACTTTTTTGAATATATTATCCATCTATAGTTCTGGAAACTTTCTGTAACGATGATTTTTAGCATACACTATGCCGGTGAATATTTTACGAGATATTAAAATTGAGAAGAATTACGTTAAAATGGAAAATCAATGGACACTAAAGCCCAGTTGATTCGGCTTTAATGAGGAGCGAACAAGAGTCAGACAAAAAGAACGAAAACGAGGAGCGGAGCGTAATAAGAGATTAAATTTTACTTTGCAGATCGGAAATTCTCGTTTTACAGAAGAATATGGCAGAAAGTATATAGATAATGAATTATGGTGATTGGTTGAGGTACGTATTTCCGAGAAAAAAAAAATCAAGATTGTACAAAGCATTTATTTTACTCTTCAGTTGTCACTGAGGAATTTAGGTAAAATATGATTCTGAAAAATGCCAGAGATAGCAAAAGTAAAAGAGTCTGAGCACAGAGACGTCTGCTTGAAAACTCTTCATGTTCTTTCATCTCGTTAACTATCGCATGATTGACGCAAAGAGTTTCTCGTTCTACGGTTAGTAAAATTCGTCTTTCTTACTCGGTAAGACTAGCAGAGCGATAAAAATGTATAAAATTTATATGTATATATGATCTTAGCCTGTGAGCTTTGATGTTCACAATAACGTTTTCCAAAAAATACAACAAAATTACCGTACCACTTGAAAAGTTATTTTCGATTCAGGGTGAAAAATTTGAATGGATCTTCTACGGAAGGAAATAGGTAGAATTCAAAATTGCTGTCATTTGAAGTCAAGAAAGATTTCGGGTGACCCTCGAAAAGTCTGTTCAAAGCTCAAACTTTTCTGCCTATTATACTCTGCGAAAATTGATCTGAGAAAATATCGAATCAAGCCCCAATTGAAAATAAGACAAAAATAAGCGTGGACCAATAAAATACCATTTTCTTTCTCCTTGTGGTTTGCAAAAACGCTATACAAAATCATGAATATTCCTCTTCTCATCTGGAAATAAATTGTTGACATTGAATGCGATGTATATTTTCGAGTACACCTTTCTGCTTCCATAAACGTGGATATACAATTTTTATAGTGCTCGATATTCACGGATGCACGCATTGACAGCCCCAAGAGTACTTTTCTTGTAAATAATGTTTGTTCGGAAAAATATCCATTCTTGATAAATTTATCTTCGCAGAAACAATTCCTTGTTCAAGAACTAGAGAAATTCTATGTATGTCGTGAAAAATGAAGTTGTGTACAAAGGAACGCTTACTGAATTTTATGCAAGAAACTCTCACTTTTTGAGCAAAAATAATAAAACATTTCCTTTAAAATTTACTGTATCAATCTTTTAATCATAATAATAATGATTGATATTTTTATTTTTATTATTGGAAATAAATATTCACTATCACTCTATGATTATTTCACTAACAACAACTTTCACCATTCAAAGTTGTAGTTAATCAATCAGAAGACGGTGTCTTAATTTAATATCGGAATAAAAATGTTGGGTTGTACGAATTTAATTTACCGCAGTAATTGTCTCCTTATTGTTACTTTTCAAGCGAGACGTGACGGATGAGCTCGAAAATAACCAACAGAAAGATTATTAATAACAGTTTTGTGTCTAAGGAAAAAAAGGCGTGGAAACCGTCTCGAATAGCAGCTGTATCTGGTCTTTTTCGTCATGCGCTTTTTCACTATAGTTTTGATGTTATTAATGGCTCTAGGATTTACCATTTTTCCAAGGGTTTTTTGTTTAATTCCGAAGAGACGTGGGATAAGAAAGTAGCCGAAAAAGTGGAATAAAAAAGGGGAAAATCCATCAAACATTTCAACAAGCAGGTGAATTCATTGATTCGTCCATACAGCCTGATTTGAAGTTGCAAAAAAGTTTTGTATCAAACAATTTTTTCATCTCTTTCGTTTCTCGGGAAGGTTTAATGAGATTCGAGAGAAAAATATCGGAGTAAGAGGAAAACTACAAGTTGACCGATCGTTCGACATATACATGGAGGTGCCATCAATCTCGCTTTCTTCTTATCCCTTGGGACGGTTTGCGAGGGTGTGGGAACGATAGAAATAGCTGAGAAATGGCTGACGGATGAAAAGCATTAGCGTCGAAAGAACCTTTCAATGCTGAAGATGAATCCGTCGAAATGAGAGAGCTACAAATCAATGCTGTTGTTACATATACACACTCACATGCACCCGATGCATAAGCTGGTACCTAAATGACATTTGAATATCAATGACAGCAGACTTGAAACTGGTTCACCGAGAAGAATATAGTTTCGAATAAGCATGATAAATAGGTAGTTTGGAAAAACTTGAAATGGCGTTCCGTCAAAATTCTGCACCATTTCTAAACATTATTTTTTTATTTTTTATTGTTCTTGCGTATGCCCCGTGGTTGTTACAAACCCACCCCGACACCCCGCTCCCAATTCTCCACTTTATGTGCCAGTTTCTGTTTCAAATATTTATACTTTCTTATTGAGTTTCGAAAGATCTCCGGATTTTCATCAATTGTCGAATAATTATATAATTGTATTTTGGCGTTACACACGCATAATGAATAAAACCTCATATGACACAAAGCTGGGACAAAAGTGAGGAGTGGATGTAGGTAGATTGGTGCTTGCTTGACGATTTCCGCGAGTAGCGATTCACTTGCAATCATGCAGGTAGAACAGCCGAGAGAGGAATTACGGCAATTAACTACCCTTACGACAGACGGACTTGTCGAACCGAAAGGACTCGAGTCACGGCGAGAGAATTATTGTGTGTGAGTGAGAGAGAGCAAGAGGAAGGGAGACTGAGTGAGAATCGTATGCAAAGATATATAGTACGAAGGACACTGGAGACTAACACAGAGGAGAATTGGAGAACCATACGTCCGGCCACGGCTACTGGGAATTGCGGTTGACAATTGATTCGGTGAACTCTGGACACCCTTCTAATTTACCCTGGTGGATCCCTGAATAGATCAACCGGACCAATGTTCTCTTTAGTTCTATATCAATCCCTATTTCTCTCTCTGACTCTATTGCTTTCCGAGAATGCTGACGTTCTCCAAATTCAACGGCCCTTATATCACATATTTCTCTGTCGAGCTAGGATTAATTCAATTATTTGTGTCAAAACGACGAAAACTGGAGCTGGAGCTGGGAAGAATTAGAATTAAACCTTCGACTCTACCTTTCATTTGCCTAATGGACGCGCATTCAATCTTCAATGACAATTCTGGCTTTTCTAGGAATAAGGTTTACAACTTGAGGTTGTCGAACAAATTGAACTGAATCCTTCGGGACTATCGGGAAGGACGTGTAAGAAATAATAGGAAATAATGTGAACGATAAAGAGGGAGCATAATTTTGAGAAGGTTGCCTGTGTCATGAATCCCTCGGGTATCGACCTTGATAAGCAGACGAAAGCCTTATTCATTCGAGTTGGGTCATGCTTGGACAATGGGTAGATGGAACAATGCATCAGTCCGACTAGGTTCTTGGAATCTTTCATTTATAAAGGCGTATCTTGTTTTCAACCGAAGCTTCGTTTTATTCTCCCTCTCTCTCTCTCTCTCTCTCTCTCTCTCTCTCTCTCTCTCGTGTCTTTTCCGAGGACTGGCAGAGCCCTTTTCCCCCTCCAGCCTTCTCCTGCAATCTCCACAACTTACTTATTTGTTTTACGGACAAAGCCTGCTCCCTGGTTCAGTAATTTATTGAATCAGGTTTAAACAAAGCTTTAAACTCTCCAATCCCTTCGTCATTCCATCTCTTTCACATACCACACCAAAATAAACCGCGTGTATTTTAAGTTCCCAGTCCTTTTCTAAACTAAGAGGAAAAAGGAAAAAAAACGGAATTCAACGGCTTTAAGTACTCCCATGAGACGTCAAATTGAAAGACTCTGATTTTCCGTAAATGAACTATTAACCTCATTCAATAAGGAAATGAAATTGCTTTTCTACTACACCTCGATAATTGTTCCAAACCTTATAATAGACTTGAGAAATAATGGTATACTCTTGCCCCAGTTTGACAGGAGAAAATCTTTTCGTTGCAACCTACATTTTTACCAACACATCTTTCATTCATTTTCATTTTGTACTTCTTCAGGCAATCTCAAAAGTAACTGATTTCTAATATAATATATATTCGAAATAATCGGTTCTTCGATTCCACTTGGGAAGAGATATTAGTCGTAATCAACAAGCGGAATATGTAATCCATTTGAAAAATGACGTTTGCAAAAATTAAATTGATTTTACGTTCTCGATAATTATCGCTGATAGAAAAGCGAAATATTCTACTGATTTTCTGTAATTCACGATTTAATACGAACAAAATCGTCAGCAGTTGACAGTGAAAAAAAAACTAGATGTTCTTTCCAATAAAGTATTCTGTGTGGGAGTCAGGTTGAACGAATACATATGGAAGTCGAGGCGCATTATTAAAAATTCAATGAGTTTAAAGAGCTCATCCTTTTTTTCATCGCGATATAGAGGCACGTTGTGCATTGTATAGAATTCATATTTGCTCAAGTACGTAGGAGGCTCGGCTTGCATGAGATTATTAAAGAGTAAAGGGTATACCGAAACGTTCGCTATATATGGAAACAAGTTTTTTTTTTAATGAAAATTTGATAATGTTAACAATTGCACGTATCGTTAATTTTTCATGGACTTAGACTTTGGTTTATCTCGGAAAGATTATCTTTGAATATCGAGATTCGAAATCCTAGAGATTTTTCATCTCCTTGGCACTTTCAGAATTTAGGACCAACTTTTCCAAAGCTAAATTGAAGTGAGTGTCAAAAATATAGTGTTTTCATGGCTTATGTTCGGAGCAGACGTGGGAAATTTTCAAAGGCAATCTAGGTCTTAAAATAGCAAGTGATAATTTGATTTTATCGCGTTATATCGCGACATAGCGTCGACTCGACGAGATAGTCCGCGGATGGTTGAGAGAGTTTATATATTTTGATGAGAGGATCGTAAACGCGGGACGGGAGTAGCGAAGTGAAAAATTATGAGGGAATCCAGCGCCGAGTGCTTGATGGAGGTTAACACGGGGGAGTATATAAATTCAATTTACCCCTCATTTTTCCAGGCATATCGCCAACGAGTGATCGTGTTTAGGTGCCCATAAAGTTCTGGATAAGTTAGAGGATACTATTAAGGGAGATTTCATAGAACTTTCAAAGGTTTAACTGACGTTGAAAATAAAAAAGAAGAATTCACGATTCAACCGCAGAGTAACGAGGGATCCACTAAATATCCGATTTAATGACTAGTTAACGCAATAAATCATCCATCAAGAACAGACCCAACTTTTTTTTCAATTCCGGACTTTACTATTTCCCTACTCATTTACGATTGAATTAACGCTCTTTATCAACCTTATGTTGAAAAAAAAGAGAACGAAATGAGTGGGAAAAAATGGACTGAGACTGAGTACACGAAGCAAGTGCAAAGCGCTAAACGTCATCCATTAGCGTTAATAGCTTCGTCATCGATATCACCTCTCAACATCCATTTGCGAACGGATCAGCCATTCACCCAGAATTAAACCCACCATTCGTCTGCCCAATTCGACCCTCCCAAGAGTTCTTCACTCCACCCAACTCAATCACGTTTTCCAAGTATAAATAACATTTTGCAATACCAATGCGAGCGATATTAAATCGCTTGCTTTCATGTATTCGAGATGATCGGAGAAAACGATTCCTAGGCCAATTTATGCTTTTCGTACCCATCAATTCCACTTATCGATCAAACGCATCAATTTCAGTAAATTAAGAGAAAAAATAAATGAGACACGAAAGTTATAAATTTCCATTTCCAGGTATAAATGAATCGAAATAATTTTTGATTGCGTTAACGCAAGAGTACCATCCTTATTAGTAAATAAAAATGGGAAATAACGCTGGCTTCGAATTCAAACATGGACGGTAATGACAAAGTTCCGCGAGCTGCAGTGAGCCCGACTATTCACTGACCATCACTACTGGCAACGGCTCAGCCAGGCTTTGGAACTTTGTACCGAAATCACATCGAGTAGAGCATCGAACTGTTTGACGCCTCTTAGCAAAATAATTCGTTGGCTCTTCCATTATAAATATGTGAACAAGCTCCGGATTATGAATTATCTCCTCCGTATAGACTGACGGTTTTCCATGGGACATGGCATCCATTTTTCGTGTAGCCGTTCATTGTATTGAATTAGTTTTCAAGCGTTGTTTGAATATACTTAGAAAATCTTTTCCAGGATCGTTTTATAGTGAATCTTCGATTGTGCATTTTCGCATGCGTCCAGTAATCAAGAGAAACATGTTCGAGAAAAGTTTTACGAATTTTTTCTTGCAGATTATTTACCGTTTACACAACTATTAAGTTTCAAGACTTCTGTAATTATTGTAGAAGAAAGAAGGAAAAAAGTAAATCGGAAACTGGACTTTCCACAAAACTGATAAATGGTAAAAAACGAAATAAAGCTGAAATGCTCTCTTGTCACCATGGTGCAAATGTGATGTACAGAAAAAAGAGAACAAGAGTGAGAGAAAGAGGACACGGGGGAAAAATCGTAGGTACACATTCCCGACACCTCCATGACCATTCGGGTAAACGCTATTCCCGTAAAACCGAAAAGGTGCTATCGCAACACAATGGAGCACACGGAATAGGAAAAAGGGTGGAAACAAAAAAAAATCTTGTTTTTCCAACATATTTCGTGACAAGAAGGAAAGGATTTTACTCGTGTCGGAAGTAAAAAATATATACCCGGGGGAAAAAATGCTAGTATTTCGAATCCCACGTTTCAATCTCGCATCAAGTTACACGAAGAAAAATAAAGAATTTTCTACTACCTTTTGGCAAGAGAATTTGTTCAACTGTTCTGAGCAATGGAAACACACCGTTTTTCTGCCGCAATGTCAGAGTCTATGAAGTACTAGAACAAAACCAGCCGAAAAATCATTACTCAATATTTCAAAGCCGTAAGAAGCAATGGTGCGTGACTATTTTCGTACAAATACAGAAGGAAGGGTGTGTAGGTGATGAACGAACTTGTAAAAAAGGGTCAGATATGTCACGTGATTCGAGTTGATTGAACAAATCACCCCACCTCCGGTCCTCACCCTCAGGGCCATCGGCCTATTCCAAAAATCCTCAGCCTGACAAACCAGAGGTATAGCAGAAGGGAAAATCGAGAGAATGGCAGAATTGACAAACGCATACGTGACAGTAACATTCGAGAACGGCGTTGGATAATTCTCGCCACTAGTAGTTTCATGCAAACATTTTATCTAGACTTGCAGCTAAAAATACTGAGTGCAAATATAGTCTCTAACTGGGAGCTTTGCAATGTTTTTTTCCTAAAATAGAATTATCCACCTGTACTCGCTCCGATTCCCATCCGCACGAGGTTCGAATGTCGTCATTTTTTACTGTGCCGTAAATAAATATCTTCGGATGAATCACCAACGATATATATTTTTGTATTTTTCCCTTCTTGCCCTAACAATTTTTCCATCGGTCAAACCTATTTCCATGCATAGAAATACGTCGTTAAAAAAAAAAAAAAACAACTCCTTGTCTCAATTGAAATTGCCGTTCAAGATTATTTAACTATATCATTCACTTGAATATAAAAACATTTCTAGTAATGAACATATTTATCGTTCTTGTCCAAACTGAAATTATGTAAAATCGTTGGAAATATTTTCCCATCAGACCGTGAATCGGGAATAACAGTGTTTATTTACCAGGAAGCTGATGTTGGGATACTTTCCAAATGAAATCGCTCTCACAATGTCCTCGAAAACTTTATTCGATCCTCGTGCCCAACGATTATTTTGTTCTAGTGTAAAATGTTAAATTGTATGATATAAATGCTTCATGATACTTATGCATTTACAAGTAGCATAAAGTTTTTTCTACTTTACCCATCATGAATATAATATATTAATATGAATACAGTAGAAAAAATGATAACAGCTTATTTGAGTTATTGAATGTATATTGATTCCTGGTTTCATCGGAATTTTTCTTTACGTATTTTGTATACGTATAGTGAGTACAATTGGAGTGATAGAAGAAAAAAAAAATCTTTTGTAAAAATTATAACTCTGAAAATAGGACCTTTTTAGATAAATTTCCGTTAAAGGTCACCGCAGCGATTTTTTCATATTATTTCTGACATTGGGTGAAAGTTATGAGATAAAAATATGGATTGAAATCTGATGAAATCTGCGATAAATTAGAATTTAGTTCTTTCGATATCGGTCAGTCGGGTTCGAGATCGACAAAAAATAAAGCGTGGAGTTTCAAGTGGACATAACTGAATGTTTATTAATGTGTATGTGTGTGTGTGTGTGTGTGTGTGGGTGCGTTTGTGTGGAATATGGAGGTGTTACCGCTATCCAGATGCTTTTACTAGAGGAGCTTTGGGCGAATTCAGAGCGTGAGTACACAATCGATAGCCATGCATCCGATAATTTTGCAGCTGCTACCCATCCTCTGAATTCGACTCCAGAAAGCGTGGCAGAAAAAAATATAGAGTGAGCCACTTGGATGGGGATCCGGTCAGAAGTAAATATGAAGGTAAATTGTAAAATCGTGATGAATCAAGGGAAAACTAACGAGCAGCAGGGGCAAAAAGTCGAGGAAGGAAGCAAAGAATGATAATCAGTCGAGGCAAAAAGTATTTCAGTTGAGATCAGCATGTCAAGGTCTCTTTCCTATCCATAAATTTAACTTCTTGACACTGTTGATGACAACTTTTTCTCGTAATGAATTGTTTACAATTCGTGCCATAAAAATAACGCAATGATTAGATCGAAGCAATTGTGTGTGAACACGAACAATTCAACAAATGATGATTTTAATCTTTCCTGTTCCGCTAAGATTAGGAAAGTGGAATGCAAAGTTATTCGTAACTTAATCAATCACTGAAATCAGCGATGATCGACGGTCTATTCTTTTATTCCAATGCAACCAAAAAATGCGGGCTTGAAAAATCATAGTTCATGACTTATTCTCAAGTTTTTTCTTATTCCCGCTGATTTCCTATTGGTTCAATGTTTATTCAGTTCCGAATGTGCGCATGAAAGAGAAAATCATGTATTCCATGAAGCAGCTTAAACATGGATTAATTCTTCTGGAGTCTAAATGGATTATTTGGATAATGAAATTTAACGACAAGAGTATTATTAATCTTGGAACGTATGCTCGTACGCGCAAGACTGTATGAAAGAGCCTAATACTGCAGAGATGTGTGTGGAGTGGAGCATGAAATAAGCGAGAGCCATAGATTGACTGGATGGAGTGCGAACAAGCCACCACAGCCTCCCGGTGGTAATTAACTTCGAAGGATCATACATGGTGCAGCTAGTGACGCATACAATGTTGGAGTTTGCAGTGAGAATTTGAAATTTCAATACGCATAGCTGTGTACAAAGCATGCCTCGTTCGTTGACTCGTCTATTGTGCGCGATACAGCACGTATTCAAGGCATGGCTGTGGATCGGAGCTCTATGCATTCTACATGATAGCTTCTTTCACGTCAATTCTTGCGAGACGCGAATACACTATAATCAGATTTATCCAAATAAACATTGTGGGAAAATAAAAGTGACGAGAGATCTTTGCTGATACGCTAGTTAAATCACATTTCTTTTTACGCCAACCACGAGTTTAATCGAAATAGCAATGTAGCTTTGGAATTCAGCAACAATATCGGATCGAGATAATTGAAAAATTGAAACCGCATAAAAATAATCCTCGGGTACAGTGACAGCAGGTCGACAAGTTTGCAAACACCGCGTAAATATGGGAGTCTACTTGGTCCCAGGACCAGCAGTAACGAAACATTGAAAGCTGGTTTTTCTTCCGAGAAAAATTTCGCATCACGTAAAATATAGTTTTCAACGTTTTATGCCAGGGGCAATAGACTGAATGAAATATTCAGAGTGACTTTATAGGATGACAAGGAGGTTCGGGTTGGACAGCTCTGATAGAGGCGCTGACGATAAAAGAGGCTTCTATCGTCCCTTCGTATCAACTACTCTGTGGAAGCCTCGTTTCAAGCAGACCGCGCACGCTGCATCGATGATAGCGAGTGCGAGCTTCAGTCGCTCACGAACCAAATTTCTAAGGGAAGAAGTGTGGCATAGATTTTCAAGAGCTCCAAGTACGCTGATGTCATGCAGCATGCAGCAGGGCGTCGACGTGAGCATAAATATAAGGTCTGAAACCTAAGATATATGGAATGCCACGAGACGTATTTTACGAAATGAACCGAAAAATTACCTCTGCAGAATAATATTGCAGGAGAATATTAATATTCAAGAGATACGTTTATCATTATTATTGATCTTAAAGTAGCTTTCACGCGATGTTCCATCTTAATTCCTAGCAGTTCAAACTATGGAAGACTTTTCGCAAGTCCAACAGCACAGATATAATAAAATATTACTGGGATATTTTCTTACCGAGAAAGCTTTGAGAAACACGAGGCACTGTATGATGCCTTCCATGGTGTCACCAGTTAGACAGAAAGTGCCGGTCAAATGACGACCTTTCCGTCCAATAACTGAGCACAAGCTTGCCTGTACACAAGCATTTTGGGTGCGCGATGCAGCAGTAAGCGCTGGATGATGAGGAGCCCCGCTCATTAGTCGCTCGAGTGAGTCCATGCCTCTAATCGCGTTGATTCTTTCCTGCGACAAGTGATGCTCTGTGTTCGTAGAATGGATCACGAACCATAAACGCACCTTGAAAGCGGAACCTCGCAACAAACAGGTATCTCTATTTTTTTTCCTCTTTTGAAAACGATTTTTCACCAACCACACCCTTTTGAGTCACTGGTTGACTTGGATAAAACGAATTTTCCTGGCTCTCCTGCGATGAGGATTTGTAGAATCCAATCAAGGAGAAGATCCAACTTTGTTATTCCTTGTGTCATCCACATGTGACTCGTATCTATGGGATGCCGAGCGAGCTGATCAACTCGAAAGGATTCGAAACATCTACAGCTCCCAGCCAACCTGATTGGTATATATTCGCACACATTCCTCTACTCCAAATCGAAGATACACTCGTGTTTGTCTCTGATGTATGTACAACAAGACAACTCGGCTAAGTCTATCTCGACCTGTATCACCCTCCCTGACACAGAGCGGACCTATGATTGGCGGACTAGTTACTGAGGGAATAGATTTGCCTAGTTGATTTGATGGACGCAATGCTGCTCAGCAAGAGCTAAAATCCACCACTATGCAATGTACATACACCATAAGCTCCCTAAAGTTGTTCAAAGTGATTGGTTGCACATAACCAAATGCAGAATAATTCAACGTTTCGCTCATTTACAGAGTTCGTGGTTCGTCCATGTAAACATTTGTTACAGTCGTTTCACATCCTTCCGTGTGAAATGACGAAGGTTTACTTGGACGTAGCGTGCCTGGTGAAGTGCATGAAACTCAGAACGTCAACAAGTATCCAGTATCGCAACGAGAAACTTGTTGATGAGCCAATGGAAGGCTACCCAGTGACTACTCATTAAATCTCTTTGTGGCGATCACGTTTCGAATGACAGGCAACACTTTTTTGTCGTTTAAATTTCACTTGTTTCACAAACACACAAACAAGTTAAACTCTCGTCGTAAAGAGAAAAATCTTGAAAGGCGAGTGTCAAAGTGCATACACTATGAGCACTTATTTTCACTATTCATACTCGAAATAGCTACCTCACAAAGGCGTTCCGCGACACTTGCTGCGGTAACAGGTTTCTAGCACACTACTTATCCACGTTAAATGCCCCACGAGATTTTTGGCAGTCAAAATTTGTCTACTCGCACTGTGGCAAACTCTGACAAAATCTTTGGCAATCCAAGTGCGGATGATTTCGTTTGGTGGTCTTGAATCACTGAATCGAGATTTGGTCTGAGCTAGCACTGGAGTAATCAACTAGGGATTCGGGCCACTGATGACTACACAGGCAGCCGAATCGGCACTTCCGCAGACATAGGCAGTTGCAAACAAAGCCACTCAACTGTTGGCACACTCACTCCGATTACGTAGACGTCTCTGATTTAACTGTCAAGATATCAACTGAGAGCCCCGTCACATCGAGACCAACGAAAAAATTTGGTTACAGTTTGTCATCGTAGATAACAATATGGTAGCTTAATCTCGTGCTTGATTACGTGAGCCACAACGAATCGCGTTCACGGTTAATGAATTTTGACCCTATCGCGCTCCAAAATTAGATTTACTGACCAAGTGGCCGATAGTTAACAAGCCGCTGAACGGGCAATAACCAACTCGCGATAATAAGGTGATAACCCTCTATTGAGAGCAACAGGCCGGTGAATTCTGCATTTTTTGTGATATTGAAAATACCCCGGGCGAGGGTTGTTCTGAGTCTTTCATGTTCTGACCGGCCTCATTTGTAGACCTGGAGGTTGCGTAATGTCGTATCAAATCACACACCTCGTAACAGAGGACAAACATTCCTATTATTAAGAAGGTATCCATGTCTGGGATGCTGCAACCCTTTGCCAATTTCGTCGAATTTAATGATCAGTGAACCGATTATTGCGTCACAATCACTTGCACCATTTCGATCGATTACTTTATTTTTTTTTTTTTTGATCCCTTGGCGATGGTTGAGCAGTTCTAATCACTTGACTAGCACGCACATCGATTACTACTGGCAAATATCGCAATGCAACATTACTGCGAATGTCAGTGCTTAAAAAAATAAATAAACGAAGGTTCAATGATAGAGCGAAGAATGCACGGCTGTAGTGCAGTTTCACTAATCTTCCAAAGTCATCTTATTAGCATGACTAACTTCAGTCACATGTCTTGCATCAACAGAGAGAGCATAATGAAGGATCAAGTCTCGGTCACCATGTGATTCGTTTAGGCAGAAAAATCACTAGAGTGCCGTAACAGTAGCACGCTTTAAAACGTGAAAGTGCCGGTTCATAGTAATCCAAGATCGTACAACACTTGCTCAACTTCTACAGATAAGCAACCCGTTAATAAACCCGCGTCACATTCACCGAAACGTCGAGTTCAACGATTATAAACTTAAGAATCTATGGCAGGAAGTATAAAACAAAAAGCCCGAAACGGAGATGAAGAGATTGAATGTACTGTTAAGCATTCCCGATACAGATGATCACAGAAGGGTCACTGCGTCTCCCTTTTTACCCTTCGGGAAGTGCACGCTAATCGCATGGCTTCGAGTGTTTACTATATCTGGGTCACTAAGAAGAGAGACGCGCAGCACTACACGATGAAACGATAGAACGCGTGGCACGGCGCGGTCGGTATAACCAGAGCTGCTCGCAACGAGGCAATGTATGACTCTCTCGCTCGGTGTACCGAAGGATGCGCCCTGACGGCGGCAGCGGGGCAACAGAAGAAACGTTGGATGCTGGGCGACGGCGCGGCCTCCGGCGCCACCCGCACCGCTCTGGCCACCCGTTCAACGAAACCACCCACAACATTCCCACTCGCCCACAACCTGACCAACCCACCCTAACCCACTGCTCCACCGAGAGGATTCTTTTAATCATGTAACCTTCCTATGAATTTTTATCTCGGTTTCTTCTCTCTTTCCAATTTTTTTCATCTTATTACATGCCATCTTGATCCCACTATGCGCAATAATCTTTGTCACACGGCGCTGGTTCACCTCTTTCACGAATACTGCTAAGTAGTGTTAACCTCTTGTTGAAGATGTCAATTCCAAAATTCAAGGAGTTTGATTTTGATTGCCCAGAGGTTTCTTCGGTGGTATTTTGTGTGGGCATCCTGTGGTAGTTCAGAAAACTAGTTATAGCGATCTCGTGCTTCAATGTGTCTTGAACCCGCATATTCGACTTTATTCTCCCTAGTTTATCAATCATCAACGATCTCGAACTTATGCAAAGTATGAACTTCGTGCCTTTCACATGAGTGTTCTCGTCGACATGAAAGGCGAAGCTGTTCATGTAAGTTTTTCAAGTTGCTGTGTAACATCGAATGTTACATCGTTGGGACACATAATAGCAGAAGGTATTGAATGAAGGTGCCTTCGATTGGTACTTTACTACGAAAGTTAGTAAAGGATGCAGTGCCAACGCGTGGTGGTATCGAGCGGTAGTGTAGTAAAAGTACCGAATAACCCCTCACCACGCTCACATTGCTGATTCGTGTCGAAGGGTTCTTGGGGCTTGATATTTAGTGCTTGCTCAAGTATTGATATATTTCGACATTTACGACCACCAATAAGTTCACTTGATACATTACTCAGCTTGGGCGGTAAATTCCTCTGAGCTTCCGAATACGAGCGAAAACCCATGAATTTGTGTGAACCGAATGAACGGCGTAGGGCTTGACTACGCGGAAGGACGGAATGGAGTTGAAATTGGTGGAAAGTTGAATCTAGGAAATTTAGCGCTGCAACCTGAATGCGAAAAAATGATGATTCAAAAATACGTTCACAGGCTGGCTGGTTGGGACGATGGATGTATGATTATAATGAGTCCAGTAATTCACCCGATAATTGGTAATGTTTCCCGAGAATTGGTTGAATTCAATTTCCCTTGCGTTAAAGGAAACTACAATTTGGTTTCTATCGTGGTATCAAATTACAAATGCGGTAGGATTGAAGATTCTGACAAAATCCCGAACGGCCGCCTGCCATTCTCGTTACCGCAGTCACACGATATCTTAACACACTGGTTAACGGTTATCTGCGTGAATCTATAAGTCAGTATCAAATTTGCACGAGGATTGGCATCGACGCTTGTTTGGCTGTCTGCCTGTTGACTTTCGCCCGCTTCTCTCTCTTCACCGTGCTTAGAACGGGAAAGAGGAACTTTGCTTCATACGTAATATGGAATTATCGCCGCATTTCCAGTAACGCTTTAGGCCTGCTCGATCTAGCTAGGCAAATAGAGTTAATAATTGCGATCTTGCATTTCCAAGCATTGGGAGTAACGCTGAATATTACGTACACCGGATAATTTCACATGGTAAAGTTACTATCTCCTTGCGACGTCATTTCATCATCCGGAAAAGTGCTTAATTTTGTTTTCGGTTCTATTGATGGCATAACATGGCATGGCGATTTAATTTATATACACGCATTTCATCGTCAAAGATTTCAGCATTAAATTTTTCGTGATCTGTGCGGCTTTTTCGTAATTAACACTTTATCTGTTCAAACATCTGTTATCTGTTCTTTACTGTTTCGACACAAATTTTAATGACCCTTACACCTTCAACCCCTTTCTGAAGTTCGTCGACCACGTTAGGTCGATGCGTAAAGTAAGTTTTAATGAACGTAAAATGTACGGCAGAGCATTAACGTTGACTGAACGTTGCGCAGGGATTCGCAGTATCGTCCTCATACCCCGCATCCTATTGATCTCCCGCAAGTTCCTAGTAAATCTGATGAATATCGGATTTCGACTAGTTCTCGACGTAGTGCACAGGGAAATGGGGTTTTTAGTGAACATCAAGAATTCTCGAGCGATTGTTGATAAAACGAAAAGACATGAAAGAAAAAAGCAGCAAAAATACTGCACCAGTCGTCCTTCGTTATTCCACCGAGCCTTCGTGGCATAAATGGAATGAAACAAGAAATAAAAAGTACCCGCGATGGCGACTATGCGATACAAGAGCTCTGGGCTCGTCTGCTGCAAAATTCACTTCACGCTCGTAACGTTTTACATGACAGAGCCAAGGGTTGTCCAGAATTTGCAGGTCCATCAGAAAAAAAATGAACAAAACGAACAAAAGTTGTCCAGATATTACATTTTTATCAAAAGCATCGTGCTGCAAACCATCCGTGTTCGTTTATTCTACTTTTTTTTAATACTCGCGTTACGATACAAGCGTTTAATGAGAATTGCTAAGAGAAACATTGTGATGGACGCTGGTGTCACCATTTTTTAAATGTTTTGTTAATGAGTTCTATTTGCAAACACATTTCGGTTATTCTTTTTTTCTTTTACTTTTGTTACGATGTTTGGGAAAAGAGCTACGTGAGAGAACAGAAATCGACCTTGCATGAGATAAGGGAAAGAAACAACGCATTATAATGTCGCATAGTCGGTACCGAGAACCGAAACAAAAAAACCGTAACATGGGTCTGAAGTAATTCGTAACCCGAAGACAAACAACTCTGTCGGACTTAGTACTTGCCATGCCGACTCACTTAACTTCGTCGTTCCGTCACAGTGTATTACGTACCTGTAACAAAAAAAAATGACGAAACATAAATAACTGGAAATAGGCGAAATAAATATAAATGAGAGAAAAGTTGGCTTATCCTACATTTTGCGAGTTGAGCTTGGTTAAAAATAGAATTCAATGTGCCGAAATGTTTTTATGGGAGCGTCAAAAGTAACATCTAAAGTATAAATATTCAGACTCGAAGTTTATTAATTCTACGATTTCATGACGTTGTAATAATGATTTTTATTTACCTACTCGATTAATCATCAGTTTCTTTAGTTTTTATGAAAGGTGTCTTTGTTACAGAAAACTCCTATTTTAGAAAGATGGACAAACTATGCGGTTTGAGACACAATAAAATTTTCTTTTTCACTGATAGATTAATCAATATTGAAAATCGCAAAGAAGCAAGTTTGGATCGGAAGGGGGGTTTTAGATCGCATCAAAATGTAAACAGAGCGACTATTATAAGAGAGACGATTTGCAGGACGCGAACGGAAGAGGCTAGAGAGCTGAGAAAGAGGTGACGACGCAAAATATAATCAGTTTCCCGTTTTATTTTGGGAGCCGCGCATGGGAGTATATTCTAAAGAGGAAACTTGAATACATCATCGAAAAATAAATATTATCATAACGTCTGATTGTTTGTATTTATTTGTGCGGTATAAATACTTCCTACATTAAGGCATTTGATTGATTTGATTCCGGGCAGCTTAGTGTTGACATTCGTTACAAACACCTTGCTGAGTCCAGAGCAAGCACATAAATAGCTAAGTGAAGAAGCAGCTGAGAAAAGAAAGAGAGAAGGAGGAAGACTCCTGGGAACTTGAAACTTTGTATCATATTTTACTATTTAATAATTCACTTTAAAGGCAGAAGTTCTTCAATACGTTTTGCATAAAGCGCTCTCTAGATTGTCTCTTATCTTGTTGGCCAGTGAGTTATTTAAATGGCAATCTCTTTAGAGAGCCCGGGTGAACGTTCTTTCTGCTATTGAACATATTGATTCAATTTTATTGACAGTCAGCATAAAGTGCCCCTTTGCGAGCCCCGGCCAAAGGAAGTTTGTGTCCGAAGGAACCTTGCTTGATTCTTTATTTACTAATCTGGTTGCGATTGCGATTTGAAATGTCGTCGAATGGGCCATTTTTCAAAGGAACTATTGGACTTCCTCAAAAAATTGCTGCCTAGATTCTGTTTTCGAAACACGATACAATAGAATTCTTCGACTCTCATTGACCAGAAGATGAAAACCTTTTTTTTTATATTTTTTTTTCGTTTTGATATTACAAAGTCGATATTCTGTGAATACGAAGTGGCGATATTTTTATTTTCAGAATGATTCAAACAATGTCTGCTGATAGGTTTTATAGACGAGGGGTTATTGAAAATATTTGACGTCTGAAGCATAAAAAACTTTGCCGAAGGCAGCACATAATCTCAGTAGAATTGATATTGTCGAAGAAAACAGCGAGCGACATTTCGAACGGGCCCCCCCGTATATGAACGTTTACGTTCTGTCGACTCTTGGAAACATCATACTTTTCAAAGCCCTTAAGACTCGGCGTTCTTATCATCTCTTATCATCGTTGTCTCTTAGAAAAAGATGCTGTAGTTGAAGAGCCGTTCGTCGAGTAATGAGCGATCAAACTCGCAGGAACGACGACGAGGTACAGACTTGAGATAGAATGCGAGACCGATCACCGAGGAAGATATGATTCTGCCAAGAAAGTTACAAATGGAATTGCAATTCTCGTTAGGGTGAGAAAACAGTTCTGTTATTCCTCGTAAAAAACAAATTAACGAGGGATCATTACGCGGATACCAATTTCACCCTCACTCCACTTTCAAAACCTTTTATATTGCCATGTCATATTTTATTTTGATTGGATAGATAAAAAATACCCTAAAGATATTCGAAGACAAAATAATCACTTGGTTATTTGATAGACCCAAATAGTCGAATATAAATTAAAAAAAATTGAATGAGGATTGTTAAAAAAATGTGTACCCAAGCTCCATACAATAAAATCCTTAGTACACGAGTCTTCTCGAAGAAACGTTGGATGGAATATTACTCATAATTGGTTAACGATGGCAAATTGAGAATAATGTACAATAGGAGCCCATCAGAGTTGGGGACTCGAACCCCGTCCTTTAATAACCCCCGTCCCTGCCAATCCCATTTTTTATCAGAGGATCGTATGAGCTGTCACTGATTGATTAATATCTCGATAACGATGCATCGACAGGAAGAGAAATCTTGAACGTTTTCCTTGACAAGTCTCTTTCACTTGTTCTTCACTCAAGGTTGTGTGTTCAGTTTTTATCATGGCCAGCGTAAAATAATTAATATTTATTGCTATAGATATACATTAACGTGGACATATGTGCATGATAATAATTGCACAAAAAGTTCAATGAAAAGGCCTGGTATGAGGAGAAAAATAAAATGAAGCCGTACAGGCACCAGGCTTTTGTTTTCGACAAAGCTTTTACCTCAGCCATGGTCGAGGCCACTCACTGCAACCTTCATTAATTCCAAACCCATATCGGCTCGGGGGTTGGAAAACTATGAGCAGCTTCGATCGACGGCTCTCTGACACAGAAGCTCAGTCAACCATATACAAGTATAATATAATATCTAGGGAAAGGTTTGAACAGGTTATTGAACCCTTTGACGGCAAATGATGGCATCATCCTTTCGCCTTTATCCTCCAGCCCTTTCATTAACAATTCTCTTGGATAGAAGTCTCTTTGGAAGACCTCGTTAGTGTTTTTTACGTTTCTCTTATCGCCGGAAGTCCCTTGGGTTTTCATTTCGTAAAGTTTCAGCAAAAATAAATCAAATCAAGCTACATTTGTGTCCGTGCCATTCAAATTCATTCCGAAAAGGAATTTGCAACCAAATTGGTTGAAGGATGTTCAAGAAAAAAATGTATCAACTATTTAGTCACAGATCGTATCGTTTAACGTCGTTTCGTTTTGAGTGCCACAACGTTTTCGTATGACGTTTCTCATTTTTACCTCGTAGTGATTTGGATCGAAACAGTTGTAAGCTCCCTTCGCATGATCCAATCGGAAATAAATGTAGGCACCATATGGGCGTAGGTAAGAAGACGATCAAAAGGCATCGTTTTTTAGAAACAAAGCTGGTTGCAAGCAATTCAATAACTTCCATAAAATTGCTCGAAGACTTTAACCATCTCGACGCGAAAATGCAAATATTTAATAAATATTTCAATTCCGATTTTGAAAGAAGTGTTGCAGTCAATGATTACATTATATTCTCACTTACAAATGTCGAAGGAAAATTGGGAGCAATAAAAAAACTTCGTCAAACAGAAGCATTTACAGAATTTTTTCACAGAGAAACTCGATTGGATTATTCGAATTATTAAAAATTCTTAATACTCTAATAACTTTTTTTCAACAGCATTATGTCCCTCATATCTAAGAACTTAACTGTATAACTTTTTAAGTTACAATTAATAAAAAAAAAAAAATAGTGCCAACATAATAAAAATGTTTTTCGTGTAACTGTATTTCAAACTTGGTTATTTTATGATCGACGAATGCAAAAATCTGACTACGTTGCCCGAGGGCGTGATTTTATTTCTCGTTTGGATATCCCACTGTGAAGAGTCGAGAATTTCTCGTTATTTTTTAACCATTATTTTTCTGTGTTTTACATCGATAGTGAATATGCTGTTCAAGGGGAAGAGCTGTTTGCTATTAAATGCATGACTGGATGATAATCGAATGGTACGGTATATATCCACCGTTCGGCCTCGCCCTGATGAAAATGAAATACTAGTTCTGCACGTTTCCATTTGTTTCGTCAATTAAAGTTAAAATTAAAAAAATATATAAAAAAAAGAATTAAACTACGAGCGACAAAAATACCGACAAAGGATGAGAATTTCTCTTCGTATGACTGAAAATAAACGACTATTATAGCGGAATAACCCGGGCTATTGGAAAAAGGACAGAATATTGTACTAATGAACTGCGTAAGTAGTGAAAAAACCGTCAATGTTTTCATTGTTTCAAAGTGTGCAGAAACATTGCTATTTCCCCAGAGAAAACTGATTAGTACGATAAAACGATGGAATAAATCACTCAAATTGGTTCAGAAAGCCAATAGCGCGGAAATTCATTTCAGTTAGTTTCAACCATTCGACAGTCTATCGGAGAGAATGAAAAAGAGCACTAAACTTTGTGTGTTATGATTGAGGATTGTACTAGAAAACTGTCGCAAGAAAATGGTTGAATTTTTTTAATAAATATCAAAATTTATTTATGTAAAAAAAAACCAGGTACTCAGGTCCTCGACACTTATTTGAAAGTTATGTTATTACGATCTCTTTTGGTCCTTAATAAATTCGACTTAGCATCGCACCTTGTTTCCTAACCTATTCTATATGGTCTCCCTCGTGGTTGATACTCCGAGGATGAGCTCGCGTAAGTGAATAAGCTCCGTAAGAACAGCTGGATTTACGGCTCGTCAGAGAAAGCCGTTTTATCCAGTGGTTGTTGTGCTGAAGATACTATCCGCGCGGATTGTACGACAAATAAGTTACAATTACGTTTTTATGGCGGATATCTCAATTATTGCTTATTATTTCCAAGCACGGTCATCGAAAAAAGTTCAAGATTTCACACTGAATTAAAAATGTACTAATTATTTTAATGATTTGCACGATCAAAATTTAATTAAGCCCAACGAAGATTTGAGACAGAAACGACGATGAAACATAAGTAGTCGAAGTGAACGCGTGTGAAGGACCGAGGAGCGAAGGAGGGGGCTCTTGGGAACGCACGTGGCCAGATCAAAGAACTGGCTTCTTGGCCTTTGATGCCCTTATCCGCTCCTCGAGTCCCCCACCGGGACGACCCCAAAGTTCTTGCGGAGAGCTACCTTGGCAACCTCACTCACATAAGACACTGGAGGATATTCTATCAGTGCGATAAAGGGAAGGGGAGGGGAGTGAAGAAACATTTTGAGTATATGACAATAGCCTTTCGGCCCAATGCAACGATCCAATTTTATCGAATGTGGCAATCTACTTCTATTTCACACGATATCATCTCGAAACAAGTCGAGAATTTTCCAGAATAAGATTGCCTTGCACGGACCGAGTACAAATAAAATGGTCGAGGAAACCAAATTTTCTTTCATTTCGATGTGGCAGCTCTTGATATTCAACATAATAACCGGAAGGGATTCCAACCCCAGGTAAATGTCGGATAAACGAGTATTCCGTCGATTTTTTAAATGCTACAGTTGCCAAATGAGTTCCTGGTTTCGGGAAAAAAACACCACAGGGTCGATAATGACACAGATTATGCGTTGGAATGTAAAAAAAATGGGACGCGAGTTCTAGGATTAATCGGCAAAAATATATTTTAGTGCAAAGAAATGTCTAAACATCAATAAATTGATAAAAATCATAATTTCTGCAATCAAGTGTTGCAAAGTTATTTCAAACTCTGGTTGGTACTTGGATCGAAATATAGGTCGCCGAATTTTCAACATAATATATAATGGAGTACTCCATTTTGTTTTTCACTTGGTATAACGGGCAAGAGGAATTCAACAGGAGAGGAAATACATCGTTGAATTTTTGACGCATCATTCCACGCGCACGGAGATGCACATTTGGGTAGAACGTCAAAGTCAGAGTGGAAAGGAAGCTCAAGAGGGAAGTATATGTATCTAACTCTTGCAATAAATTTTATATTTCTCCAATCTACTCTGCATTTTCATGATAACTCGCTGACTGCTGACCTGCATGCACTTCGACCATACGTGCGACGGCACAAACGATTCGAAAATATATTTCTACCAGAACGATGATCGAGGAGTAAGCATGAGTGAAACATGAAACACGAAAAAAAATGAATAACAAAATCGAGAGAGAGAGAGAGAGAGAGAAATGCTTGTGTGTAGGGTATAAATAGAGTTCGACTCTCCGGGGACAATACGAACGAGAACATGAGGACCGTTCTCTTTGTAGTGGAAAACATTCGTTCCGAACTTTGAACATGGAATTGTATCTTTTGTAAGTAGAGACTAAAACATGCTTGTAAGCGACTCGACTCCACTTTTTTCTTTGTTTTTTTTTTTACATTTCATAAGAAATAAAACGATTTATAGTCCCAACAGATGCAACAAAGTAATCCAATTTTCTGAGTGTCTATTGATGTACGCAGAAACGTAATAAAAATGATAATAAAAATTTAGAATACGTACAGTTGGAATTTCAGGAGTCACTCCTATATTTGTTTTGAAAGGTTGACGATATGGGTCGTGTAATTATCACCACGTATTTGCTCCAAGGTGCCGATCATTATACGTTGATTAGAACGCGCAGAAACAGAGAGGCTCAAATACATCAACGGGCGTGAATGCGTTTAGGTGCTGTGACTCGATTACATTAGCTGTCGTTACGTCAAGGCATGCAGACGAGTGACGACAAGAGATCTATCACTTCTCACAAATGTCATATTCACGCCGTTCCGAAAGTCGGACGCGATTTACAACAAAGGAGGTCGTTTAATTCTTATGAGGAAATCCTCAGCCATTATTACTTCCTGGGCCGACAATGAGACATTGGATTTGTACAAAACATATTTTTTACATTCCTCTTTAATGATAAACGATTATTTGATACCATTTTGAGGTTCGAAACTCATCAATCAAACATTAAAATATGACGATCGGACTGGAGCCCGGAAAATGAGCGTAAAACCGCATCGAAAATACGTGTGCACCCGGAACGTTAAATAATTGGTGGTCGCTCGATGAAACGATCTGACCGCAATCTTCAGTGTTGATTATTTTAAAACGTTAACGTGTGACGTAAAGTATTAAATAAAAGGAGATACATTTACGATGCGTGATAAAAACCGGTGGAAAAATAATAACTGTACGTAGATTGTCATGCATCGAAAACTGAATTTTGTTGGAAAATATCGACTACCTATTTTGGAGGCAATAGAGGCAGGCGAAATAGATTGGCAAACATAAATTTCAAACAACAGAATAACCTGCGTCATTGCATCGTTATTTCACCAGAATGTATCCACGAACACCATATCACCGAATTTTCGAGGATATATTACAATTTGCAACGAGCAGAAAAATGGCTGACGCGTTTTCGATGATCGCAATATGAACAAATCGCTCGATAATGTCCCAATGATTTTAGTCTTTTCGCCAACCTCACGGCCGCAGTGATGATTGTTCTCAAAATTGTCGAATAGTTGTCTGTGCGGTTTATAAACCATTCTATTTTAAATTGAATCAAGTTTTTCCAACAATACTTGACAAACATTGTGTCATTTTTTTTTTCTAATTTCATTGATATTGATATTATTAAACTTTTGCACACTTCAATGAGCGAAAAATTGTAATAAGACGGAATGAAATATCAATAGTTTTCTGATATCCTGTCGAAATCTTTATTCAAGTATTTCAGTTCCGTTCAATTAGTTTCCACTCACGTATTCACTGTTCACAAGCCTCCTGCTCCCGCATTTTGAGGTTTGCTCAAATCAGAAACACATTTTTTGAAATATTCAAGCAAGTTTACGGTAGGATTGAACCGAAAGTTATCTAGAGATAGAAGATTAAAAAAATATTTAGATGATGCGATTGTTCGCGTACGTACGCAAATTTTTCTATCCTGACGCAGCTTTTTCAACATGCTCTGTGACATTGCACGGGGACAAAAAATCAGGGTAGATAGAGGACAAATAGTTGTTGGAAAAAGTGTTAAAACAAACAGAAAGTAAGGGGAAAAAGGAAGACGAGAGAGATGCGGGACGGCAAAGAGGGAGAAAAGAAAAAAGGCGGAAAAAACAAGAGAAAATGAAAAAAAAAGGAGAGCACCGGAAGTAAGAGAGAGAGGGAGAGAGTGAGAGATAGACAGAGAGATGAGCATTTCCTAGGGCGACGCCTGTATGCTCGATTAAACTTCGCTTACGACGTCATGCTGAGAGTGCGAAACGCTGCGGTCGTTTGCCTCCTCATCCCTTCAGCGTTCTAACGCTGTTCCATACTTCGTGTCTAGACACAAACTCCGTAAAATATGCGTGTATGACAAATATACGGAAGTGATATCACGCTTTTGTTGCCTACTCTGTCCTCTGTTCGTTGTGCACGATGAGAAATTAATTGAACTGTATTTTCAATATATAAAACGAATTGAGAAGAGCGAAGAGTCCATTTCTGACGTGCTCTTAGAATCGATTCCGATATCGAGCGAGTATCTCAAATTATATGGATGAAATATAAATTGTTTCGAAGATTCATAAACTACAATCAAAAATACTGAGTCAAGATTTATAAATAATAATAATAATAATAGTAACCTCGAAAAATTATAAGCATCTAATGAAATAAAGATGAAAAATGAATCGGTATATATGAGTATTCGACAGCGGATTGACGTCACACAGGACACCATTAGGAGTGGGGCGATATCAATTGAGAAATGCTCTTGAGTTAGGAACCCTTAGCAAAAGAGCGATGCTGTACGCGGATGATGACGTAATGCAGAGGGTCAATGTTTGCTCGGTACTTGCAGGGAGCTCGAGTTTCAACTCTCAGTCTTGCTTAATTTCCTAATCAAACATCTTCTACTGGAGATCGGTGAACTGTCGAGTGGCCTTTTCTGTACGAATTAAACTGTACAGTTTTCTGTTGAAATTTTATCATTTATGTAATTGAATGTATGAAGGAAATATACTTCGATCAATAGTTCAACTTTCAATTGACGCATGAAATTCATTTGGATTGCCATTCGTGCTCGTCAAGCCTGTGAATTCAAAGAAATTTCTCGAATTTTCTGAAGAGCTGAAAATATGCCCAAGTGCAGCACGGAGCCCTCTTAATGAGTCAACACAAGATCGTTAATATTTAATTCTTTAGTCAACGTAAGGTTTAGGTATGTCAACTCAAACGAACCCCGCAATGTATGTGTCCAAACAATTTGCAACATTCCCATCCTAATTGAAATATATTAGTTCATGTTAGTGTTACTAATTACATCCACTTTGACTAGGGAAATGAGGTTGATATATTGGAACACTTTGGACTACTTTCATTCAATGTGAAGGGTAGGAGCATGAAGCAGTACTATAGCTTTTAGTTTATATTCGCTAATGAATGTTCCTTCTGTTCAGTTATAAATTTTACAATAAAATCTTAATTCTTTTTCCAAACGGCCATTTTTTTAATTTCACTATCACGACACCTGCTCAGTCTGCGTTCAGGCTCCTCTGAGTTTCCGAATCAGAATTCCTACTTAATCGCAAATTGTAATCTTCGATCACCACTAAATCAAAAGTTGAAATTTTTTTCGGAAAACTGTGTTTCCCAAATTCATCATTCGATTTAACCATTTCTGTTAACGGTTGTCCGAGTGGGTGTGAATATATTGGTCTTTCATTTCTGTCATTACAGGCACTTTTTACATCAGAGACTTAACTAGTGGATTGGATCACTAGCACAGGCTTAAATCATAAGCTCCGGAGTTGAATTAACATATTATGCCCAGCACGGTTCTGAGGTGTAAGCCCGCAGGCAAACCTTACGGACGGAAGACTATTGGACGATTACAAACGGCGGTTAACCTTCAGCACGGACTAACTACTGCCGGAAGGAGCATGTGTTCCCAATTACTCCGGGTACCGACTGCTGCAGCATACTCAGTCCATGCCGTTGCTGCTCGATATAGTAAATGGCTCACACGAAATAGCCCACACTAACGACACATCGCATGGTTCATCTACTTTTACACAGTCACTTCAACCTGTAAAACCTCCCAAATTGGTCTTAGTTCTGCTTGCATTTCTCCTAAAGAGCTCTTATTTTTTTCTAAACTTTGTATCAAAGTTTTTTTTCACTACCCTCGATAACAATATATTTGAAAGTAAACTTAAATTCAATTTTTTTAAAATTATGTAGATATACTTTCTAAATATTCAAACGAACTGTCAGAAAGATTTGAATATAAATTGGTGACAGATCGAAGCTCATTTTTCAGCCACTTTCATCTTCTGAAGAAAAAATGACGTTAAAGAAATCGATCCCGCCTGTGATAATCACTTGATGTAGAAAAAAAATGATTGGGGTTCGATGGGAGGAGGTTCGTAATGTGCATGAAAAGTTTCGAAGGCTACCGAACCCGAAACCTCCACGTGTCGTGTATCCCTGGAGGAGCTTAAGAGGGAGCATGATTGGAATATTCGTATACGAGTAAAATCGCCCGGGCTTTAGGAAACCCTTCGAGGGAGAGAGAATTCCTAGGGAAAACCACTTCTAATAAAATTAGGTAGAGCCCCTCAAAGCCCTGGCGTATAGTATGAGCTTTTCTTTGCAAAGCCAACTCTCTGTCTGGGTTTATAGAAACTTTCTAAGAAAACGGAGCAACCGTGGGGCTGAAGGAGAAATAAGGATGTGCGTGTGTGGAGAGATTTCATAGTGTGCTTTTCGGGAAGAAGGGAGTTGTGTATCCGTAAACCAGAAACTTACTCAGATTTCGAGCACTTTCTCGAAAACTTGCCGAAGAATTTCTCCCTCGACTATTGTGAGTAACACATCAACCCACCACAGCATCCCCTTCTACCGTCCGTTCTCTATGATGTTCCATGTTGATTTGTGACTATCAATATTCAATTTAAATTCGAGGCATGAAAATAATGTTATTTCGATAAAAATATCAAATGTTTCAACATATTATTCCTCAGTCCAATTAATGGCAAGAACTTCTGTGGCTCAATAATTTCGTAATGTTATTATTTTATTTGCTCTCAATTGACCTGCTGTCTAAACTGCTGCCATTTTTTCTGCTAAGTATATTTGTAAAAAATAATGTAACTCTGGGGAGTGCTGGAAAAATGAAACGACAAAAATTGGTTAAATCGTGTTCGATTCGGCATTGGAGCGAACAAAGTCGATAACTTTCGCTATATATGCTGTGATGGTCAAGAGGGTACAAGCTGTTTATTCGGGAATCGAAGCGAGGGGTCGCAAGAGCACCGGATACGGATAGTAGGAAAGACTCTCATACACCAACGACATTCTTCATGATGGCTCTCCGTATATGGGCCAAACTTGACTAGAGCCTGAGAAACGACAGTAAAGACGAGGAACCATTTGTCGAACGTTTATTTACTCTCATGCAACGGAAAGTGGTGAGAAAAGCTGAAGGTTTCGGATATCCTTGGTCACATACCATGGAGGAAGAAAGAAAAAGAGATAAAGAGGGAGGGAGAGAGAGAGAGAGAGAGAGAGAGAGAGAGAGAGAGAGAAAGAGCTGATGATGGTGATGATACATTTTTAGTTACGCCTCGGGCAAATCAAAAAGGTAAATTCAATTGTAATACATTTCAGTTCAGACTCTTCGTAAGGATTCAAAGAATATCATAGCAATTCCTTATGGTTAATTACCAGTGTTTAGAGAAATTTTGCAATCAAAGGATTTTTCCGCATGAAAGCTCACATTCGATACGAGAAAATGTTTATCCTCCAATATTGGAAAATAAAGACAGATTTGTCATGAAATGAGGTACACAAATCGAGTGACAAATCATTTTACACAGAATGATTTTTTTCTACACTGTAAACTATTCTATTTCACATATTGAGGTATTACGAAAGAATTTGCACGTAGTCTACAACGGTTTCGTTTCAAGCTGTGCTTGACGGTTTTCAATTGTTCGAGATTGAATTTTCAACCGAGAACTGCGCTCCGCGCTGGATCAGAGAACAATAGAAATACGCCTGGAGGGGTCAGCCGTTAAGTTGGAAAGTTTTGTGCACAAAATACACGTGTGCACCCGCCGGAAGGTTAATTGCCTCAAATACAATGTGGAAATATGAAAAGAGGACAAACAATTTTTTTGATGCGTATTAAAATATTTTATTCCCAACAAATTCGAGTGAAAATGAACAAAAACTTTTCGAAATATAAATCAATCGGCATTTTTATGACAGCAAAGTCGTTTTTGTTAAGAAAATTAGTGAAAAATAAAATTTAGTGAAAAATAAAATTATATTTTAACGATATTTTGTAAATACGCGAGAAGATGGCACCTTCATTGACACGACGAAAGAATTTCAAAACTTCAATGGCCTCGTCACATATTGTAGAATAAAAATCTATCGTTATTTAAAATTAGTACAAGAGAATAATTATTCGGGGATTCATCGCAGTTCGGTTCAGAATGACAACAGCGGGCTCACAGTTTATACCCATTGCAGCTCCATTTGCATTGCAATTGGAATGCGAAATACCAGATTGAAACTTTACGACTCCATACTCGTACGCACTGACTCACGTCGAGCATTGTCTCACCGGTCAACACACAAAATTAGTAATTCAAACCATAATGCATGTTTATAAAGAAAAATATCCAAATTTATTTGAATCACTCTTTACCCTTTTCAAATTCAACGGTAATGTCAAAAAATATTGACATTACCGTTGCGCAGAAAAAGTAAGTGGTAGAAAAAAAAAAATTTATAGTGACACGTACGGTGATGACAACTAATTTGTCTTCAAACCTTAAAAAAGAATCGTCAAATGCAAAGTGTTGTCGAATTAACTTTATCGTCATCTCTCATTCGTTCCATATTTTCAGATGAAGTCATATGATTTTATCGATTTTAACAAAGCTTTGTAAATCCGAAGGAAATAATATTTCAAAAAATGGTAAATGTGAGCCGGCAGTGTGTCGAGTCTCGGGAAACAATGGCAATCATCTGAGTGCCGTTGCAATGTGTATGAACATTCATGGGAAACATTCTGGGTTACATAAATTCGTGACAACGCAAGAATGAAAAAAAAAAGCACATAATTCCCGAAAGCGAATCGGATACTGTTGCCTGAGAGGTTGGGAAAGCCCAGAGGTTGTAAAAACGCAGCAGAGAGGACAGTTGTATTCGGCACGGTTGCACGATCGAAAATGAAATCCGTGTGTTATTCGTTTGTACGGGAGAATTATTCGTCGAGTTATAAAACCTAAATTTGTTTTTCCTTTTTTTTACATCAGCTAACGCAGGGGGGAGGGGGGGGGAGCTGTTACCATTATATTCGAGAAACCAGTATCTAAATAGGAAACGTAATATAGAAACAATTTTTTTTCACCTGAGAAGAAAAAGAAGACGATTTCTGAGCCATAATATTCCAATAATCGAAGCAAAGTAGTTAAGATCCATTCGGCTTTGGTTTGAAGTTTTTCGATATCCGGCCAATCGTTCTGTCTTTTTTTTTTATTACGACCCTCCCCATCGTCACCCGAAGAGAACAGACATCCGGTAACCTGATTACGAACTTGTCACCGCGCAATCACGCGCCGTCTCAAGATCGGGGCGAGAAAGGGAGAACGATAGTAAATTATAAGAACAAAGTGTACGAATTGTAGTTTGCACGGCATAGTGGACGAGAGTTGTCGACAATCGTTTTGATTTTGAATAGCAGATAATTGTTTGGTGGTTTTTATGACGCAAGAGCCAAACCCATTTCATGGTTCCCAGAGGAAAAAAAAGACGATTAAGAATATGGGGTAAGAAAAAAATCAAATGGGACGGTGAGCTTATTGGTGCCTATATACGATATAAAAAAAAAGAACTGCTTCCCTTGAGTCTCGAGTGATTGATAACGACGTGATTTGTTTCGATCGGATAGTTAATGTTTTTCGAGGATGAAGGTGACTATCGAATCATCAATGATGGAAGTGCAATTCCGCAGAGAATTCTATTGCGTTGAAACCTCCGCTTTCTTCCTGTCGACTGAATAGTGCGTGACATTGTCGACTGAAAATCGACATTGTCATGAAAGAAGAGTCAAAGTTGGTGGGAGTAATCGAGCGGTACTTTGCTCGATTGTGGAAGGAACAACGTAAAAAGTAAGGGCTTCGGAGTGTGCTTTGGCGTGAGTTCTGTCATCCGTATAAACGAGAGTTTCACGTGAGACAGTCTCAAAGAAATCGTTTGAACGTAACGCTACTTCTTGACTTCGTGGAGTTCTGGTGTAAAGAGAGAGAGAACGAAAAAGTCGCACAGTTGAAGAGGAGCAACGGACGAGCCATTGTTTTCGCCTGCTTGGCATCAGGACGTATCTGAAACGCCAAAGGACTCTTTTCCGGCAAACGTAGCATCGAGTGCTTTACCGTCGCCAGTTGTCTGGCTTTTCTCCTCACATATCCTCTTCCTCCTAATGTACTTCACCGACTGTACTGAAATTGATTTTTTTATTTTCTTTTATTCCTTTTTATTGTGCCCTCAATATCTGTCTATATTTTTGGGTCTCGTCATTGAACTAAAGTATAATAAAGTATGTACACGTTTAAGAACTAAAGTTGGGTGTAGACCTAAAAAAGCTCCTCTTATTTTTTCGACATAATTCGAACGAGCCGGCTGGACATTTTAATCCCCATAATTTGAACGCCTTGATATTTTTATTTTTCCAAAGATCCATGCAAAATAATAATGAGAAAGAACAATAAAAATGATGCCGGATGAAGATGATTCTCTGTATAGTTGAAAGGAAGAGAATCTTTCGCTGGAAAAGATTGAGTTGGCAAAATTCGTGATGATGCGTGGATCCCATTTATGTATACATATATAAATGGAAAGAGAGAGAGAGAGAGAGAGAGAGAGAAAGAAGAATATTGAGGAAAAAAGAAAAAATTGAGTGAAATTTCTCTCTCCTGTGGATCAATGTATGTACCAAGGGCGGAGGTAAATAAAGAGTAATCGATCGATTTCCAGACCCCTGAGCAATTCGTAAATTACGAGAAGAGAATAAACGAGGTAAGAGTGGAAGGAGGATGGGGCGATCGAGAAAAGATTAAAGGATGTCTATGTATATTCACCCTCAAAGCCTACTGGCGAGGGCCAAATTTTTACCCTTCTCCTCGCTCTTTCGGCAAGCCTTGGCGCGCTTTAAGCGCTCCCCATGGTGGCTTTAGGGCACCAACGACAAGAGACAAGTTTTATCGAGGATAAGCCTACCTCAAAATCCCACACAGTCTCGTGGAGAGCACGAAGAACGCCTTCTTTCTGAGGTAGGCGAGTAACCACCTCCCGGAAATAAGCTTTCCACACTACTAGCTCACGTAGGCAAATGTTTTTTTTTGCTCTGTTTTTCTGAAGAATTAGAAGGTCGTGCAAAAATCGTCTATTCGGGTGTAACTAAAGATATTTTGAATTTTCATTTGAAAGAATAAAGATTTTTTACGACGTCAAGACCTCTAAGTTTCGAACAATGAAATCATTGATTACATTCGACCCGTTTTAATCGGATATATTTGATTTTTTTCATGTTCCTGAACCGGAAGGATAATTTCCATCAAGCGATAATTCAGTAACGATATTGAGCTAAAGTAAATAATTGAAAACTGCTGTCGAAACAGAAAGCACAAATTAGCGCAGGTCAATATTGTTCTTTCGATCTTAGCGTTTGATTCCTCGGAGCCATAACTTCGAAGCTGCAAAGAACAAATCGAAAACTAGTGTCCTTCAACATGAACTGGATCATCGAACCGAGAAGACTCGAGAATTTGTTAGGAAGAAGAACTACTTGAAAAAACTTTGAATAGCACTATGATATCGAAGAGGTTAATTTTCTTCTTCTTCTTCTGGCGGTGTGATGTTGGTTAAAGTTGAGAAATTGGCGTAGCGGAAAGTTTTGTCAAGTAGGTAAAAACTGGGGAAGACAGCAAAAGTGAAAGAAGATAAAAGAGGCGAGCATGAAAAAGCTTCGTTACCGGAAGTCGTTAGAATTGGACGTTCAAACGGAAGCATCCCTTGACGATATTTTTCGAAAAACAATCGCGATAAAAGAGTAAAATTTTATTTTACTCTTATTTATTTGCGTATTTACTACGCATAAGAAATCGTTTAAGGATGAGAATGTTTGACATACGAGAGTTTGAGTTTGTTGTCATATCGTGCTCTTCAATTGTAAGACAACAGACTATCAACCAGAGAAAAAATCGAAAATTAAACTCTTGCGAGGTTTATAAGTCACACCTTATTGTCCCGATAATTTTTCGAATAAAAATATGTTCGCAACCTCAGGACTAGATTCCTATTAATATGTCCAAAATCGAATCGGTGTACGGAAGGGGAAAGAGAAGAGAGAGGTGAAATGGTGCAGAAGAATGTCTAATAATTATAATGAATGGGTGAGAAATTCGAGATGAAACTATTGAAGGTGAAAAGCGGAAGAAAAAGTTGCTACAGATAGTTCAACTTAGTGGATCCGTCTGCCCACTGATATCGACAAGTTCGAAAGGTACGCTCGGGCTATATTTCTCGGGATCTTAATGATAACAGGGGACTCGACTCTGGTTTCCGGTTCACCGACGGCCTCTCCCATTTTATTACAAAAAGTGGTAATTCTCTTTTCTCCTCGGCCACGTCCCAAGAGAATGGTAAGAAATGCTTAAGGCAGTTCCGCCTCATGGTATATATTCCAGTCGCAACAATGCTGAACGGCGGCTGTTGTATGACAGCCTGGCATACGAAACCGGAGGCCGAAGAAAAATTCTTTTTCCAGAAAAATAAAAGGCGTGAGTAATGTTTTCAACGTTTCAGCAGCTCGTCCAATTTCATTATATTTTGACGCTCGTACATCTTACAGTACGAAATATGCGTCAACTATTTACTCGCGCGCGCGCTCGCCCGGCCCTTTATATTCATTTAGATGCATTGTGCGGAATCAAGAAATTCGATTTCCCAAGAGTGAGAAAGCTTCCGCAAGCTTTCGAGCTTCCTGTATCGGGGATTATAGCCTTGAAAAGGGGACCACCGATTCATCCAAGGAGTTACGAACTTGGAATCTCGTGTACATTAATCTTGTACGTTGGAAGGTTCGAGCCAGAGAAAACGCACGATTTATGAGTTTATATAGATAAAGAAAAAGTCAAATGCAGTTTAATGAATAGAGAAAAATCGACGTTTTATTAGACAAACCAAAAATTCAATTCAGAATTTATAATATTATGAAAATATTTTAATCATCAACAAACTCGTGTAGATGCAAATAAGCCAAAGCAAATTCGAATTCTATATAATGTTCAACTGGGCTTTCTTAGTTTTTTATTGTAATTGTATAATTATATAGGCAGCAATTAATTATAATGATGTGGTGGCTGAATAATGTCAACAATACGAAAAGAAAACAAGTTTTCCAAAGCTCAAAACAACGTCGTCTCGAGCATACAATCGCAAATTTATGTGCATCAGCGACAACAATATTGTGGGGAGTGAGCAAAATGAAGACAACTTGACGTGTCTGAAAGCTTCGTGTATCGCACACATACGATTGTAGCGGAGAGTCAACAGGGACGAGAAACCGACTTGAGAATACGAGGGTCGGCGTACCAGACAATAGTGCGGCTGTAAAACAATAAGCTACGAAGCTCGTACACAGCCGTCTTAATCTCCATTTAACTGGGCCAACGATGATTCCAAAACGTCAACGGAATTCAGCGAAAATTTCAAAATCAGGGTCAGCGCTTGGACCAGCCACGAGTTCAAAGAAAATTCGAATGCAAATCAAATTGACGGTATGTGGGCTTTAATTCTAGATAAGAGAATAAAATGTTTGTCTTCCAATATTTCTTTTGTATACTCTCAGTAGTGCCAGGTTCAAAATTCCTCCAAAAAATTACAGTTTTCTATCAAAATTTGGTTAAAACAATCGAATGTTTCAAAGTATGCGAGCAAATGTTTTTTTCAGGTACAATGGAATGTATTCACTGTTTTTTTTTTTTTTTTGGACTGTGAGCGCTTCTCCAGCTTGAATCTTCCAGTTTCGATTCATGACGAGTGATTTTTGAACCTTAAAATGTTTCCAAATGATTTTCCGTTGTTGAAGAGAGATCTCAAAATTGTAGTGTACACGATATCGAGAATTGGAACGACAGTACGCTCCACAATAATAATTTCGACCCCTTTCGTCCAAACGGGTTTCTATATTTGTTAGGGAGTTTTAGATGTGCAAAAAAAATGTCAGTATTTTTTTTGTTCATCGTACTCGCAATAAAAAAAAAAATCAATGGATTGGAATATACCGCTCCAAACTATTACAGACCGTAAGGTTTTTCTCTTTGAAAAATCCAATCGAATTGATTGCTCGATTTTTGAGTTACCTACAAGCGCAAACGCAATACCGACGAAGTTTATATTGCTTACATTTCGGCGAAAAATATAATGGTTTTTGAAAAACAAGCAAAAAATGGAACACGCGGTGCAAGATTTTGGTCTCAGATTAGTGTGAGGATGATATGAGATGAGTGTTTACCCGGTTGCGGGAATACTATTGTATCGAAAAGCCGAGGGATTTTGGTTGAAGGGTCGACACGGCCTTCTTTGCATTACATAACCCGTGGAGAGATAGAGGACGAGGGAGGGCGAGACGTGCGGTGGTTTTGGTGGTTGAATTAAGTCAACGGTCTCCGAAAGCCTCCTCGTTCGAGGCAACTAAGCGAATAATTGTTTATATCTGCATAAAATAATTATTACACTGCACGAGAGTTGAGGCTAGAAGTAGGAGAAGCAGCGGAGGACGAAATGGATAGTCATGATACCAGGGACACCGAAAAAACAAAACTGGAAGAAGATAGCTGCAAATGAAAGAGCGCGAAAAGACCAGGAAGCTCGTTAGTATCGTTAGCAAAGAAAATATAAAAGGAATAACAAAAACAAAATGGAAACCACGGAGCTCTCGAGGTCAGCTTCTGCAGCCTGCGCTCTGTACGGAGAAGACACTGCGGTATTCCATGCACTCAAGTATTCGAGCAAGCCTGCATACGTCGTACCAAACACAGGTTCTCACAAAAGTTATCCTGACAACTGTAGACTAATTGACAAAGTAACTGACATTATATTTCAATCTAAAAAAAAAAAAATTCCATCTTATACGTTTCCCGAATAACCCATTAACGAAATATTCGTCATTTTCTATTAGAAGAGAATTAAAAGCACGATAAAATGCATGATGGAGGATGTCAACCCACGTGTAATTGCCCTGCACTTGCCACTCCCGCTTCTTATCGACGCACGCAGATTAGCGCCCATTCATTATTCACAATTGAATAATTTACATTTGGGAAACTTTTGCAACACCCTGTATAGATAATAACGATAAGCAAGAGAGCAAGGGGATTATTATGGCGAAGCATGGTTCTGTACGTATATAAGACCAAGAAGTATCTCGTTATCACGCTTTGCTCGCACACGTATTTCACGGAAATGAATCTCTTGACTTTTGCTCACGTCTGATTTATTTGAGCAAATGTAAGGCTTGCCAATGTAACGCTGCGTAGTAGAAGCTATGATCGTAAAGGCAGATGAGCGTGGGTTTGCCCTTGCTCTTGCTCTGCCCCTCGTCTTCGCCCTTGCGACTGTAATTACAATTTCGTTGATTAACAAACACGTGCAAATGCTTTCCACCGGCAGAATTTAAGTGCTATAATATCCCCAGCACAGTTTTAGTGACATTTAAGCCGAACTGTCTTGTGGTTCAAATTTCATTCCCGCTCAATAGACAATTAAGCCCCTCGAAACGCGCTGCGAGGATCGATCATGTTATAGTCTGCCATGCTACGCCCCTCTTACAAGTCTACATTTTACAACGATTTTCTGTCGGTATAACAAAACATTTGCACCATCTATCGAAAATATTACGAAGCTCGATCGCTAAACAATAACGAAAAATCCCTAGAAACGACGATTGGTAGATTCGACTCCAAGGATAAAACTGTTGAAAAATCACCAAAAAGTGGCAGCAGTCTGGCATCAGTTTGAAAAGAAATCTGCCTTACCGAAGCTACTTCACTGCTGAAACGATTTACCATTGGCGGGCTGTTCGATCTGCAGAAACATTCGGTGGGTAAAGCGAACCTCTTCAAATCTGTTGAATGACTGACAATATTCAGAACAAATAAATTTTATCAAATTATTTTCATTCTATAAGAGAGGAACACGGAACCTCAGAATTTTTTAAACTTATTCCGTCATTCTATCCAACGCCGGTCATTAAGAAAAAGAATCCATAAACTTACCAACTCTCGATAAATCGAGGACATTCGACGACTAGAGAGGGTGCGACAGTCTACAAATACGAATTTACAACGTTTAATTCTTTTTTGTCTTCAGTAACACGTGCTCGTCGATGGATTTCATGAATACTAATTTTTTGAAAAGTACGACATTCGCGTAACCAACAATATTTAACAAAATCACTAAAGAACTCGAAAAAACCAAATGCCACTCACTGAATGTTACACTGTCCTGTGTTGAGCGGTACAGAAAATGTCTAGTACTCATCAACAGTCAAAAAATCATTTTTGCGGCATAATTATGGATTTCCTAAACACCACAAAATCGAAGGTAAAAACGGTCAGAAGACTTTATAGATAAGAAAGATAATGTTGACAATTCGTCTTTCTTTCCTTATTGTAATTATAGCCGACCTTGTCTATTGATTTTATTGACGAATAATTCTATTCAAAGTTCTAATAATATTAAAAAAATTGTTTTTTTTTTTTTTTAAGCAGTGCAAAAGGAAGGTTAGTATTAAATGAACATGAAATCTGAGTACTAAGAAAAAATTTCAGGAGTTGCGTTAGAGAGTTTGTAATATTTTTCTTGAATTCTTTGAGTCCTTCAAGTTGTTCAAAGAAAATTTTAAAATTCTCTTGTTAAGGATTCAAATTTTAGGTGAAGTACTTTTACATCGAGTACTAACACTTTTTCTGTACAATAGAGAGAGACATTTTCATTTCTACGTCGTTTTAATACCAATCAGTAAATGCAGTCTCCAATATCTTGGAATGTCATGTGAGCCTTCATGTTTATGGGACAAGCGATGGGCCGAATAAGGGTCGAAAAACCTACCAACCGTGGATCACAATCCAGTCATCACAACTATAATAATATTTTATGTTCATTTACGATTATTCTCTTCGTAAATCCAAGTTCCATTTCCGTCAATTTTCTTGAACTAATAGCACACCGATTAATTTTCATAGTTCAGTAGGTTATGCCGTGGTTCAGCTATTTTTAATTACCGCGCACTTGAATATTCCTTAGACTGCGTTTTCGCTTCTACTGACGACCCCGCGAAGTTTTATAAAAATTAGGTCACGTGTTTTATCGTCGTGGGGCCAACAAAAAAATGACTGAAATCGCGCGCAAAGAGAAGAATAATTATGGTTGAAACGGGACGAAGAGCACAGGAATTATTTTTATATTACCATATCGATTGCCTCCTGATGTATTTTTTTTTTTTTTTTTTCCATCCTCATTGTCATAAAAATCACTGAACTATTCTCTATCGCCGTGGAAATTATAAACTAAACGCTGTCCTACTTAACTCTATGAATTCATATAATATTCTCATCGTTCTAGGACATCGCATAAGAAAAGAGTTCTAATTAAACGAATTGAAAATTTAATCAAATTAGCTAAAAGTATAACACACGACGGGGGAGTGTTACATAAAAAATTACTAAGTTCGTAGTGTAGTGTGCGGCCATATCGTTTTTCTAAGAAAGCTCACGACGTTTTTTCATTCAAAACACAGCAAATCGTTCTGAAAAGTGACGATATGGTTCCACGCTGTTGTACGATCATAGTAATTTCTCCTGTAAAATTGTTATGCTGGATTTTTTTCAGAGCACCGAATCTGCTCCAACATTTCGTTCGGAAACGAGACAAATGTATACACAAATGATTGCACAAGCAATCACGAAAAGTACAAGGAACTGAAATAGTTTTCATCCCGCAAGCTTAAAAAAAACAGCATAAAAGGAGCAGCCAGAGGCTTGCAAACCGAAAAAAAATCATCAAAAAAGTGAATAGCAGGATCGGAGTGAAGATTGTTGTTTAGCGTGTGGAATATGATTAATGTGTCGGATGTCAGAAAATTACGACCGGCCCGAGAAACATCTTGAATGAATGATGGAAATGTGAAACGGAAAATTCAAAGAAACGTTCTCGGAGAAAGTGCGAGTGGATGAAGGTCAGAAGAATTGATTAATTAATGTTGCATCGAAATATTCAAGAAGAAAAAACCTGAATAGATTTATCTTGAAAACGTCAAGACCGAGCAATCCTACAGCTTTTTTTGGAAAAGTATTGAAATAACCGGTAACTATATCTCTATCAGGTAGAGTTTTCAGCTGAAACCAGGCTCGGATTCACGATCCCAGCGAGCCCTAGAGGGATGAATTCTCCATGAAGGTACGATCTACGCAACTACGAGAAAAGCTGGAAAAGCTGTGAAAGAGTAGCACGTCCGGCACTCTGGTTTACATCCTGTTGCGAGTAAAAGTGAAGTGAAAGACTACGCAGAGACAACATTTCGACGGTGAGTTGTAGAAAGGAGACTCAGTACTTTTGAAGCTTTTTCCCAGCAGCACTTGGCATGAAAAAATAATTCGCTTAGGATTCCATGGATCCACGGAAGCGCCTCGTTTCAACAATTGTAAGCAAACTCTATAGAAATTTCAAGTCGTAAACGACTGAATCTATTATAATTGATCTCCTTTTAAAGACGTCATTTCAATGGAAATAATATCCTCAGAGATAATGATTATGATGAAATTTTGGTGAAAAAGCAGAGGAAATCTATTCTGGTGATCCATATACATGCATAACCAAATGAACAAAGGTTACAGTGTTGCAAAGGGGACGCTTATTTTATTGTGATCAACCGTTGCCACGACCGAAGTGAATTGAGCGGAAAAAGAAAGGGCTGTAGAAATAAGGTGGTCGCATTGAGAACGTGAAATCAATATTCCGACCCTCAACCCCTTTAATGCCGACCCAAAGACAACATTCGGGTCAAAGTCATTTCGGCAAAAAGTAATGTACAACGAATGTACCGACGTCATGCTATATACATTTTTCTTCATAATTCAACCACGAACCGGTGTTAAAATAAAAATTGTAATCATCGTGAGAGGGTACGAAATATTTGACAAGTCACGGCGACGATTTATAGCGTGAGCGGACGGTGATATTTTGACAATAAAAATTTCTATGCATTTTTCCTTCTGATGCACCGCGTCCATGAAATAAAATAAGTAATAAATTCAATATATTCATCGAGAGAATTTTATAGAGAAGTATTTCTATGTTTTGTTGGATTATTCAATTTTTCTTATCAACGACGCACAGAAGATACGATTCAAAGATTTATTCCTATGCGATAAATAGTTTCTGTTATGCTTTCAAGATACCTTGTGGTAAAGCAGGCCAGTGAGACCTCCTTAATAAGCTTTATATTTATTCGTAAGTCCACATGGACTTTGCACGTTTTCTTCGTACGAGCAATCAATACCCGTGCAACCCGCTGCCGCTCAATTGGCTCTTTCTCTCTCACTTTCAACCACGCTTTTGACGTGGAGGAGGTTAATACGATAATCTCTGAAGGTCTTGCAGATCGGACAGAAACGTAATAAAAGAAACCCATCCGGATATTTTCAACTAAACATCAAAATCGTATTGAATTCAAAAGTCATTTTTATAAACCATACGAACGAAGAAACTAGATACCAAATGGTAAATCATCGTTTGACTCCCATATCGAAAGATTTTACGACAACGAACCAGGGATGCCACGGTGTAGCTTATGTCGTTAATAATTCAGTCAACAAGGTACGTTCTGTACTCGTGAAACGTTGAAATACCAGAAACCCGAATATCGCGTCAAAGTCATAAAGACAAAGTGTTTTTTTTTTGCTGCCCTATCGAATTACATTGCAAATGAAATGTCATTGAAATATGGGGATTATTTTGCACATGGTTTATGTCATGCCATTTGCCACGAGGGAAGAAACAAGTTCTAATTGCAGTCCGCTCGAGGATCATGATTCGTAAATGGGACACTAAGCTCGTGCGGTAATAAGAATCCAAAGAATGTGGTGTTCGGGTGGCTACGAGAGAACGAGACCATTGGCTATTGAATGGAATCGTGGTAGCGGCAATTCTGAGAAGGGTGCCAGTCCGGGTTGTGGTTGACGACTCCGATATCGCAGTTTTGGGTAAAAAAGAAGAGCCTGAGGTTGAAGTTGCTGGGCCTCAAGTCGAGGGAAGCACGGCGCTTGGTTTTATCGACTTTTCATTACTTCGCGTCGTTTCCCACTCGTCCGTGTATACGTGTTTGAGTGAAAAAGAGATAGAAGGGTGTTGAAGAGAGCTGCTGACAGAGCCATCGTACAACAACGTCGCCACTAGTCTCCGCTTTGTCCCTCCTAGTTCCAGTATGTGCGATCATTCGATGCGAACTTTATATGGTCGCACGAGCGAGGATCACTCGAGTGGTTCAAAGTTTTAACCGATATTCGCAATCGATAGGGGCCAGCTTGGTAGAGCGGAAATTCGAGTTGTTGATGCTGAGATGCGCACGAAAGACCAGTATTCAAGCCATTAGACTCTATAATAAAATATATCCATACATTCGGCGATAGCTGCTGCTCGATCGGTATGTGGCTTGAACGATCTCTCAAGTTAAGCAGCCGTGGTCGAGGCCAATACTTGGTTGGGTGACACTTGAGCTTCTATTTTTCTTAGATATGAATGCCACTATTACTGGAGAACGAATTAAATGAGAGTTCGGAAGTTGCTAATATTATGTTTGGTGCGAACTACAACTACTCATACATTAGCAGCAAGCAATTAGCTCCGTCTGTTTGTATAAAAACCCCCTATTCCTCCACTAGAAATACAATTTCCATCGCGAATAAACAACTCTACTGTTTTGTTTTCTCTCCAAACAGAAACACGACAAAGTTCGACTGATTGGGAGATCTATTTTGCCTAAGATTTTATTGGCTTTGTCAGATATATCCATCGAACAGAAAACGAATGATATATACGCGCCCTGGCCGCGATTGAACGGGGAACAAATTGGAAGCATGGAATTTAACGAGAATACTCCATAGAAGTGTACGTGACATAGTAGGTACGTGACTCAAAGGCAGCCTTTTTTTTTTCCTCTTCGCTCCCTTTCTGTCTCGTTTATATATTTATACGCAATTATGCATATGTGTTGGCGAAACATTCAATGCCGTTTCGCCCGGGTGTGAACCCGACCAATTTTGATTTTTTTTAAACACTCTTGCAGAACAATACACTCCATAAAAAAAGATTATTCGTCCGGATTTTCATATTTTCGTTTCAATTTACTCCAAGAGCTCAAGATTTTCTTAAACAAAATCAGGCTTTACATCTTTCCATGAAAATTTCCAAACACCAATGAGCTTCAAAGCAATATGGAAATATCAACAATTGTTGGTTAATCAATCATCCTCATTATTGTTGCCTAAACTTTATTAAAACCTAAATTAATTGTAACACTTGCTTTGTTTTCGAACCTAAAGCAAGACTCACGCCTGTGATGCCTTTGGGTATCTTTGAGTGGCATTTACTTCGTCCTGCACTTAGAATTTTGACTTGCGAGCTCAATAGCTCGGGGTGAGAGCTTTGAGTTAGCGACCCTCACTTAAAGATTTGAAATTCCAGGCGTCCTTTGAGCACACGACAAGAACTCTGCAACCTCTTCCACAATGCTTCCTTAAAGTTCTCCCCAGAGTACGATACTGAACCCTTCAAAGCACAGTAGCATCATGAAGTGCTACATTTTCGATAATCATTATTTGAGTAACTGGCGCAGTTTTCGCTTATTATATCCCTAGACAAAGTGTGTACTTCAAAGCCCTTCTCGGTTTGGAGTTTTCAAGATAATAAGAATGAAGCAACAATAATTAATAGAGGGACAGCGCGCTCAGATTTGGGCTTTCTGGATGTTCCTCGGGAGAGATTCGTCAACGAGGAAAGCCGCATATTTTTTTGCGTCATCCAAACAATTTAAAAGATCCATGACGCGGGCAAAATTACTACTTCGGCATAATATACACACTTGGACGAGATAGAAGGACGCGATGCATTTGCGAATTCAACCTCCATTGACTGTTCGTTGCTGAAGGCAAAATATCTAGTCGCGATGTTACTCACACAACGTCAGCAACCACGTGTATTCGGAATCCGGTATTACACACACACTACTCATGCATTTCGATTTCTATAGACTAGTGATTCGTTGGATGAATTGAAAACTGCATCAGACCATATCACCAGCTTTCGTCCTCACTCTCTCTCTCTCTCCCCCTCTCTCTCCCTCTCTCTCTCTCTCTCTCTCTCTCTCTCTCTCTCTCTCTCTATTTCTCTCTCTTAATGGTATAGAACGAGAAGTGAATATGATTTCTGCACAAATGTGTTTGCATGTCCACGTCATTCGACTCTCGAACACGGGGAGGCATAATGGGTGGCTGGAATGGTTGATTTTGTGGACGGTTATTAATGCGCACCATTATGATGACTGACGGGACGAATGTAGAATTGCTTAATTATACCAAATAATCTCTCACTTGACATTGTACTCGTACCTTCACTCTCACAGAAATTTACCGCATTGGTTAAACGCACCCGGACTATATAGTCGTTTCAAATTCCGGCACATCTCTCACGGATATATAGATAACGATTCAATATGCATAACAGAAAATTCATAATCATTCTCGATAAATAGTACTATTGATTTATTGGGTGCTTGCATGGGTTGTACAAATTTGTTGTTCGTGATGCCTAAAAAGCTGAATGGAGTGCCCGCATTTTATTAATTACTTACCGACTCCAGCGGTCGTATTCTCTTCTTTTTTTCCTGAATAAACGTTCAGAAGCTCGTGAATAACAATCAGAACTGATGAGAATTTCGAACTTACCTGAAACAGACAAAAAAATAATGATTTAGTTAAAGGTATGTCTTCGGAAATGAGAATGAATGAATCATTCGACCCTAAAGGTACCATCACCGATCGATCGACCTTTTTATACTGGGTTCAAAGGGGAAACACGAAGCATAGTTTAATGTAAAGTACGTTTAGCGTTTACGCAAATGATTTTAGTTCATTCGCAAGTAGAAAAAGTTTCTGGAATCGTATGAAAAAAAAGAGTCCACGTAGGAATTAAATTGGACTGGATAATTTGGCGATTTGCGAAGCAGAGACAGAGTACAAGTAATTCATATTCCTTTAATGATGGTCTTCAAAGTGCCTTTCACCCTTCAATACAATGTAACGTGGTTAATTCCAAGTTTGAGCTCGTACTTAACCAAGGATGTGAAAAAAATATATTCTTATTCTCAAAGACAAGAGAATGTTTGTCTACGTTCAAGTTATTCCTCTTTCCGGGTCTTTCTTAGTTGAGATGAAAGTTGGTCGAGGATAAGAAAGGACAGAAAGATCATTATATGCGCTAGAAGGAGACTGAAATAGAAGAGAGAGAGTGAGCATGAAGCTGGACGATCAGGATTGAGCTTATGGTTAGGAGAGAAAATTCAGATTAAATCAGATTGCATAGTTCTATTGTTCCTTACGATCATGTACTTCGAGGTAACGTTTCACTAAACCTCATCAAAAATCATGTACAAAAGTCTTGAAAATTATCAAGAGAACCTGCGATAGGGATATACATGTATAAAGAACAGGGTTAGTTGAAGGCGGAGAGAAAGAGATGAAACAACAAGAGAAGAGGAGAAGAGAGACGTAGAGCCAACTGGGTTGTCTCGTGGATTGGGGACTCAAGGGGTAGTCTCTCGTGAATAACGATCCGGACAAGCTGACTTGAAATTCAAATCCGGAACAAAAGTATCGAGTGGACAATATTATTCCTTCTTGATACAGCAATCCTTTGAACTCCGTCGAGGGACAATAAAGGATCTATGTATAATTTTAATATACGGATAATTTCATTGCGTTTCAAGTCAAATAACATTTTGAAGATGAAATGAAATTTTCGCCAGTTAATTTGAAAATACGTCGATCAAAACAAGTGAACTCATTGACAGTGAAGAAAAAAAGAAAAAAGAATGTATAAAACACCGATAAAAAAAATATCCTCGTCCAATTAAACGTCGCTAATTGAAAAAACATTCGATATTTCCGTATTTTATCGATGTATTAATTAACGAGACATAAATAAGTTCAACGACCATCTCGTTGGAGTAACGATAGATGGAAAAAATTTAATGACTATCGATGTACGACGGTACGCATTTGACGAAAGACAGGCTGTAACGGAAATTTTATCGAATTCATTATTATGTTTAATTGGATTTTCGGGTGCAATACAACGACTGAGTCGACGAGAAACTTAATTCGATTCTTTATCAATGAAACGTCCAATTTGTAAACTTATCTGTCGAACGAAACCATTTTGTTTGTTCCACTTAAGGCGCTTAACAAAAAATCGTTTGTTAACTCGGTTCTCGTTAGGAATAATTTCTTTCCAGTCCCAATTAAATTCTATTCTATTCTATTACAAAAACAGTTGCCGCCCACAGTATGAACAAAATATACGCGATTTTCTTGATTTAATATCGAATTTAAAGTTGAATCATCAAGCACAAAAAAATTGATTGGACTGTACTCTTAATTGAATAATCGTACCAGATTGAATTAAGTGGAGCACAACCGAAGGGTGAAAATAAGTTATTGCAATAAAACTTGGTCAAAACTCATGCGGAGTTGGTGAGATCGGATGATGAATTTAAATTCGGCAACAATATACTTCCGGAATCTTTCTTTGCATCGGAGTTTAACCGGATTCTCCGGGGTATTAATTAGGTGTATGCAGCAGGCACGAAACAACGAGGTTCGTGCTTTCTTTGTGTACTTAAGGAGGGACAAGGCAGCCTATCTCCGCGGCGCAGGTAAAGAAGGAGGGAGAGTTTCGCAGCTTCAGTATAAAGATAGGAACTTGCATGTACATAGTGTGTGCTAATTAGTAGGTGTACTGTTCCGTAAGAGAATAAAGGGTTAGAAAATCATGAAGGTCATTAACAATCAATTTCAACGACAGTGGCTACATGTCGCAATTGTTCACACTGTTGTATAAATATTCAAACAAGATCCACGAGAACGAGTAAGATGAAATATTTTACTTTTAAAGTCCACACTCTATTACTCTTTAAATTTTCAGTTTGTGCATTATACAGGAAAACACGTCACGGGAAAAAAACGATTGTAGCTAAAAATCAAAGAAGCGCAAGCAACTTTCAAATGTTTTTGCATTAAAATGATAAAAAGCAAAGTTTTCATCGTAAAGTAACACGAAATCCGTACAACGATTTCCAATTTTTGTTAGTCATTTGCTTTGCTTATGTTTGTCTTGATACAAAAATCAAATATTATTTAATCCTTTCGCATGTTTTGTTTTTTCCGTGATGAGCAATAACGTTTACAAAGTTATTAGGAGTGGAAGTAAATGGCGCCAAAAATCTGGATAAACAATCTGATGGTTTTTCGAATAAGTTTCCGATCTCTTCTTGGACTCGCTTTTTGTATTGTTGCCGTACATCGTATGAGAATGAATTTCGTCAATAGCAGCGCATTTAAGGAGGTAATTTTCTTGGTCGTTATTATACGTCATTCAAAGTACCGTTTCAAAGGGCCCATAATGAAGAAACTGCAACGCAATAATAACGTGCTTGAATCTCTTGAATTTTGCATATATAGGAAAGTAGGATGGATCTTTGTATATTGGCGTAGACGGGCCTATTACAAACTTCGCCAGGGCAAACATCGGAACACCCGGTGGAAGAGCAGTAAGAGCCGGTTTCTCAGTTACTTAAAGACGCTTCAAGAGAATAGCTGAATAAGAAATGGTGGTACAGATGGTACAAAACGCGGTGGTACAGATGGAGCCAAGTGTCTATTTTCGCGCCTCGCTCCTTTGCATGTAGGAAATACTGGCTCTTCAAAAATTCGTATTCCTAAGCTGAACGATATACTAAGCAGTTTTCAAAATTCTAACAAGTAAAGTTCTTTGCCATATACCTCACAGATTTGCTGACAATACTGGAATAAAACCAACAGCGATTACCAGTGAACGCAGTGAACTCAGTTGCATCCACAGGCATTTTGCAAGACTCTGTATCCTTACGAGAGCAGACAAGGGAAAGGAAACTTTGCTTTACAGGATGACAAAATTAACGAAATTATCGCGATCCCCATGCGCGTACGAACGCTTGTTCTAACCACCAGTCTAGGAACCCCCGGAATGGTAGACATTCCCATTACGACTTACGTCTCGATGGATTTAGATGAGTTCACGTCTGGCATAATGTAGCCATCCTGAGGCGAATCTAATGGATGAGGCAGAGCAGGAGACGGGAAATCAAGCGGAGGAGGGTTAATGTAATGTGGTTTTTAATGATATTGCCCATGACCAAAGAGGAAACTATAAAACGGTACATTTACATGATTCGGGCTTTGAGAAGAATGTTAAAAAATTTAAAAATTCCTGGAAGAAAACCTAAATACAGGTCTTGGATATTTCAACGATGATTATCCGGCGAGATTTGTTCCAATAGAACGAATGAATCAGTCGGGGTTGATCGATTATCCGATTAGTTAGACATACGAGCACTAATTGCCACTTCCTATTCACCCATTCTCTATTCCTCGGTGTCTATGACTCTCTCTCTCTCTCTCTCTTTCCCTTTCACTCGTATGTCACACTAATGGTTACACGCAATACTAGAGTTTGAATGTCACGACACACACACACATACGCACACACCTGTTTTGAGTGTTTCCACAAATCGGTGCGAATTTCAATGTAAAGCTTTTGATACCAAACTGTGCAGCAGTCGAGTCACGTTCGGCTTCGCAGACACCACCGATATGACAGGCAGGATTACAATATTCTTCAAACGGGAGGGGGTGATAGATTAAGTAGCACTGCTGGGCTCCTTTTTTTTGCATGAATATTCGAACTTCTGATTCATATTTATTAAATTATTCATTTGCTGAATCAATTATTAAAATAAAAGTGATTAACTCGCATTTTTCTATGCGCATCAATCGACAAAAACTAGACACTAGCGACAAAAAGCTAGCAGACGAAATTCCGAATACGACACCGAGCTGTTTTCATTTCACCCGCATAAACAAATTTTATAGACAGCGATAATCTAATCGCCAGCGCGACCTCTAATCGTTTCTTATTTTTTAGACTCAAACTTTAAGGAAATTTATTTTTTGTGAAATGTAAAAACTCCTGCTCCATAATCGAAAGAATTTTTTTTTTTTTGCATCACCTTAATTTATACACCTGAAGATAAGGCCCAAAACTTCCGTGTCTGAAACGCGTGCATCTTTGTATATTTTTTCGGCTTCCAATCTTACTGTACGTTAAAGAGTAGATAACAAAGAGTCGACGCGGTATAAGGGTCTACAAAGAGTAAAAGCTCACGAACGGAAATAAGAGGGAACTCAATTCGAGATTGGTTTGCTCTGGCACCGCATGCACCGGTCCATTCACCCCGCCATATCGACTGCCAGCATTTTTTTTATTTTGTTTTGTCTTTGAAAACAGGTGAGAGACTGAAAAAAAAATCCGGAGACGAAAAGTTGTCGACTGGGACGGAAACAAGAAAAACGAAAAAGACAGCAAGGGCTAGTGTGGGGCGAGATAATGATTTATTGTATGCCCTAGAAACTATTGAGGAAATTGAAAATGTAATTTAGAAGGATATTCAGTTGACATCGCAAACGGTGCATAAAAACTACAAACTAAAATAAATCATGTATATTTAACAAACAATAATGTACAAATAAAACATGACGCGTTTCCGGAAACGATAAAAATCTGCTTTTTAAGTACCCTCTTGAACTAACGAAACTGATCGAGCGTCTTAAAAAAACAAAACTCGATGTCCGGTGGAGAAATTTCGGAGAGAAAGGGAGAGTTGTAGAAAAAAGGTGAGGTTATCAAGGAAACGAAAGAAGAGAATGAAGAAAAAAACGAAAAGATAAAAGAAGAGGAGAAAAGAAGAAAAACAAAGGAGAGGGTGAATCGAAAAGTGGAAGAAGAAAGAATGAGCAGGATAAGCTGCTCTAAGCAATCCCATTGGCTTTTGGTTGTACTGGCAGAGCATCCTCTGTTCCTTTCAAAATGAACCGCATACCATGTTGAAGCTCCTGGTGATGTAGCTCAGATACGGTCTGCGAACTCGGAACGTGCCCGCACTTGTTTCTTCCTCTTATTATCTGAGACCAGAGTCTCGTTGCCACGTACCATGGCAACTCATGCAGCTGCAACTGGAAGTAGTTGCAGCCAGCACTACCCGACCATCGAATGTCGGAGAAGGAATCTTCGGGGATTTAAGAGCAAGCAATAAGGGCAAATTATACTCAAGTAGGTATGTTAATGGCTAGGGTTTTTGCGAAATTCATGGCACCTCTTACGCCTCCTGTTGTTCCACGTACGTATGCTACACATATTAAATGAATGCTTGGGTCCCAAGTTCATGAGACGGTTTTCCGACATTTGTTTCTTTCATTGTCGTTGGAATGCAGCGAGCAAAATGAATCCAAATTGTCAATTTTTCCATACATTTTCTTCAACAATTTCCCGACATCATCCAAATAAACTCTGACCAAATGTTGACCCTTCGATCTGCGGATGTATACCGACAGAACACAACCGAAAGAACATTTGTTGCGTTTCAACTAAGCAAACATTTAATTTTGAAACACTGCAAATAGTATTTTCACCACAGAGCGCTAAAATTTATCAAATTAAATTTCCTGCGGAGGTACAGTAGAGAACAACTGTATTCATGAAACCGAAGAGAAGCATTCCGGGAGGAAAGGTTGCCACGTGCAATTTCGCTTGCCGCTTGGAATATGGCAATAGACTGAGGATACTTTTCTTGATGAAAAGTTGATGTAACCATTTTTTCTACTAATTTAATCGCTCAGGTTTTCGAAAAGGAGAATTGGATATTTCCCATCGGTTGAGATCCACATCGTGTGATAAGTTCAATTTCCGCGACCGATTTTTTGTGGATTAAATTGGGCTGAACAACAAAACTATTCAAACGTATGACATTTTTTGTTGCCAAAACATACATTTTCCTATTTAATGTGATGTACTCACGTAGATAAATCAGGAAATTGAAAGAGTAATGGTTTTTTTTTCTTAGTCGAGCGGATTAATCGGTTCATCGGTTCGTCGTTGGGATCGTGGACTATGACCAAGTGTCTCCGGTCTCTAGTCAGCTCAAATACGAAAGTACAAAACAGAGCAATACAAAAAGAAGAAATGAGACAATCAAAAAAGTTTTGAAGCGTGCGCTCGGGTCGAAACTGTTTTGGAAGGATCGTATCCGCGGCCAGTGGTGAAGGCTGTGGAAATGAAATCCACTCTTTTGTACATAATGCGGAAGAAAAGTTGGCGCAATTATTTTTTACTCCGAAGCGCGGTATTACTTTGCGGCGTGATTTTTCACAAGCTCTCTGCATCGAAGAAAATGGACAATGGACAAAAAACGAAGAATAAAGGAAGGCATGGCTGGTGAGGGGAACGGAGCGCGAGGGGATTGGAGGAATGGCTACAGCCTTATCGCTGGAAGATTCCACGCCCTTCTTTGACATCTCTCCCGCTCTCGCTCCGGCTTCTCTCGTCGAGGCGTAATTCGTGACTGTCGACTTCAGCGGAAAGAGAGCTTTGTTACTCTGGTACTTGGGCCCGGACAAGCCCAAAGCTTCGAAAGAGCCTCGGCGACCCCAACTTGATGCTGGGTGCGCGACTCTCTTTTCTCTTTCTCTCCACTGGCAGATAAACGAGAAAAGAGGATACGGCCGACGCAAAAAAAAACGAGATATAAGCAAAGAAAGTGGTTAGAAAAAGCGGGTAAAACGAGTAAAAGTGCGAGCTGTGGAAGCCAATGGAAAATAGAAAGAGAGAGAGAGAGAGAGAGTGCGGAAGGAGCAAGAAAAAAGGAAATGAAAATGAGTAGAGTTGCGAGCAAAGCGCATGAATAGAGGTTCAAGAGATTTCTCTCTTTCCTCATCACTGGTGCTCTCGACCAAGCCGGCCGCTAACCACCCCTAGAAAGCAGAAGTCCGTCTAGTGGTAGATTCAATGGAACCGTCGACTACCAACCCTCCTCTGCTGTGGAATCCCAATCCACATTTTTAGGGGATGGAATGCGCCGGGAATGCTCGACCGATAGTGTTTTTTCTCCAACTTTTACTCCATAAAGCTTCTACATTGCGGTGCAAAGCACACAATTAAAGCTCACAATAAATTGAAAAAAAATACACACGTTTTCAAATTTGAAATTTTTTACAGCTATCGTTATTGTGTATATGCAGAGGTTTTACGCCCCTGCGTCTATTATGATTTATAAGATTCAACTCAAAATAACCGTAAGACCTATTTTCTCGCAAAGTCACATTCACTGTAAGTCTCAATTTTATTTTGTCACATTTTTATAAATTTCTTCTTGACGAATTTGAAAAAGACCTTTCGCGGTATCATTATCGTTGTTAACAGTTACTTTAGAGGGCTATTAACGTCGAGCGAAACTCGTATAAGTAAAAATCGCAATGCTTCGAAACTAATCTGTGTAACGAGACGACTAAACGGACATAATGCGATTAAATGCTGAATCGAATCTTGTTGTCCTGTTCTATTCTCAACGAGCGGATATACAGGAGGTTGAATCTGTTTATTTGTTTTCATCAATGTGATACACGTATCTATCAGAGTAGGAAATGAGATGGGGACTGATTACCGTCATCCAGATAATTTAGACGGGGTAGAACGAGCCCCGGAAGAGGTAAAAGAGATACGTGACCAAACGAACGAGCGATGGAATTCGTGGCGATTAAAATTACGTGAAAATCCTTGTTTTTCGTTGATGAGAGGGAATCATAAAAAAAAAGAGCAAAAACGTTGATGAAAAAAAAGGAGCGAAGGAGCGAAGGATCAAGTATAAAAGGGAGAAAGAGAGAGAGAGAGAGAGAGAGAGAGAGAGAGAGAGAGAGAGAGAGAGCGAGAGAGAGCTAGTTCCTCCGATCGTCTGTAAAGCTATCAAGCGCACGAGTGAATCGATTATTCGAACAGTAACGATCTCTCGGCCCGGCTTTGAGCGTCTTCCGGGCACTCGGAGTGGGAATTAAATCGAAATGAAACGCTCTGCTGCAATCGTGGGTAGAGCGACGAGAAATCAGGATGAAACTGCACCCGACTCCGGCCAATTTTAGCGCGTGCGTTTCATATACTCAAGAATACTGTGCAATATATTTAAAGACTGATTTTAAAAAACACGTTTACTGGAGGATAAAATAATTAAACTCAAGTCTTATAAGCAATCGCTTTGAGGCAAAGCATTAAGTGTTTTATTCCGCTGTTTTCCCGAAAAGTCCGATATTCCTGTTTCCGTAATGGTTTGTTGCCATGTACGGTGTTACCGGTATCACAACCGCGTCCGAACGAACACGAACGACATCGTTTATTGGACACGGTCGCACAACTATGAAATTCTAGTTGCTCTTACACGACATAAACTACGAACGGGAGAAAATAAAACGAAAAATAGGAGAAAACACGTACAGCACATAGGACGAGTTTATCTCATTGCACAACAACATACTCGACCCTTACATCGCGCCACCTATATATTACGTGGCTCGTAAGATGACTCGCATTTTTCTCATTCTCTGTTGAGATAAAGCTACTTCGGAGGTGTCTGAATCAGACAATATTCGGTATCAACTCTTGAGTTAAGGAAAAGAACAATGATTGAGAAAAAAAAACATTTGAAAAGTGTCAAACTCGCGAAAAAGGAAAAATACTCGATGATATTATTGGCTGCAATGATTGATTCGCGGCTTGATTAAATCCTAAACTTGGTTCCACATTTCCCTTAGGAATAAATAATTGGCTAGTGAAAAAAGGTGAAGCAAGGATGAGGGAATAAGAAAAGTGGATGGAGAATTCGTATCCAGATGAGGAGAAAATGAGATAAATCGCTTGAAGCTGTTTGTCAAGAGCTCGCACGGCAGCAGCGGGATGCGGCGAGGCCGGGATAGAAATTTTCGAGGGAACCGGAGCGCACGACGAACCTCAGCGAGTCTCGAAAGCGATTGCACTCTTGAGTTAAACTAAAATCTGGAGTATAGCGGCACACCATGTAGCCTGCAGTAAGGGTTTCATTGTTTCCTCCCTCGTTTGACTTCCTGCTCCGATTGTCGCGGGTTTCAAGAGAGCTGCGGCTGGAAGTCAGTGACGAAGGGACTAAACTCAACGCCGCTGTGTCGCTGTCAATGTGCCTCAACTAGTTAACTGCTCTATTGTGACGCATTTGAAATTTATCCCACTTTTTTACTGAGATCCCTTCAGAGAACTACGTTGGACACTAGAAGCTTGTATCGCGCGAATAGAATTCGCGGATCCGTTGAAATAAGGATAAACGGTTGACGCAGTGACTAGAATTTCAGAAATAAACGATCAAAGAAGAGCAAACGCTGCGAAAGCCCAACATCACATTCCGTCTCCGTTTCCATTATTATTGTTGACTCTGTTCAATATCGCATCGTGTGGTAACGGAAAATCTCCAAGGTCACATTCCCTTTGGAGACTACACGAATAATTTAAGCGCATGTGGCTTATGTTTGCCGAGCTCTTCTGTACTCTCTTTTCCTCTTTGTGCATGGGGTTTCTCGCTCCCGGAAGCCAGTGGGAGTAGAAGCACAGGGAATGTTTTATAGTTTCATGCATAACCCATCTTATGGGGTCGAAGCCCACGGCTCATAAGATACCCAGACTCGCTATAATCCCTTCGTTGGTCCGTTGTGGTTCGTAGGACTTTACGCCCACGTCGCTTTATATTTATGTTTACCGAGTTGGACTTTAACGTACACGTACATGAGCTTCGCAAAGTGGCCGCGGCGAATAAGCTTGTGTGTCGTAATTACGACGGAACACAACGACCCGGAAACACAGGGCATACGAGGAGAAGAGCGCATGGGAAAAGGGACGAAGGGCCGGGAATACTTTTGGCAATTTGGAATTTGCCAGCATATCCAAAACCTGGTGTCGATGAGTCAATTAGAGAGGAGCTGCACTTCACACGACGAGTGATATCTAGTTTGATGAGCATATTTGTGGAAACGGAGACTAAAGAGTGTGAAAGTGTTCACGATCGTTTTCGAGTACCTTTTAAATCTCGAAGGAGTTTATTTTTCGGTATGTAGATGCTTGATCAATCACACGACGACTATAGAAAGAATTTTGACGCTAAACTATAAATGGATTTGTTCTATAACTTTTGGTTACAACTCAGCAAAACTCTTTTAATAACAAACGTTGCTCAGAAACGTTTCACGAATTTCCTATTGTGAAAGATCTGACTTAAGGTCGTTCAGTGCAAGCAGTGCAACAATTAGACGTTCATAATCTTGTATATCTCGTATCACGAATGCAAAGATGAAATAGCTGCCTTATTAGGTAGAGCAGCATACAAGCTCAACTATGTGAGCGTGAGTTTCAGCAAAGATTATCCAAATGATAAACTATTTTTTAATTTTCGATTAAGGATAATCATAAGCCAAACACGATTAGTGAATATTGTAATACTCCTTTGTGTTTTCCATCGATTGAAATGTCGTCGAAATATAAGAAGCTAAGGAACCTTGTTTTAAGATGTATTGAAAAATATGATTATGAGAAAGTAAAAATTGGGAAACGCAGTTACGGAAAGAATTGTCAAATAATCGAGTTTCAAGGCTTATACACTTTGGATTTGTGTATTTATACAAATATTCGTAAATGGTAATCCAGTAAAAACGTTTCAGCTCTTTCTGAAACAAATTTTTTTGAAAGCTCCTCTAGAAGCAAGAGTACGAGTTGAAAGAAGAACGACGCGTCACATCTAGGGCGAGTGTGTTTCCAACGTTGGACGCGGAGCACTATAACGTTAGACATCTCATTGTGAAAGAAAAATATGACTCGCACAACTCATAAAATTCAATATCGCTCGAGTTATCGCCCATGTTCCTTTTGTACATGTGGGTGTGTGTTACGTATAAAAAGAACTCTGTACAAGTATGTTCCGAATGTACTTTCACGCGAAGCTTTCTGAGTGTTTAAGTAGATAGCTTTAAGCGTAGATACGTTCAAGAGTTCCCGTGGGTTGTGATGGATGGCTTGTAAAACTGAGTAAACGTAGAGGTGCCCGAAGGATTATAATATCTATAGAAATATATCTTTTCCTCCCTAAGGACCACTATAAGCGTGATTCGTGTAAATAAATAACGCATTTACTGATAACTTACACACAAATATTCAAATTCTACGAATTAACTCTGTAAGCCATGGTCCAACGCACGTTGCCCTGCCTTTTTTTTTTTGCAACCTTTTGATTATTTAACTACTCGTGCTCCAATGAGTACTGGATTTTCCGTTTTTACATGGTCCGTAGGACATTGATAAGTATACGAAAAAATATGTACATTCGTTATTTGTGGTTTCCAGAAAAATGGTGTAAAGATTAGCAGTTAAAATCTGTCACTTTCATGGAATTTGCTTTTTTTTTACTAATCTACCATGAGAATTGTGAAAGCAATTTATCCACAATCTCAATATGACCTAAAGAATTTATCGGAATTTAAAAAAAAAACGAAAAACATTTATTCATTTGGCGGTTTTTGTTAAAGAAAATAAAGATACAAAACCGTTTTTGTACTACGTTTTGTAATAATCTTTTTTCTCTCAAATCCGTAATCATGCTGTGACCCCAAAAACCTGTGTATTCGAACTTTCAAGTGAATCGTAGGAAAGGAAGAATATTGGCCCCAACGGATTAATTTTTTGATGTTTTTGGACGAAGAATTTCTCAACATTCCGACGTTGGATTTGAGTACAAAAAACAATACTGCGCTATGCTGCTTCGAAAGGGATACCGTTCAGAGAATGTTCTCGCTCCACTCTTGCTGTCTTTGTTGATGACAACCTCGTTGAACGGTGTCGCGTAAGCGTAGAGCAAAATATCAAATGTCCATACGATGAGGACATCGTATTCATTGCAAAACGTCAATCCTCTGAAAGGTGAGATGAGCTTCGAAAATTCAGAATTAAAATATAGTGTCCAAATTGTTCATTGAAGCGTTTCGTGTAATTGTAAACCGATGCAGATTTTAAAAAAATGTCAATGACAAATAAATGTTCAACCTTGCACAGAACAGGAGATTGTAAAAGTCTGAACAAAAGTCAAGTATAGAGAGTACTCGACCACGCATTACTGTTTAAAAATTGTCAAGTTTGTGCATATACTCGTGAGAACTTCATTTTGCCAACTAAATGTACGATATAAAAACCGTTCACTAATTACTGGCGCAAAGTTCTGTGGAGGATCCTTGGGTTTCGTCCAGTTCGGAGAATTAGCTGCTAATTAATGGTTCAAATATCAGCAAAAAGGTCGAGAAAAGCAGCGGCAAAAAGGCTCCGCGGTCGAGCGAACGGGTAAAAAACCTTATAAAATAAAATGCTTATTTGCTTCGATCAAAGTTTTCCAAATAAAATCCCGAATAAAGCTCAACATTTATTCACTTTACTTATTTCGCTTATCCTTTTGATTTTATGTCTGTAATTCGTTCGAAAAACGAACATACCGATGGTCCCAAACAATATTTTGTCATCTTCAATCCACGCAGCACTTATGGGTTATGAATTATTTAGTAGTGCTGGCTCGAGAATCGCCGTTTCGCGAATAACACATGTGCTTTCCCGTCGGAACGCCACTAAATTGTTATGACGTATTAATAAACATCTTATCAAGGATTATCTAGAGAGGAAAATGGCTGAAGATCCTTTGCCTCGAATTGTCGAAGCCTGAATTGATACCCTCTCAACTTAGGGTATCAATTTTGCGCCTCTTTCTATACATTCATGTCTATATGCATTTATGCGAATATCTCCCTTTACTCTCCTTCGCTCGCCGCTTATCCTTCGTTCGCTACCCACTCGCTTTTCCTCCATTTCCGGTGAAATCCACTCACCATTCACGGCAAAGCTCTATAATTAGTTTCGATCTTCCAAGGCTTGCTCAACGTGAAAATGAATAACTCCGAACCCAAGCGCTGCGCCCGCGTGCTCTCATCCGCGCTTCACCTCCTCTCCATATCCACTTCTGTCCCCAGCCATCGGTATAAATTACCTCCTTTACCAAGTTTACTTCAACGCTTTTCGTCCATTTCCGAGTCAACAATCTCTCACATGCAATTGGTTATTGTATTGAATTAATCGACACTCTGACGGCAGCAGCACCGGATTTATATCGTGAAATTTCGAGAAAAAAAATGCCCCCCTCTACAGCTGGTTGATCAATTATAATGCACAGACGAAATTCGCACACAACGGACCATCGATGCTGGATGAAAACTTATTGGATCGTTCGTCTACTTTGCTTTATTGACTAATTTCGAAGCGAAAAGCGCCAATGGGCGCCAGAGAGATTGGTTTGTGCGTTTTCAAACGCGATATACAAACATGCAAGAGAGAAAGCGAGAAACAAACGAAATATCTTCTCAGTTTTTAACAAAACCTAAGCAAACTAAATAAACGATTTTTTCAATTTTCTTCCTTCTACTTGTGTACTTTCATGCGATATCAATGAGAAAAATGTATCTAAATAAATTTAGTCTATTTTTTCAACATTCAGAAATGACTACCTTGACATTTATTAATTAAAAATTATTTATGGTTTACTTTTTTTCTTGATAAAAAATAAATTACTTGATACAAAAATTCATCATACATTAAAGTGCTGATATTTTCTAAACAACCACAACCTAAACTCAATTTCGAGATGAAGCTTCGTTGACTGAATTACTTTTAGGGAATGTACGGACGACTGTGACTCTCTGCCTAGTTCGTACGTTCGCATGCAAAATCGATTCCGGTTCTGCATGAACGCGGACAATATGTGGTCAGGACGATGGAATATTAAAAAGGCCGGACGAAAAGGTGCGGAATCGTTTTCCATTTCAAAATATATATGTATACAAATGAGTGGGAGTGACTAGGATGACCATGTAGGTCATCCCTGAAACTTTATCCTCCATTTTTCATCTCTCCATCCTTCTCGGACACACATATGCACGCATTTTTTGTTTTCCAACGCTCGACATGTTATTAAAAAATATCGGAAAATCTCGATGAACAAAATTTCCAATGAAAATTCAATATGGAGGGCATCGTATTGAACAAGAAGCGGGAGATACACAGAAGAGCAGGGCAAAACAGGGAGAAAGATGGAAGAAGAAAATATGCAAGACGCTTTCCTCCTCGAGATGCAAATTTAATAACTCATCTTTTGTTGTTGGCCCGTCTGGACTAAGAGATATCTCGTCGCACCGGTGACTCGCTAAGTTTAACCAAAAACCCCTTGCGGCACTAACCATGCAAACGGAGGTCCCCTGCTTCCAGCTCCACTTAATTATTTAACGTCGTCAAATTGGCCACTACTCTAACGGGTTTGGAGAGTCAAGCTTGCAAAATTTCAGGACACAAACAGTTATAGCTTGCTTTGCTTTCGCAGTCAAGAACGAGGGAGCCACGCGAACAGTTCTTACTAGTGGGATAAATATCTGATGCACAACCGGGTGTGAAGGGATCAATGATGTAGAAAATCAAGTAGCAAAGTCATTATATGGCGTCAGTAAAATCTTATGATTGCATACATTAGAAATTATAAATTCAAACTAGCAACGATAATGATTAAAGTATTGTAACAGTGCAATATTTTTTACAACAGACTCATGAAACACTCTGTAGTTTTCGATGTCTTTTTTTTCAGCTGCCTTTTTGTGTTCTAAACGTTAAGCTGATTTCCTCACTTGTGAATGAAATTCTCGAGCATTTGAACCGATGAGTCGAATCTCATTGAATCCCTAAATTCGATGTCTCCCCGAAAAGTAGTTTCCGCTTACTTGATTTTATCCCTTCCCATGAAAATATAACCGCTATACGAGAACTTGTTAAACTCTTCGTAGAATCTCATCTTGTTCTATTTTCACGTTTATATATTATGAGGATCGGCCTTGAAATTTTGTAGGTCAACTTGCTTACCGAAGCCAAATATAATTAGCGTTTGCCTGTCGCTGCTGAGAGAGAAATCAATTTACGCGTATTTCCGTGATTTTCCAATGGCAATAACTTTCGCTCTCCTCGATCTTTCTATCGGCCTTCGGACAGATGCTCTTACTTCTTCGATAAGTTAATCAAAATGTTTGGAACACAAACAGGGCAGAGAACGAGCGCGCGGACGCCATTACAAATCAATTTTTCAAGCCGTCGCGGGTTCTGGAAATCTCTAAAACGACTTGGTCCTTAAACCCAAGTTCGCTCAATGCAAAAAATGATTTCCACGTTTTTCACACGTTTCTTATTTAATTAAAACAATTCTTTTCATATTTGTTCGAAAGGCTATAGCATAATTAGTTTAAAAGGGGGACGTAAAGTCAGCGCAATGTCAGAATATCGTAACAGCAGCAGGTTAAAGCCCCGGCTTGAAAGGCCATGATGCCGAATAGAAGCAGCCCTTTAATTTAACTTTAATTTAGGAGCAGGACGAGGGGAGCTTTTGAACGGTCTGGCAAACGGTGTGTATATAGAGACGATGCGTACGCACGTACATATACATCTGTGTGTACATAGTTTGACCGATACGCTCGTTTGGCGTTTCCATTCGTGGCTCTCTGGCTCGTGTTCAATTCACTTGTAGACGCTAATTGGCGGAAACGCGGCGTACAGGATTACGCCACGTTGAAGCTCGATAAAGATTTATACGGTACGCTTTTCTGAGCTTCCGATGGTGGGATGAAGGTGAAAAAGAATTGAGCCACCTGTATCGACCGGGGTTTCTACAGTTTCCTTTAGCCCTCGTGGAAAACACTTTTTGAGAGTCTTTTACAGGAATGAGCTAAGAAAAACACGCGAGGGTACCCGAAGAAACATTAAAAAAAATAAAGAAACAAAATATGAGAAATTCCATTGTAAGAGGCATGAGAGCAGGGTGGATTCCGTTTTTTCTACATTTTCCATTCGAAACGATCTAAAAACCCTTTTTTTCTACATACGAGTACAATTGAATTGCTATCAATGCGTATTCTCATTGATATAAAAATACTGAACTGTAAAAACAGTTTCTCGTGCATCAGTGAATAGTATAGACAGCGAGACTCTCGAAGGATCAGTATAAAAATTCAAATCGAGTAAACAGTTTCAACAAGCCGATGTTAGAGAGATTTCGACTGATTGAACTCGCGATCGAACTCAAGTTCGTATGAACGAATATTCGAGTACGAGTTCCATGAAGCATGGTTTCTTAAGGAGGGAACGCGGTCGACCCAAAGATTCATCGAAAGGTATATGGACTTCGAAAACAATTGAAAACCTAGATATGAAGATTTCTCGAGCATATAGTGGTGCGAAAATGTGACATAAATATTAACTTTTGAAAATTCAAATCGTCATACATTCCCCAAATTATTATTTGCTATATTATTTTCAGACAGTATCGTTCGCCAAGAAGAACATGAGCCTATCGTTTGGTTTTCTTACCATGAAATAAACGTTTTATACTTTTTTGAATATTTTTTTTTCCAACATTCCACCTCCTAATCCCTTTGAAACTTGGCAAGTACTTTATTCAATATTTCGAGAAGCGATTCTCAAATTCTCATTCAATCATCTCGATTACTTCGACGCGAAATTTATTTGTTGGAGCCATGATGTCACGACAGTTCAAATGAATTCATAAAAGACCATGCTAATTAATTAATTAATTAATTAAATCTAAATTGTCCTCCCGAAAATCTTGGAACCATAAAAAAAGGAGAGTCGGGGTAGAAAGAGTCTCGAAAGTTTAATTGGAAAAGAGGGAGAGATTTTGTTTGAACCTCGATTTCACTGTTATAAAGCAACGTCGTCGGGAAAGTCACGCATAAATTTCTCGAGTATTAGACGAATTATAATCTCGAAAGTGCAGGAGACAGGAATATAAATACGTACACAACAATGCTTCGATGTGTCGCATAATTTTTCTACGTCTATACGTTACGTTGAAAAGCAACTTTTTTACTTCACCATTTTTCACTTGTTCTCTCATACTTTGCAATTCCATATGAAAATGATAATAATTTATTAAATACGACATTGTTTTTTCATTATTTACTTTGCCGGTACAAGAAAAAAGTTGTAAACTATCTTGAAATATTCCATCACTTGAGTGTGACTTTTGAGAAAATCATGAATTTCTTTGTTGAAAAATTCTCGAATATAACACTGTATATAAATCCAGCGGTGTATTTTGATTAGAGAAAAGAGTGATGCGAACGAAGTGCAGGGAATGAAGGAAAGACACCGTGTGTCAATCAAGAGGGTGCGGCAATCAAGAAACTTGGCTTTTATTCTCCAGTGAAAAATCGAGAGAATACGGAATAAGCATGTGCGGTGTATCTGTGAATTTGTGAGTGTGTGAGTTGTGTATGAGGAAAAGAAATGAGACCGTCGTCTGCGGTCTACGGGCTCACCCTACTGGCCAGCCAACCCCTATGCGACTTCAACCTCTTCACTATTTTTCAAGTATTTCCTCACTCTCGTTCAGTCTTATCCTCCGGTTCTTATTCACACTCAAAGCGAGAAAAAAAACTTCGTAGAGTCAAACACATGCAGTTGCACCAGAACATATATATGTCATCTTGAAAAAGAGCGACGACAATACGAGAGAAACATTTTTCTCCGACCAACAGGCAGCCTAATATAGTCGTGACACCCAGCGGACATGGGTTAAGGAGGTACTTATTTTCCTCATGTTTATTTATATACGAGAGTATACCGCCCTCATTTTAGCTTACATTCGCTTTTGAGATCATCAAATAAATACCCTGGCAGATGAAACTGTTGGGTACTTGAAAATTTTACATACAAATTTTTAACCCCTGATGTAAGTTCCAATTTGAGTTCTAATTTAAATTGGAACTTAAATTTTCTAAAAAAACGCCCGCGTGGTTTATTATGTTAGAGGTACGCCAATGAGGAACCTTTCGGTGCCAACGAGTGATCGTGAAATTTCGATGTGAGACGATCTGACGTTCAATGATCTTGTGGGGTTGAAAGTCGACTTGTGACTATTCCACAGGCACTTGGTATGAGCCCAGATAAACCGATTGTTAAAAAGATGTAAAGAAAAAATAGTGTTCGAATTGAGTGAGGCTAAAATATGTTTACTTTTTGTTTCATAGAGAACGCAAATAACACGTTGGCTTACTAATATTACTTCTATTCGCGTGTTTGGATTGGAACAAAATGCAACGAAAGTGCATGAATGTTGTGTGCTTTGAAAAAATCGATAGTGAGATCAGCCGTTCGGATAAGAGAAATATGGGATAGAAACAATGACATTGCAAATAGAAAAAAATTGCTTTGGTATGTATTCCAAATATACATGTAATTACAGTGTTACACGTTTCGAACGAACTATGTCGTGCATTTTATTTTATAGAATAACACTGTCAAAATTAAAATCTAGAAAAATCTGTTAATTTCAAATTGTTGCCTAGTGCAAACGGACGAGGTTTTATTACCCTTGTGAATATACAACCCTAAACTTTGTCTATTCATATACTGACGAAAATTAATTCGGTTCATTTCCATAGCTATAAAAAAAGAATTGACCAAACTGCGTTGTTTATTTCTTAAGACATCGCGTGGTTCCATAATAACAACTTTGAACTAGCTGTAAAAAATATGCAAACAGAAATAAATGTTTGTCGTTTTGTTTCACATAATCCGACGAAAATGTGTTAACACAGTAATTTGTCGTAAATTTTTTTCCCTCCAAAAAATTTAGCGATAAAAGAAGGCATCAGCGACGGATTATTCATCTATCGACAAAGTAACGAGTCGCAAACGATGATGACGAATATGTATAGGAGAGCAAGTTAGCTTCATAAGTGCTTCTTCATCGCCATTGATATACCCTTTCGAACCATTAGTCAGATAGCCAAGTAAGTAGCACAAAAAAGCATGCGGACACTGAATGAAAGAGTATAAAAAGGGCGTCGCAAAGTAGATAGAAACAGGCGAACGGAGGCATAAAAAAATGAACAGAAGAATGCGGGGGGGAATGACAATAAAAGGCGATTCGAAAAATATCTTTAAGCACCCGAGGGCTATGCATGAATGTCAAGAATGTTTTGGGATGTAGCCTATCGAAATGATAACACAATTAAGAAAATCTCTCGACAAGAAGTATTTGAATATAGATTCGAATATAAATGATACCTGATGTAAAAACCTAATGATCCAAATAGAAAATTCGGTAATAAGTGACAGTGACCCGTCTCGTAGTTCAGTAATTGCTCATAGAGACGAACCTCGAATACCGAGAATAGGAGGGCAGACAAAAAAAAGGAGACGGAATAGCAAGAGTAAACAAGGGCGCCGCGCACGCGACTTGCCAGGGGTAGTTTCCGTTCGTTCGTGACCGTTTTCACCAGTTTTATCGTTGTAGGATGTAGGCCGAGGATAGAAGACACTCGATGAGTAGAGGAGAGGAGCCTCGTATCGATCCATAAGAAAGCGTTAAAGCCCTCGCTATATGCTCATCATAGTATCTTCGGCTCCAGCCGAGACCAGAGACTCTATCCCCCTTTGCTCGCGTCTGTTCACTCTCGTGTGCGACCAGCGATCGTGATAGAACCATGGGGATCGTTGATATACTCGTTATATGGCTGTGCAAAGCTCAGAAAGGGCGCTTTCCAAAGGTATCACGCTGGAGCAAGTAGAAGGGGAAACATTAAGGGCTCGACGATGCCACTGCACGCCATCTCGAGTGCGTACTTAAACGTGATAAAGTACATTTACGATCTGTATATGAATATAAAGGGTGTCCCTATTCCATGACTTTCGTAAACATTTTGGAAGTTATTTCAATCAGAAACCTCATGAGATCAATCGTCGATCATTCTTTATCGAGGCGATAAGTTAATATTGAAAATAATAATCGATCACTAGCAGTTAATCTGGCATGTGGAGAAAAAAAAAACAGAACAAAGTGGAGGAGAAGCGTGCCGCACTCAATCCAACAGATGGGCACGAGTTTGATCAGTTTTACGGCTGTCTCCTCCTACTTTTCTTCCTTTCGGATAAGATTGGCTATAATGGTTATTGATTGGCCCGTCGACTGAACCATTGGTAAAAAATCATCATCAGGGTCTATTCTTCAAAATTGTACACTTTAAACGCTACAATATATAGGCAATTTGTTTTGAATCGAGCTGTAGACAGACGCTTCGCCAAAAAGTTTGATAGAAAGCGAGAGTTTTGCGAGTACACGAAAAGGAATCCAACAGCTGAAGGTTCTCCGTCGATTCGGCGCTCCTGAAGCGAAAATTTCAGGGGACTCACACTCCTAAATGGACACACATACATTTTCATAGATACGTGTGTCATTCTCTTACGAGAGATATTTTCCGATCTTATTCACTCAATCGAATCGCTAGCGAAGTGCTTTACAAAGGCTGAATGGTGGCTGCGGGGAAACAGTAGATGCGAAAACATTGTTGAGAGGGAACAGGAGAATGTAAGTAAAAAAGAAAACAGATAAAATCACGCGAAAGGTTACGTTGAACTTGGCGACTTGGCTGTCTTCCCAAAAGAACAGTTTCTACCAGAGACCAACAAAATGAGGTTCCCCTTCCATTGGCAAAAGTGTAGACAGATCCATGTATTGGAAAAACGTGCTACATAATACTACGAGAAAAAAAAAAACCAATACCCGAATCTTTATCAACCGCGTTTTAACTGAGTCTAAGATATTTCGTGCTCAAAGAACTTCATCAAAATTCTTGACATTGACTAAATCGGCAATTCTTGGCAAGAACTTTGAAGTGAAGTCCACGACTTATCTTGAGGATCTTACTTTCAAGCCTCTAAGCCCCTTTAGTTCGATGAATGAATAAAATTTCTTTACGAATGTGCAAAACTACAGAATCGATTAGTCGAAGAACAATAATAGGCTAAAAAAGGGTTGGAATGGCCGCGAAAAAAGTGAGGCTGAAAAGTGGAGAAAAATGTTGACAACAAAATTGATGGTAATTGCAGCTTTTGTTGTTCCGAACCTGGTAAAATTCATTTCGGAAGCGACAGTAAATAAAATGATGCGTTTTAAAGGAGCACGGCTGTGGTGGGTTGAGGTGAAAAAAAAAAAAAAATTCGCTAGTTTCGCGAACGCAGTCAGAACTCTATAAACAAAAATGAGCGAAGCGGAGGAAACAAAAGCGCCCTAGTTTCATACTGTCACTTTGTGGTTTCGCGTATGTAGCCTCTTTTTTTCGTTTTGATACCATTTGTTTTATTTCGGTGTTTTATTTAACATCGTTGCTTTGTTTTTACATTTTATTTCCATTTTCACGCATGGCTGCTCTTCATCACCAGCTAGGATTCTGAATGTGTACATGTGTAGATTTGCATGACTTTTTTTTATGACTGCATTTACCTAAATATGGATAAAGTAAGCCGACAGCACACAACTCCTTCTTCCTCTCTTTTTTCTCTATTTGTTCGAATCTGTATTCTATAAACTTGCACAGTGGTAAGCCAGAGAACATGGTGTCCTGGTGCATTAAAAAAGACTATGTTATTTTCTCTGTCTCTCTTCCTGCTGTCGTCAACCGAGTTAGTCACTTCGACTACTGTCATCCTATTTATTTTTATTTTCCTAAGCTCCTACTTTCTTTTTCCCCCCTTTGCAGTCGTTGCTTTTTGCTTTCGTTACAGCTGCCTTCTTTCTTCGCTGGTTTACCACCATCAACACACTCTTTCGTAGCGTGTTATTGTCAGCCGGTGTAACAGCTTGTTTTTCTCATACTTTTTTCTTTTGATCCTCTGGCAGCTTGGCCTGGTAAATACTTGGGGAGCGAAAACGTGGCGTATAGGCCACCTTTTTCCGCGCCGTTCTTTTTTTCTCCCTGTCCCATGAGCCATCCACCTTGATCTTACGCTTCATGAATGATTTGCGATTCGCGCATTTGCGATTCTCCGAGGGTTAGAACGTGCGCGGTAAGGTAACAAAATTCACGAAACCGCACCGGGAATAAGAGGTGCTTGAAGCGCCAAAGCCCAGAGTCGTTTGACAAAATTGCCGATCCGAGTCATTGCCACCAGCCCTCGGATCGAGCTCCAGAAGGTTTAGACCGGGTCGATGGGGTGTGTGTAAACTACATCCGAGAAGATTTTGTACCGCGGGATTTTCGGAAAATCTCCCACTCTACCTTTAGCTCAACGTACGAGAACGCTCAGAGCCAGAAAATCGAAAATGGAACTCGCCGTTTTCACGCAGCTTCGATATAATATAAAAAATAAAACCCATGCACATAAAAGGGCGGTTAAAAAAAAAAAAAAAAAAAAAAAACATCGCGCTCCGAACATCTGGGACGCCGACAAATGGGAAAAAAAAACCTATCGATATGGCCACTTTATTTTCCATCAGGTGAGTGCATCTGTGTATTTGGGCAGGTGAGTGCAGCGACAAAATACAATAAAATACGAAATTGGACTAGCACTTAGGTCGGGTTGCAATAAAAGTGGCGTTGGTATGACGGTTGATGAGTATAGATCGCAACAAACCATATGTAGCCCATGTAACCTTCTCTACTTACACAAACCCGACGTAATATAAAACAAATAAGAAAAGTTATGGAAAATCATCGCCAGACGTGTCTATGGCAAATATATTTAATGCTGAAAAGAGGAATCCGATTCCGGAGCGAGGCACCAGCGTCAATATAAGCTTAGACAATGCACGCTGAATAAAATATGACTTGAGCGTATACACTGGTCGTACATCAATATATTTATTTACGTGGATTTACGAGGCGAACGAAGGACCGCGTTCATTGAGCTCAACAGCTTTCCAAGCAGTGATGATCCGTATGAATTATGTTTCGCAATGTGAATATATTTGATTCAATAGACGAGTACTACCTAGACCACCTTTTCGATGGCATCTACGAGACAAGAAAGATGAATGAAAAAGGACGACGACAGAAAGAGAAAAGAGCCGATGACTTCTAATCGACACCCCTGCATAGCGATGCCGCACCCTTCTCCTCCCGAACCAGAATGCTTCTTCCGTTTCGGTGTCTGTCTTGTCCCCCCGATTCTCCCGTTCTTCCATGCCAACCGCGGCCCTCTATCATCGCCACCTTACAGAATTTTCGTCCTATAGTTTCGCTACACGGTTTTCATCCATGCTGCTGGTCCCTTGGCAAACAGAGTGTCTCGTCCGATTTCCGTATCCAGCGAAAGTCGCTTTAGAAATCCATATATCGACTGTCACGGAGCTTTATTTATTAAAGCGAGTTGCTCGACGAGGGTAGTTTGCAATGTACCCCCCCCCCCCCCCCCCCCCCCCCCCCGACCCCCGACTCGTCGACGTCGATGTTGCGACACTCGGCAGTTCACTACATATATATTTTCCATCCCTCCAAATTCGAACCTCGCGACTGGGCGCACCAGACTCTTACCCTCGTTTAATTGATACACCCATTATCGATTTTTATCAAAAATAATTAACAGTTTTATAAAAAAAAAAAACAATGGACTTTTTTAAGTTGCTCATGGGCAATGATCTTCGAAATGGCTCAGATATTCTTACGTTATTTTTTTTAAATGATCTTTCTAGACATACCGACGTCCAACCTGTAAAGGCGTTTCGTCAACATTTAATGCGACTGAAGACTAATTAAATTCGTAACTAAATGTTTCTTGATCAATTGTTTAGGAATCCGTCTTTGATCTCTGAGTCAAGTGGTCGTCGAAGGGGAGAGAGAAATTGGATCTTCGCTTACAATACGTTTGCGTTAGTACATTATTTACACGCCCTGGTAGAAATAATGGAAAGGGTAGGAAAAAATGCTTGTCACGCACCAACGACTCAACGTCGATTAAAGCAGAGCAGCGGGTGTTCATCGGAAAAGAAAAAAAAAAACAATTCACATCGTGGAAGAGGAGCTTGAAAGCTTCCACTCGAGAAAAGGTTTTGTGCATCGAATTCATGGAGCAGTAAGCTACGTTGTGACAGAGTTATACAAAAAGTAAGAGGGGAAATGAGAGAGAAAGGACGAAGAGGGTGGAAGTGAGAGAGGGGGATGAATAACGTCGTTTTTTCCTCGTTCGGCGATTGCGGAGCATTCTCTCTGGGTTAATGAGTTCATTAGCGCGTATTTGTAGAGAGCTCGTTTTCGTTTTTTCTTTTTCATTCCATTTTTTCAAGTTTCTCTGATTGCGTAAAGTTCATTCTTCAGGAATACAAGAGACAAAAAGGGAAAATAACCTGCTTGATGAAGAATGCATAAACACCCGCGCTTAAATAAATATAACGATTGGGAAACCTCGTTAGATTACGTTCAATGCTATTGAGACAATAGTGCGAAAGGATATGCTTTCTTGGGTTGCTATCGGTGGATGAAATGGCGATAAAAAAAGTTTTGTAGCATGAATAGAATTCGAATTGAATTTTCTTGCTTTTTAAGCTCTTAAGCACAAGCAAATAACAACATACACTTATATTTTCATTTCAATTTTTCTCGAACAGAAGAAAAAATGTAGCCTCAAATTTGCACGTTTCTGATGTCCACGATTTTCACGCCAATGACAGAACTGAATGGCGAAACACAGAGAGAGAGAGCGAGAGAGAGAGAGAGAGAGAGAGAGAGAGAGAGAGAGAGAGAGAGAGCGACAGAGTATGTGAAGGGAAGAAAAAGAAGAGTCGATTGTGTGTTCGCGACAGTTTACAAAGGGTGTCATGACTGAGGGACACCTGACCAAGCGAAACTTGTGAAGGGAGCTTGATACACGGTACACAATACCTGTCTACGTGATTTCCCAGCGACGAGTACGCGTCGTTTCCCCGTGTCGTGACAGCCACTCGCCTTTCGTACAGGCTCCCTCGTGACCTAAAAATGATCCCCTAATGATATATGGGACTTTTCATGCCGGATCATTTCCACTACGAGCGACGACGTTTTTTTCGTTTCTTTTTTTATGTATATCGCTATACAAAAATTCTCAAATATCAATGAGTCAATCTCGCGTCCAACATTGTGCCTTTTTCAATGTAACATCTTCGTCTAAAATTGTCCCGAAACCAAATGATTTTGTTTGTCAAATAAAAAAATCCTAAATTTTAAGGATGTGAGATTCGAGTGCTCCGTAGTTTTTCTACGCATTTGCATCAAATTTGCGAATGTAGTTAATTCTGTCGATAATTGTGAGCTCATACTTGCTCGGCTGTCTCGAACTCGAACTGGGACGGAATACTAATGATTTAATGATTAAGAGACCCGACATGTTTTGTTCAATAAGTCCCAGTACTTCGAGTCAGACAGAAGACTCAAACACCCCCTATATTTATATTTTGGTTCACTTGTTGAGACGTACAGCCTCGAGCTAAACTAGAAAAATCTCGAGAGTGACAGGCGCCCTGCTTATTGCGAAAATCTGGGCTGTTCTCTCAGCCGATGCACCGTACTTCAGACCTTTTTTCGTACTTTTAGAATATTCAGGTACACTAGAAACCAGAGAAGTAAAAAAGCGAAAAGAAAGTGGAAAGAACTGCTGAGAAACGTCGGGATGGGCAAGAATCTCTAAGAAGCTCCGATTGTTTTCATTAAAATCAACGAAACCCTCAAATAATCCAAGTTGCATAAAAATCTTCGATTTTTTTTCTCATTAAAAACAACACGCCTCATGAATTGCGCCAGCAGTTCATCATGGTCTCTTGCTGATGATGAACTTTGGCAGCAAATAAGAGGAGAGGGACGGAATGGAACTAAACATATGATCAAGCGATAATTACAAGTTGACGCGTTTGTACGCATGCAACCCTTGTGTCATTTGAACAAGCTCAATGCTCGGTCCACGTGTAGAAACGCATAAAATTCCCAGTCCATTGGGTTCAAACGATGAAACTATGAAGAATTTCAAGTTTCTTAGTCAAACGAGCCCACTGACCATCATGAAATAATTATTAGAAACTTAACGAAGAAAATAGGGTCGCATCTTTATCGATGCTTTGCACAGATTTCAACAAAACATAAATCACACAGGACGCCAGAGATGAATGAATGTTGCTAAAAGCTAATTAAAGGTGATTAGAGGAGGAATCTAATGATCAAACTTTCCACGGTGTAAGGCGAAGGTGCAGTAACAAGCGGAAACACACAAGAGTAATTCAATCAACACCTTTGCTAAGTTGATCTTCGTGCTAACAAACCGAGCTAAGTCGTGCAAGTTCTCACATCTGCTGGTGGCGTCTTCTCGAATCAAAAAGCATGATATGCATGTTTATATATATATTTATAAATAACGTAAGACGTTTCGCGACTATATAGCTGTTTGGAAAAATGATTGCTTCAATGATTCCGTAGGGTGCAGATACGGCACGATTTTCTACCAAAAAGTTAAGAGGCGACGAGGGTGGAAAACGTACGATAAGATCCGAAAGCTCTGCCTCGTTACTGTCAGACTTATAGCGTCGGAATAAATTGCTCCTCTGCGATTCTATTTGTCCTCTAGACTTTCCATCTCCGACCTGCAAGCCTCATTCACTTTCTCTCTCCTTTTCTCTATATGCGTCTATCTGTCTTTTGCTACATCGTCCCCCAGAATAGCTGCATATCCAGCTGCGCTAACGCGTGACGCCTTGCAGTCCTGAAGTTAGATAAATTGCTAAGATAACTTTAAAACTGACCGATTTCCAACGTCAACGAAATTCTGCACAATTCCGAGCGGAGGGTCGCACCATTTTTTTCCTTCGGTAGATTTCGATTGTAATAAAATTTCAACGTGGTCTTTAACTTTCGTTTATATGTAACTTATTTTATTTTCTGAAAGCAGTTCTGACGATTTCTCGAATCCCTTTAATTTTTTCTACGAGTTATTCTGCATCGCAACTTTCATGGAATTCAATTTCAATTTTTTCAATAGCTTCAATCAATTATGGATTTTTCATATTTCGTGTCAACCTTTTTCGGTTTAAAATTCACTGCGAGTTACTGTTGTTATTATGACGCCGGATGTACTGACGGAGAAAGGGGTGTGTTGAATTCGAAGTGTCACGAAGCTTTGATACATCAGAAGAAACGTGAACTTCGATGGCAAGAAACTCTTCGCCGGACGGAAATACATAGTACGAATGCTACGGTCCACCAAACGTTGCAAAATGAGGAGCCAGTTATCCATGTTCCTCGTATATTTTGCCACATTCAACTCCGATCCCTCTTCAGCGATATTTTTACGTGTCGAATAAGCATAACCTGAACGTCATACTGTGATTAAGAGTTCTGAAGGGTTAACTAACTCTCACCCAAAAACATATTTCCGAGCAACATAATTTGTCGAATAATAATCATAATAATGAGGAAAGGACTTTTTCGAATGATTGTTAGACATCGAAACATTCAAATGAAGAATAAGATGAGACTTTGTACGAAATGTATCATGTCAAGTATTCACGCGAAGGGAGAAAAGATGAAAAAGTAAATATCGGCACCAAATTCCTTACTTGTTAAATTCTTCGTAGTAAAAATACAGAAGCTATACAAACGATAAGTGGAAAAGACCATGAAGGACCTTTGGATAAATGGCGTCATTTGTTTTGTATTAAAAGGTGAAATGAGAAGCGTTGGACGGTTCCAAGAGTTTCCTCATGGAGGTTTCGATAATAACGATCAAAGGGTGCGCCAAGGGTGCGTCTACACACATACGTGCATACGTTATAGAAATACGAGGCATTCCATGCCAAGTAAGTTCTTTCATCCACTCATTTTTATAATATCTTTTTGTTGTTGTTCTTAAAATTCGACAATTTTTCAAAAAAATAGATGCAACTTTCCGAGCAATCAAAAATCCCAGCTTTTTTGGCGAGCAATTGAAACATTTTGATATGTGAACGCGGTTCCGAAATATTCAAAGGTCAGAACTTCGATTTTTTACACCAACTTCTATCGTTCGAAAGGTTATGTGTCGTTTCGGGCGTTGACCGGCAGGGATTGCCTCGGGCAAGAATCCTTTTTACATTTTCGTGTTTTGACATCCTAAGCCTTTAAGGTCACGATTCCACATTCTGGAAGAACACTGTCGTATTCGATGATCCAATATGTTGGACGACGGATAGACGAGAGCCACAAGACTCATGAGCGTCTTATACAAACAAAATTAGGTGAGCGAGCTCCTCTAATTGGTGGCTTACGCTTTTTCCTACCACGTATACAGGAGGATTTCGGTATTTCAATTTCTCTACAACCATAATCGCACCTTCAGGTCTTTTATGGGCTCATTGCTTTGGATTTCGGCTAAAAATAAATAAAAGGATACTCCAACAAAATGGAACACGACTGCGTTTGAGCCGTGGCCGTCTAGCGAATTTCTGCCACGCCAAAAATTTAGTTAACTCTAAATCTATACCGTAATTGAAATAATAATAATAATCATAATAACAATAATAATCATAATAATAACTACAAAGTAGATTCATTGAACCGATAGGAGTTTTTGTCCCGAAATTTTTATTGACTAGCATGCGTCATAGAGAAACTAAAGAAGTACAAAATTTAAATGTGTCAATGTATTTGAATGGAAATAATTTCAATCGCAACCGCATGAAAATGTTATATCAGCGGAACTCGACGATTGCAGACCAAACTGGTGTTAGAAACGGGTTAAAGTAGTTTATACGAGAAAGACTTGACTGGTATTTTCACGACAGTGAACTTTTCGAAGTACATGGTTATTGGAAAGGCTCTAGAAGCATACAAGACACGTTGAATCGATCGGCACGTTTACATTTTTCATAATGATTCTCATAATGCAACTGCAGTACATTTACAAGACTATTAGGTTTTTCTAAGCAATCTTCATTAATTTGATATACCTTTTTCCCCATTTTGTGGCGATTTTTATTCGAACGTAAATTGTTAATAAAAACTTCCTGCTGCTTCTGCGTGATACCAAATTCATTAAGTTTCCAATTCCTTTGGCTTTCTTCCGAACTCCGTTACTACGCTGACTTGTAGTTGCGATAAAATGAAAATTTACCGAAAAAATGTAATTCGATATTGAAAAGAACAAAAAGAACAAACTAGAATTTAGCAAAGGGCAGTTCTTAACAGTTCAAATGTACGCGAAAAATATTTTTGGTGCAGAGAATTCGAAGTGAGTAAAAATTCATAAGTGAGTGCACAGCGATATCTATGTCCACAAATCAAGGTTTTCTGTCGGAAAATGATAAAATCCCTAAATTGTGGTTAATCCTTAAATTTTCGTCGTCACTTTTGTTAACAAATGACAAACCCCAGACATTGAAAGCATAAAAAATGAAGGAAACTCCGGCCAATTCCCACATGCGTCTTTTCCCTCGCGAATTCGACCTTATTCCGTTCCTCGTATTTTTTTTTTTATAAGCTGCCGCAATGTCTACAATCGGGGGATTTGCTGCCACCAAAGCAGACACCGTCGAGTCTATTCCCTCGAGAGTAACAGCCTCACTTTAAGTTTTCCTCTCGCTCCAATTACCGCTCAAGTTCCGCTGCGGAGGTTAATTCTGCCCGCATCGTTCATCCAATGCAAGCGCTATATGGGTTCACATGCACTGACGATTCATCTAGTTCTACAGGAGACTGACTCCAACTGTCAGGTTGATAGCGAATTCGTGGAGTAATTAAGTCTAGATGAAAAGAAAACGACCCAGTGCAGAATATGATAACTGTTCTTAAATTTTTCGAAACTTCTAAACGTCCCTTGTGGTACCGAAAACCTGCTGATAACGTGTGCCGACAAATGTAATTAAACTCAACAAGCCAGGACAGCAGTTGAAAATACAAAAACACCATGAACTCCAACGAGGCTCTTTATCAAAAGACAAGAAAGCTTCGTTATAACGATTGCAGGGTGATTTAAAATCTACGTCGGGATTCGAGTTACGAATACCCTTTGAAGCAGATTAAATTCGCACGCATTTGATGAAACTTATTTCCATATATTTTATGCCCCATAAGCATACAAACGCGCACAAAGAAAATGATAAAATTCTATTTCGTGAATTATTGAAAAGACTAAACAGACACTTGATACTCTTTTCAGCGGCATGCGGCGATTTGATAAATCGCGTTCATTATGAATCCGCTTTGTACAGCGATATTATTTGAGCCTGCGTCGCAATAGGAAAGCGGTTTACGACACGCGTGGAACAGGATCACGTTTCGGTAGCGCCACAACATTTAAAACTCTGAAAGAGTTTGGGTGAAACCGACCAAACCTTCTCTGCAGAAATCGTAAAGAATCTGCTGTCAGTCTGCAACGGATCCACTGGCACTGGCAGGAGAATAAAAATTCAAGTATTTGGATCTCCGTGCACCATTTTCCAACAACTCTTGCTCTACGTGCACCGTATATTGGTGCGTTGGAGGAAAAACGAGCCCAATTACGCATGGTTGAATGAAGGGAATAGAAAAACCTGCTCGCAACAAGTTCCAAGGTTCTTTTGTTGAACTTCTTGCATGCAGAGAGAAGCACCATCAGATATTAGCAGAGGAATGAAAGATACTTTGTAATATCACCCCAAGATGCTCCGATGCCCCGTAGTGAGGGAGTGATGGGAGGGCATCAAAGGAAAGTTCAAAGATCGATACAACATCGCTCCATCAACTATAAGTTGAACTCCTTGCGATTTCTACATTCCAGAGATGCATATGGTAATGGCAAGTTTCCCCGGAAATTTGACTCGCGCCAGTTTCAAGCCGCTTCATTGACATTTACGTGGCAAGGGCAAAGAGGAATCAAGCACCAAAACGCGAGATGTTCTAAGCAAAGAGGTGTTCCAAATGTTGCAGCCTACATCGCCGCTTTTTTTTGTCTTTTATGTTGCGCCCCTCGAGTGGCGACGAAAAAATCCAACAACTACGCTTTAGTAAATGCTTCAATGGATGTGGGTCAGGCCGAAAAAATCACGGAACCTGAAAACTTGAATGATGCTAACGATTTTTTTTCTTTCAGTTTTGGCTCCGCCATTTCGGCTAAAATATAATCCTTTCGTTCGAGATTCGGGCAAACATTACTAACATTAGAAGCCGAAAAAAAGTTCTATAACAGCTGTCGAATGAGAGACATGGAAACGTCATATAAGTTTTCTGTTCAACTTTTGTCATTATATTTCACACCAAGTAGGATAATAATTCATAAAATTGTAATAAGATGAGCAACATTTTTCCCGCTCGAAAGATTCAGAGTCAGACGGCGGAAAATGTGTGTTTGGATAAAATTCGATAAAGCACCGAGGTCTGGAAAGTGGTGGGTGGTACGTCACCACTTCCATACCAAGCGATATTCGCACAAAGTTACTTCGTCTCATGTTCGTCGAGTGCCTGGAGGCTAGAAGCCCCGGATGCTGGTTACTCACCACCGAAGGGATAATCTGTGGGGTTGGCCGTTATAAAATCCATCTGTAGCCCATTTGGCCCGTGTGAGACTCCTCCCACGACGGATTCGAGAAACTCATGACACACGACCCGAGTTTACTAATAAATGAACTATGGATCTCACGTACCAACATATCGATACGTGAAAATGTGACTGGAGCAATTTCTGAGAAGGGGGAAATCGATAGTGGAAAGCCGCGGGAGAGATTATTAAATTTCGATGGACGAAGATCTGGTTTCAATCTCTTGATGTTCGACCAGGTATTCAATAATGTAATAGGAAAAACTAGAACTGAATTTTTCGTCCGATCACCGCATGAGTTGTCATCATATTAAGCCTAAATGCGAACCTACACGAGTATGCTGCATATCGTCATTAAACTAATGCAAAGCAAAACTCTAATCGCTATACCGTTGGAAAATCGAAGTTGAGTGCTGGATACAAATCTAATCGTACGCACCCGTACCTTTTCAATACTTTCGATACATTTATTTGTTATTAAAGCAATCAACCACAATCTTTTTACGAGATGAGCGTAAAAAATGGATACTGGCTTGGGTATATCGCGAATATCGCGACAGCGATATTCTGGGATGCGAAAGAAATGTGTAACAAATCGACTGATGATCCTAAAGTTTATCAGAACCATCACTCTAAAGGAACATCAACAGTCTGATGTAGTTTTTTAGACCGAAACGTTACGTGACGCATGAATAAAATATTAATCATACGCAGTGTGCAAGACAAACCGCATTTTGCTATACGACAGACCACAAGTGTATAGTGCAAGTTTCTTGTGGCTTCAAGTATACTTGACAACCAATTTTGAGGTCCTACATAGACACTGAAAGGAACACATAGAAGACAAGGACATGGAGAACGCGATACACGACGTCGTTGCTTCTATTCATTGCACACCAAAATTACCAACAAAGTGGCGAAAGGACAAGTCCAAGTTTCTCTACTCAAGTGTCTATTCGAGTCTATTCGTTCATATCTAAATCCAGGATAAATGAGAATGTTAGAAATAGTGTCCTGAAATTGTATCGAGGAATTGGTGTACCGTACACTTGTGTAGTTTAAGTATTGCCTACAATAGTTATATGATGCTTCTATATTTCAGAGCTATTGGGCGTGTACAACTGAAAACCTAAATGTCTTCGATTTACAACGTTGCATGGACTAGCAAACGATGACAGTGATGGTCTCACAACTTCGTACGGTAAGAGCGTGTGAGGCGTTACGGTTAATCGTTTAATCACTTTCATGTTTACATAACTATTATCTACGCATATACGGAGGTGAATCTCCATGTGACTGCGACATGACCCCGTTTCGAGAGTCCTGTGTACGATAAGCATAGATGGTGGATTAGAGAGGGAATCTTCTTCATAAATATTGTGGACCGTCATGTCCCAGATGAATGAGGAGAATGCAGAAGTAATCTTTCGTCAGAGATGAGGGATTCTAGTGAACGATGTTAATGGTGGATTTGCTCTATCTGCTTATTTCTCGTAATCCCATGCACCCACATACACCTCGCTGTGTGTACGTCGCTCTACACAAAATACGCATTTCATCGTAGCACAAATGATAGCGGATTTTTATTGTGGAATTGAATCACGCACCAAGGTTGTTGTATATCCATCTCAAACCCTAAGCAATTACGAATTCAACTTTGTATTTTAGTTGCGTTCGATTTTAGACCAACAACCAGCGCTATATATTATTTTAGACTCTACTTCCGAGTGGTTCTGACTCGATTATACATAAATGCAAGTCCAAGGGATTAGTTACGTATCAGCTTTTCAGCAGTTTCCCCGCACCCTCGGCAGTAAAGTCGAAATAGTTCAACTGCTGCAGCCGCAAAACGATTGAACAGACAGAACATTGTAGGTACACAAAAAAAAAGGTGAATAACAAAAAGACGAATCATTTCAAGACGGGCACAAGATATACTCAGAGCTAAAAGAACAGCACAATATTGTGTACGTGAAATCTGTTGGGAAAAGGTTAAAAAGCAAAAGAATTAACTGCACGTAACGCCTGCTAGTAGCAAAGAGTACCAGGTACGTTGGATGAGGTTTCAAAAGAATGATACAGCGAAGTATCCCTCGCTGCCGCCACGCTCGTTGTCTCGTTCTTTATTTAATCTTATCCAACGATTTATTAACCAAGAGAAGAAGTTATAGATATCGTGTGATGGAAGCCGCAGAATCGGGATCGATCGCAAGTCGAGGCAACGCTGCACCGAAAGGTTTTTACGGGTTTTCCCTGAGGAGTGAACGGGAGAAAACGGACGGTCACAGACAAGTGAAAGCAACCGTGAGCCTAGTTGGAAAGCTCAGAGGTTATTCGTGTTGCAGTTCGAATATCTAGAAAGATATCAGAGAAGCAACATCAGTCAATGAGCATACCAGGGTGGATAATCCATTTGAGCGGAGTTCGGGGATTCGGGCTGCATGTACCGGTCTCGAGAGTCTCTATATTTCCCCTCGCGTGTAATGGATTAAAGCTCGTCGAACCGATCTAATAGAAATATGTCAACAATGATGAGAGATACTTCAAAAAAGCTTTGCCTGGATCAACATCGAGACCGTAACAGATTAATAAGAACGATGATACTTGGGGGAGAAAAAACTGTCCCCAAGGTGAGTGCGACTGAAAGAGACAAAGATCGCAACATTATAGACTTCCCCACTGTTGTTTCATTGTTATAGAGGATCAAAGAAATCCGCGTCCTTTATGAACCTCTTCGGGATTATGTAACTTTCGACATGTACCCTAATTCATCGATTAATCTAACCCGTAGAGATTATACGCGTTCTAAACCCGAATCCGAAGCCATACTTCAGTATAAAATCAAGGACAGGGTTGCGTTAACCAAATTAGTACTATTTTCATTATTGTCACTCGAGGCTTTAACGAGAAATTCCGTAAAATGAGAGAAGTACCTGCTTCCTGAACACGGCAGCGAGCAAGGAGTTCGAGCTGACCTACTGCAGTGAATAATTTATGCTTTCAGCAAAGCTTCGAAGCTTTTCGGAGCTGACGATAGTAATCCACGCCGAAGCTCGAGGGCCCAAGGATGTCGAACTCCCAATGGGTCAATGCGATTTATAAGCAGCCGAGGACTGTCAAGCGTCACTCAACTGATGATTAAAGCGACTCTCTTATACAAATCTTTGTGCAAGATATTTCGAATGTGACGCAATAACTTTGGTATACGCATTCACGGCTTCTCTGTATATTGTTATTGATTACGAGTGTTCCGCGGAACACGAAGATCGTACGTTAAACTGATATGTTACACCAATGGATCGATATAAACCCATGACGGCGGCAGCTTGAACGAGTGCACTCCAGATACGTCCGCGCGACACGACTAGTCGAGAGTGTCAACTGAGTAAGCACTGCGGGGAAAGAGTGAAGGACAGAGAGAATATCGGGAAGTTCGCAGGAAAGTATCTTGAACGAGCAAACACCTGAAAGACTTTCTCGATCTCGTTTACGCGAGTGAAGCATCGTATCAGTGATGTAATCTATTCAATAAAGAGTATTGAGCCTTTCAAAATCATTTACGAATGTCGCCAGGCATTTCTGTTCTAACGGATATTCATTGAAATGGTTTTGCTACTATCGCGAATTAATTATGGCAGTGACTCGACTTCAAGAGTTTCTCGTTTTGTTCACGAACTATCAACTTTCACAGGTTCAACCCAAATGACTTAATAATAGCCCCCATTCCCGTCCTACTTAGTCGCGAAGGTCGTATAACCATTTCAACTGTCCTGTTACCCTTTACCCACCAGCTGGTCCGAAAGTCATGAAAGCGGAGAGATCACCGTTGTCAACCACTATTATGAGAATTAAAGTATCGTCCCAGACCAAATGACACCAACCATGGCATAGAGTTGGAATAAATGGCAGCTGATCAACACAGTGCTGATAACTACAATCGGGCGAATCAACTCACCTCGGTAAACATTAATGATTCACCAGATCCATGAGGTTCGAAAACACACGAATCGCAAAAAACAACTGACACCATCGGATTACGGACCGCGATATTATCGACCGTGAACTCGTAATACGTTTTTTCCCAACAGCGGGATCGACAGACATACAATACCGTCGAACCAACAAATCATCCACATATAACTGTCGATAACCCCGCGCGTTACATACCACGTTTCAGACTAAACATTTTGACACAAATGACAACACTATTTGTCAATACACCCATACTCTCTCTCTCTCTCTCTCTCTGTATTCCTGCTTGTCGATCCGACAGTATTCCCAATCGTTTCAGTTTCTCCGGCATATCACTGTCGACGACGTGCCGCTTTTATCCCCTTGTTTCTCGTATCCCTCTTCCATATCCCTCTCTTTCTTTCAACCCTTTTTCATGCTTTTACGTCGTTCTAAACTCGGTACAGCTTCGGCTCAAGTTATCAGAGCTTGAACTTGGGTTCTTTTTTTTACTTTCTAACCTATGACCAGGTGTCGTTATCAACCTAATCATTTTATTGCCTGCGTAGAAATCATTTTTATAGAGATCTCTGTCTTGCGTAACTCAAAAAACATATGAAATCAGAATAAAGCCATTTAACGCATACATGCGGTATCTCAAATAATTGAGGAGTCTTATAATACGAGAGTATATCGAGAATCAACTTGAAGGCGTGGCTTAAAAGAATGACCGCGGCTTAGAGCGGCCATATTTGCTATACATAGTGATAGAAGCGACGGGCATGAAGCAGTTAGACGATTGGCCGCCAGGGGTCAGGATGCCATTTGTGAGTTCCCAATGCGAGTAGTAAATCAACGGCAAGGCTGTAAAGCGTTAGAAGTCAAGTGCAGAAAAAAGTGACTTGCTTCCGTGCACTGAATGTGCGAATAGTCCCAAAAGGCTGCTCGATCATAGCGATCGTAATATGATGATAGTGAGCATGGGAACAGTTTGATACTGAAGCATTTCTTGATGTTTCTTCCGAATAGAAGTTTACGTTGCTTTTGAAATAAAGACCATTTAGCTATATGAGATGAATTCGAACGTTCCCAATAATCCTAAACAGGATAAATTTTTTAATTACAACGATCGAACTAACCCAATGCAGTTTAAACTTCGTGATTGAAATTCTTAGACATCTAAAGTTCGAAAATCTTCCAAGCAAAAAAGAATTACAACCCGTCTTCATTTTCATCTGCGAATTCATCGTAAAATTTTTTTCAAAAAACCCTACGGTATTTTTGAATGAGAAAACTGAAACCCTTGAATTGCGCAATTCGAACCCAATAAAGCGCAACATCAATAGGACGACGCATCAGTAGGAATGGGTGCAGCATCGCACAAGAAGGAGTTTACGAGGGACACCGTTCGAGATAATTCCACATTTTCGCTACATGAAATGTTATCTAACATTCTCCTATGGACGAGTTTGATATATACATGAAATAGATGTCATATTTCATGAATAGATTCTGAGCATGTTTGACGTAATTTGTTGGCGGCAATATGTGGTTATCTGTGTATAAATAAACGGTCGTGGGTATTGTTAAGATCCCGAGGTGTTAGATTATTTTTGTTACCATGAGCAGATACCGTGTGAATACTGTCGTATGCATGTAGATGGTGAACCCGATATAATTCCACATTTTCGCTAGACGAAATGTTATCTAACATCCTCCTACGTATATGAGTTCGATATGTACATTAAATAGATGTCATATTTCATGAATAGATTCTAAGCATGTTTGACGTAATTTGTTGGCGATAATATGTGGTTATCTGTATATAAATAAACGGTCGTGGATCCTACAGCGTTAGATTACTTTTGTAACCATGAGATACCATGTGAATACTGTCGTATACATGTAGTTCGTAGACGGTGAACCCGATACCAGATTAGAGCGATTAAATACGACACTTCGTTTGATGATAACACCGTCGCTTATAGCGATAAGCTTGCTCTCATTCACGTCTTTCACACAACCGAATCTCGTCGGAATTCCTTATGAAATATGAACATAATGACCAGCCATCTACGCTAACGGCATGCATTGAGCCAACTACACACGTAACTTCCATATTCAACCAACAATGTGAATTCAAAATTCGTAGTAAACCGTCAAGATACATTTATTTATACCAGACCTAATGAGATTTAATATGAATTAATACCAAGTTTCATTGAAAACGACAAACTTTGACGCGGTACGTCACAAGTTTTTGTTTTTGTACGGAACTACTACGAAATTAAATAGTGATTTTGCAGGGATAATTACGGTTGAAAGCAGACTTTTTTATGTCATACATTTTTCGAGCTCGAAATTGCGAAGGCAATTATTAATTTTTCCTTTAGAGTTCATAAAAAAAATATCATTCCGATCTTCGTAGTAGTTAGATGATAAATAATTTTTATATTCATGATAAAATAAAGCATTCTATTATTTATTTAGATGAGGGAATTGCGGAATTATCAAATAATGACTGTTTATGATTTTTCATATTTACGAATGTCCCAGGAACCATGCAGAAGTAAAAAACACGGTACATGATGTTCGAATGGTAGTTCGATAATCATAAAACCGCAAAAAAAAAAAAGGTTGAACGACGTAAGCAACACTTTGATTCAAAAAGTGAATCGAAAAGTCAGACTTTCGGTAAATCCGTCCAAATTTAAGGACACGAGTACTTGAGTGCCCTTCGTTCGTTAAATGAGATATCAAGATAATAAAAATTAAGTATATTCATTGTATCTTTTGTGTGTACTATAGAACGGAATGATTTTAACAGCTTGATAGCTCTCTCCGCTATTATGACTTCCTTCACGCTAGGGGTCGTCGATAAACACCACCCATGAATCGGCAAACTGTCGGATATGCGAGGCGTAACGTTATCCAACCTGCTGCCCGCGACCGCAATGAATTTATCGACTTTGGGATGAAGTTATATACCCTTGAGGGACAGGGCGAGAGGCTGTTTCGCTTCCGGTGAACCGATAGTCGTTCTCGACGATTGAGCCTCGTCATTGAGTCAAAGAAAATATTGTTTGTATCGACGAGTCACAGTAAATCAGAAATGAAAGTAACAAATAACACCCGAAATGATCGACGAGGAATGTTTGGTCACGAGAAAATTGCTGGAAGCAATAAATGAGATCAAAAGGGTATGTCACTTGAGCGAAACAATTTCTAAAATATTTAATGGGAGCTGTTATGAATTAAACTCATTTGGCGAAATAATGAAGCAATATGGAAAGAATAATTCAATGATACGTTATTAAAAATGGTGCACATAGCAAATGCCACACACGAGCATTACATGGCCCTAAAATAATTTCATCACAATTCCTCTGTCAATGAAGCCTTCGGGCTATAAATTTGCGTATAAATAGTGAGAGATTCTCGGGGAATGAATTGATAGGTGAGAGCACGATGTTTCGGTAATTTGGCAACTACTACTCGCCTAAAATTCGAAGCAATTTAATTGAACAAGAACTCTACACATCAAGGCAATTTGATGAATATTGTAGGCACGGATCGTGCGTATAAGTTGTCACTGTTGTTGAGTGTACATGAAGAGCCGTACACACAGTGTATAAAAAGGTAAAACTTGAGAGATATGAATAGTTAATCTCTCAAACGATGCCATTACACTGATTGCCCTGAAACTCCAATGATTTTTCCGAATAGATAAATCGTAGAGTCTTGAAAAAAATATCAATATATATACGCGCAAGAAGCAGCCGATAATTTACACATGTCAAAGGTGTTATATTTTCATTTATTCCGTGAATTAAAAAATGCCTAAAACTACCAACAATTTTTCCTCTCATTTGCTTTCGCATTGAGGCTCAAAAAAATCGTCTTCTCTTTTATCAAGACCTAATAAGCAATAAGAAAAAATGTGCTCTACCCAGACAGAAAAATCATATTCACCAGTGTTATTCCTTCGTGGCACCCTCCATGCCCATTCATGTAGGCATCCACCCACACCTACAAATATACCGTACGGATGCTGAACGGCAAGTTTACGCATAAACTCGATGCATCGAATTCATAGAGGCATAAATTGCCGAATATACCCGTAGCCCATACAACAAATGGGGAGTAGAGGCGAATGAACGCCGTACACCGTACGGAGTTACCGATAGAAAGAGTACGATATAGAAGCGGTAGTAGTGGTAATAGGGGTGCGCCGGCGGCTACAGGGATGAAAAATGAGAGAGAAAGAGAGCAGCAATGCTCGTAGTAGTGGTATATATTGGTGTCTATATATTATACAGAGTAGAGAATTCTCGTGGGCCAACGGAGGCTTGGCCGAATGATCGATCGCGCCCCAGGCATGGGACGTGCCTCGCGTGCCATCCTCCATTGTCGCGACACCGTGTACGTACGTACAGGATTTATAAAATATTACTACACACGCTATATCATTTTGTTCGTGTGTACGTGCTACATACGCCTTTGTACAGAGAAATATTGTTGTGTACACATCAACAGGGTAATTGTGCGAGAACGAGAACGGAAGAGTAAAAGTGTTGGCTAAACAAATAAAAATAGACACCTTGCGAAATGAAATTTAGTTTTTAAAATTGAATAGCCTGCTCGTCGTGCTCAACAACCTAACTCTTCGTGAAAGCATTGTTTCGTCAATTTTGGAAGCGGGTTATTTTCAGCCCGAGTCCGACCAAGTACCCTGGCAATTGCACGTCCCACAAAATTCCAAAAAAATATGTTTTTTCTCGAATGTGGAAAAATTGAGAGCTACACCTGCCCGAAAATGTTATTAGATCTTCAATTTGCTGATGCATTTCTCCCGAAATAACTTCTGCCCTCGAGAGGATAGAAGATGCTTAAATTTTACATTACGTCTTCAATTTTTTCATTATTGTGTACAACGTTTTTAAATTGAATTGAAAATTGCAATTCCATCAGAAAAAATTCAGAAATATTAACGGGTAGTGTTGAAAATGAAAACTGCTTGAAATGCTTCCTGACATTGAATGGATTATAAAGCTTATCGATCAGTCAAAAATACTATTAAAGTGACGTTTCAATAACATGCTTGACGAAGAAGAATGGAATTTCGGAGTCAGCGATGGTCCATGGTCTTATTATAAGTCAACAAAGAAAAAACACAACGTTCCTGGCAACATTCGCGACCTGTAGATATTTTGGCACTTTAAGAATGACGAAAGAAGGAAAACTTGAAGAAAAATACAGCTCAAGTAGAAGAGACAGAAAGTATATGTAATGGGGGTTAATATGTAACGAGACGTTGTTATTCATGAAACTGTGAACTTTTTACTATTCTTAGACGATGACCAGAGAGTTGAATTTTTCCAGCATAACTGCAGCGAGACAATATTGAAGTATTTTTTTCTGCTTTAAGTCTTTAAGGAAAAGGTTGATAACCTCATGAGGTCAGGACTTCGAAATTGCATCACGAACCCATTGCCCCAAATCGTCAAATTTCTATAATCGAATTTCGAAAATCCATCGGTTTGTATTTTACACCTATGTACGATTTCTTTTCCAGAATGCGAGTAGATAGTTTTCGGTCTTATCGCGAGACTTCACGAGAACCTTTTTCCCGTTTTTTCTTTTTAGAATTTCTTCACAATAATCGAAGAACTGCGAGAAGGGCCAGAGCCGAGAACGGTCAACACGCTCTGGTCCTCGACCGTTCTCAGATGTTTTCGCTAAGAGTGGAGAGCAGACATTATTAGAAATGGCTTATATGAGGGTTATGTGTGTTGGTGCGAGAGCGACGTGCAGCCAAAGGGAGAAAGTGGACCAAGTCTGGCTGCAACGAGGTAGATTCGCCAATTTCGATGTTCACGTATAATATCGGTTGGTTTGCACAGGAGCTTTTATTGCTCCGAAACAGGAAGATTCGTAAACCGTAATTAAAATATTCTCCTCACGAACTCGAACATTCAACAATGAGGAAGTCGTTTTGTACGGCGAAGTAAAAAATTCTATTTCACTGGAAAACCATGGAGCCACGAGCCCAAAGTTTTTACAAAGAATTACATGAAACTTGAAAAATCGTCCGAGTCCCTTTATGGAAACGAGCTGCTGTTCACTTTTGGATTTAACGATTCATGTATCGAACAACTCTGAATGAACCGTTCTACGTAAGCAAGAAATTTATATAATTCCATAGTGACGATGAGAACATTGGAGTAGCCGAATATGAGAAAAAAATCACGCTCGATTTTTTATTAAGAAACGGAACTTAGAAATGAAAAAAAATCTTGTATTTCGCATGTAACAACTGCAAACCCCTTGAATGAACAATTGCGAAAAGAATGGAATTTAAAAAACTTTTTAATTCAATGAATTTCAATGTGTATACGAATAACATAAACAAATTCTATTCTGAACTATTTTTCAGTTGCTACACGAATTTATTTAATCGTTCGAGAGAATAATAAAGCGGATTGGAATTCGACCCGGCCATGAACCGAGGGTTGTTCGTATCGAGCGATTTTTTCGAAAAAAATAAAAATGTCACCCCCAATCTTTCCGGGTGCGAAATGCACCGAGAAAAAAACTGAATCACCGGAAGCGTTGTAAAAATCGTGGGTGTGTGAAGGCTTGTGCCAGAGGATTACGTATCTATGGGCCGTTCCATTTAAATTCCGAGAGTAATAATTTTGTTTAAATGTTCGTTGGCGAGTCAAAAATGTCCAGGAATTAATTGGAATTATTCAATCGCAAACTTTCAACAGAAAAGATTTGTAAGAAAGTCGTCTTTATAAAACTCATGAATTTTTTTGCCATCTTCTAAAAATTTATCGCGAAAAGCCCTCTATTTTGCGAAGGTACCTGGAAAAAATATTGAGAAACAGTATCGTCGGATTAACCATTCGCAACGATTTGTTTTTCCGATGTGATTTGTTTTACACTGTTGGAACGTGACCGCTTGAAAATCGATATTCGCTTTTTCTATTGGCTTCTGTAAATTTCATCAATATCAATATATCTACACTTGCTGAATTAATTGCCCGATGTTGTATTTTGTCGTACTCGATAAAATATACATTTTTTCTGAATTCCTACTACTTTTAAAATCGTTTTTTCAAATGATATTGTTTTAATTAATACCAGCTGTGCCCACAGTTTCGTCCGCGGTGAGAAATAGCGTTGTTAATGCAACGATGCAATTACTATATGGTATTTCATCATTCGTTCACCATTTGGAACATGATTTTTGGGTTATTCTACTTTTTCACCGCAAATCCTCTTTATTTTCGAAATATTTTTACATTGATAATTCATAACTTTCTACGCATCTGCATTTTTCTATTTCAAGGAAATGGAATAAAAATAAAAATTGAATATCTCTAAAAACCAATTCGTCGGATTTTCAAACAGCGTAAAACCTTGAGTAAATCTTTATTCCTTTGAAAGCTTTATTCCTGTGAAAGATTCATTGAAATCGTAAGCTTTAAAAACGTAAACTTTTTGCCTGTGAAAAATTCTTGTGTGAATTGTAAGCTTTATTCCTATGAAACGTCCATTAATATCACTTCAGTGATTCTCGCGAGTGAAAAACGACCGAACAAAGTTTCGCATTAAACTTTTACATGTAAAGAGATTATTGTTTTAATAAATTCATATCCTTTGAATGGACAATGAAATCTGCATGAACAACCCAACAAAACAACAAAATATTAATGCCTCAAAAGAAAATTTAATATTGATTCGTTCTACCATTTTATCAAGTCTTCATTTTTTCGTTTGTCTTAAATTTATTTGTCCAGTGTGAACGTTATCGTCGGTAACCTGTTCATTTAAGAAACACGATAGCAAGAGATTCGATTACAGTTTCCTTATCCCCGGCCGCTTAATTCTTTCTTTTTAAATACCGTCCAAGTTCTTACATCACCAGCATCGTTAACTTTCTTTTTGTTCCTTAGCGCAATTTGTTATTTCTAATTAAGAATGAAAAAAACCTTGACCTGTACTCCCGGCACAGCATCTTGAGCGTTGTACGAGGTTTTTATTAAAATTTACATGACAACACAACAATTGACGACAATAGCTTCATTATATATTTACTGTTAAATCAAAATTTGTATACAGTTCAGTACAAATTAAGTTTTATACTTAACGTTTATGACTTAGCCTAAGATTACCATTAGCTTATTTAAAAATATTCCTACAATAAATAATATTAGTTGCTCTACTACTTAAAAAACTTTCACTTGATTCAAATGACGCTAACATTAAAAAATATGACAAACTTAATATCAAATATATATATAATAACAAACCAATATCTGAGCTCACAACGAAAACAAGAATTGCAGTATTTTGGGGCTTTCCCACGACACAAAAACTACAATTTTAGCCCAGCAATGACAGTGGGATTGGCACTGATCGAATTTTTATTGCACTCCTAAAGCTAAATCTAAAAAACAAAAAATTACAAACAGTTCTGTGAAGCGTTACATTAAAATACAATCCTGAATATACAGCCATCAATTTACAGTTAATTATTTTCCTTTTTTTTTCATGAAAATAACATAATCTTATGCTCGTGGTACTCGTGGTAAGAATTGCCACAGACATATCTAAAGTCAAACGAAATTAAATGAATCGAAACCTCTCAGAAGCTCGGGGATCTCACAGGTGTATAGTTATTCAAGCGGTGAAACCTCGAACTGCAATCGATAAAGAAGAAAAAAAAACTAACATAACGCGTTAACCTGCATAACGCGATACTTCTCTATGTCGAATTATACACTCCGAGAGTGTTATAAAGGCTTACCTGTATATCGCTTGCGACTCTACGCCTAGTTTCCATTTTAACACCGAATATTATTGCGCAACCGATAGCAAGAGTTATTATCAAGTGAACCCCCACTACTTGCGTGCTGTCACATATGTCAAAGTTTCGATGCATATTCTTAAATATCTATGTACCTATATGGTTAATGTGTTGTATGCCAATTATCAAAAAATTACAATTCTTCTCAACGAAAGTGTAATATTTAACTCATCACTAAAATAAGTTCAAACAATCATTGCTTTTTAGTTAAAACTTCTGTTGCTAACTTGATTTCACAGTTTTTTGGTACATTTTTTCTAATTTTTCTAATAATCGAAAACTACAAAATGGCTTGATTAAAAAACCCTAACATTTGCTTTTGGAAACTTTGTCGCATTTAAAGTCGAAGAAAAAGGTTTTTTTTTTTAAATCAGAGATATAAAAATATTCAAATGAAGAGAATCATTACTCGACGTTAAATAAAGTTGAATTAAGCCATGAAACGAGAAAAAAACTTGGCATTGAACAACTACATGTTTTTTTTTGTCAAAAAGTTTACTTTTGAACGAAAGAGCAACCATAAAAAAAAAAAACCATTTGTATCAAAATATTACGCGTTGCTATATTGTTGCCTTTTTGTCTTTATTATTTCCTAGCAACTGTAATAAAACTTATAATGTCGTCCATTTGTGGTTGTTTTTGAGATTCATTACATCCCAAAGGGACTTTCACTAGGAATTATATAAAACCATGCTTGCTAAGAACCAAAATGCTGTTGACATTTCCACGAGATAAGAAGAGAAATAATTCTGAATAAACGTGTGCGCGGTTAAACTTTCCTTCAGGTCATTCGGTTATGTTTCCGGCGGCATGCAATCGCAGAGTCTCAAGGTCAAGTACGAGGTCAAGTAAGCGTGTATATTCAGCGAATATGCGAGATTAAAGATAATTCGCTCGAGTGAATCTATGAGTCAACAATGAGAGACTCTGTTTGGAGGCCGAATAATATTCAAGGCATAGGGTAAACAACAAAATATGATGAAAGATAAGGATCTCGTTAGGTCTAAATCATGGTCACTTCACATCCAACTCCAAAACCGTTGGCCAAAAAATAAATAAAACTCGATCGTGCATTTGACTTTTAACGGAAATTTATCGTTAGTGTAGAACGTAACACTTTTTAAGCATCCGAGCCAAAAATAAAATACTGCACACATGCATTCGAAAAACGTGCAAACTTTGTCACCCTGTAAAAATATTTCATGATAAAAGAGATTAATCAATCGACCGAACGAATGAACAAAGGTTTGGAAAACAAGACAAGCGAAACGAGCCAGAGGCAACTCTCGTTCGAGATTTTTCATGACAGTGCGAATATCCGGTCATGGAAAGCTTTCAAAATCGAAATAATGACAGCACGTAATTAATAGCTTTACGAAAATGTATTTAGAAACACCCCTGCGGGTATAGAGGAAAGAAAAAAAGAAAAAAATTGACCTATCGACCATATTTGCCAATCGGCCAGGCACGATATTGATTTTCGAGTACATTGGGTTATTTGGCGTCGAGATGTTGCAGTGTCCCTTGATCTAGAACCTCGAGGTCGTAGCGGAAAAGGCCTAAAAAAGAAATAAAAAGCAACAAAAATAAGGAGAGAAATAAATAAAAAGAAAAAAGGCAAATGATACGGAACGGAATCAGGAAATTTTGTGGAGTATTAATGTTCAGCGATTGGTAATTAATATTTCTATCGAATTAATGGAAATCAATGTTTTTTATATTTACTTCGAGGGTTTCTTTTACCACGATTACGACTCGATGCATGTTCGTAAACTTTTTCATAATAAAACGAAGCGAAAAATGGATCAAAACCAATTCTCCTATGAATCGACCTCAAATCGACCTTGAAAGGCTATCGTTCCGATATAATATTTTCCAACTACGTTCATAGCAAAACGAAAAATTTAGCGAACCAAAACAGTCTCAACGTCGTAGTCTCGCTACAGTCGCGTTCGGAAGTTTACTCTCCGGTTAATTTTTCACAACTTGGACATACGTATTGGGAAATAATATAATAATCTTTTTATACCTTATGGGACAGTGAGAATAATTATTGAATAATTTTCTGAGGTGTTCTATAAATACAAGTCAGATTTTATGAAATAGAAAATTAATATTTGACGTTCTCTGAATAAATTCCCAAAAATACCTATTTTTCCGTCTGCCACTCTGCCAAAACCTCTCAACTATGTTCGTATGATAACGTACTTCAATCAAAATCAGTAAAAATGATTTTACAGTTCAGTTTCGAGAGTGGAAACATGAGTGACGAATATTTCAATTTGCATTCACTTGCATGAAGTTTAAAGTGCCAGAATATGATTCATGATAACTGTGAGCTCTCGTTTACGACATAATTTGCGATCGGAGGAGAATCATGTGGGAATAAATTCCAGGTGAGGTAAATGGATACCCTTCGATGAACCGGAATCGTTCGATCAAGAGGTCAACGAGATAAAAATGATAAAAATAAGAATTGCGAGGCAACCGAAAAGCTGATTTTTGATAATGGTGAAAATGACTTTTGGATCGTGCATGAAAGTTGACGAGGCGAAAGAATAAAAACGTGGCGAAAAAACTGACGCGAAACTGGGTCAAATGACGTAACGAGGAGAGCCACGTACATCGCATTCTGCTGTAGGAGTATACGGACAATGTTTAAATATGAGCAATATCGACCACTCGAAATATTTTCCATCGACTATTATCATATTCATATGCAATTACTGGCGAGCTAAGCAAAAAATGACATAAAGAGAAAAAAAAACAATTGATTAATAGTTCATTCACCATTGCGGTCTCGTCTTCGTGTTCATTTTCTTTTCAATTTTCAATGCCACACTTTCCAAACGAATTTCAAATCAACTTTTCACAAAGACGATCAATTTTATGACTCGCGAGCGAATACTATCCAAGATTTTTTCGCGTGAATGAAAGAAAAAGCATTTTCATTCGCTTCTCGATTTTTATTCTCGCGAAAATAATATAGGAGCAGCGAGAACCGCGCGGGTCCTCGAAACCGACTTCAAGGAACTTTACCAAGAAAACGCAATATCCTCAAATCGATAAAGTTTCATGAGTTTCTCAAAGAAATTTTGGCTTTCTCGAACGCACCACTCGTAGTCCTGTCTGTTGTTATGAGATCTTATCAATGATGTTGACACAAGAACGCGACGAAACATTTTTTTCAATCATTATTTTTATGATATTCGTAATTAACCTCATTTTTTTACCACATTCAGCTCTTTTAGGTTCCAAAATATATTTTAACATCATTAACCACTGCATGTCAACATTTTCATATTGATAATGGGCTTCAATAAAATTTTAAAAAAGCGTAGCAGTTTCGTTTATTTAAAAGATGCAAATTTCGACATCACAGATTTTACGCGATGAGATACTCAAAATACATTAAAATTATCAACGATAAACACACGTCAGCTGCACACAATTCTAAATTTGTACAAGCAGTTGAGAGTTTTTCTAAATTCCCTTTAAAACACAATGTTCATTTTTCCCCTGTAAAGTTACATTATATTTTTTTACTTTCATTTAAATGATTAACGAAAATTTGAAAAAATGTTGAGGTTTAAAAACCATCCGTGATAAATAAATATCGAATCGTTAAAGCCGAAAAACAAACGTTCAAAAAGACACGAATGTGCTGGAAAAATGGTCAGAAAGTTTGCGATCAAAATGGTCAAAAAGTAAAAAAACAGTCTCAATGTCCGGGCTAATGATTTGAATTGAAAATGAATTCACTATTATTTGTCGCTAAATTTATTGGACTAATTTGTCTGGTTTGAAGAATAAACCATTTTGAACTGACCTGCTGGAATGAACAAGTAATTTTGTAAATGTTGGTAATTTCGTGTCGCTCGCATTAAACTTGGGCGTTTGAGAACAAATGGGTCGTTATATTGTCCCGCAGGACCAAGCTCTATAATATAATTTCTAACAATGTCAACGAGTTTGAATGTACGACATTTTCTAACTTGTGGAAAAATAACATAACATGATTATGAAAGAGCACAATTGAAACATTTTCATTTCAATAAATTCTTCAACAACATAATGCCTACGAATATTTGTGTATTCAATACTATAAACGACGTAAAGAAAAAAAAAGACTTCCATTATTAATTGGTGTTTTTTAGTTGATATTTTGACATTTTGATTTTTATTTTTATAGATAATCCAAAAAATAAAAACCGTGTTTATGACAAAAGCGTTTTTTTCATTGATCAATCGCACCGGAATGGCCATAGCTCACAGTTATTTTCACATATTTTATTACGAAAAAAATATGGAATGCTCATCAAAATGCTTTTCGATAAATTTACTTCAATAAAAATAAAATATTCTTCGAACGCAAAGGAAAAACAAATTGATAGACAGCTCTTTGGGATTAACTTGTCGAGTTTGAGTTTCAGAAACTTGGTGTAGTCCGAAATGAAAAAAAAAACAAAAACAAAAAGACAGAAAATAAAAAATAAAAAAGTTATTAGTCATCAAGAGATAATAATACGCGTAGAATTGACAGTGTCGTATATTTTTCTATATTATAATATGTTTATAAAGCGTTTTGTCACGAAAGAATACAGCGATAAGAATAGGGTTGAGAGTGTGTGACTCGGAATTCCGTGTCACGGAAGCCTCAGTGTCGGCGGCTCGTAAATTTTTTTTCCAACACGATAAAGAGAAGAGGACATTGAATATGGACGCGTATATACACCTGAGTAGTATGTGTGAATAGAAGAAAAAAAAAAATTCCACGGTGATGAAAAAATGGACGGATGAACCGAGGGACTGTTGTAGGTGCTGGCGAAAAATCGCCAAAAGAAAAAGCAAAAAGAATGTACAACCGAGAGGCCGCGGGGGATATAGTTACGCGAACGATGGACGTTCGAAAAATCTTTTTTCTTTCTCTCTTCCTTTTTTATCCGTTAAAGTAATATTTATTAGCCGTCTATCAATTATTATGATAACTCGCTTCGAAGGGTTCCTCGACTGACGTAAAGTTTTACTTTGGTTGGAAGAACCACGAGCCGCTCGAGCCGTTGAAAGATTCGCGGAACATCAACGTTCATCAACTAAACGATAAAGCTCACTTTCAGTATTTGCCTTTGTTTTGTTTTGTTTTTTTATCTTCGTTTGAAAAAAGTATAAATAATCATAATGTACACGTTTTCAAGTGGATGAAATAATTCAACATTCGTACTAATCGTTCGTAGAGTGAAATCACGTAGATAATTGAATAAACATTGATTTAAAGTCGACAGCGAAACGTTTTGTTTGTATTAAATTCATTTGTGATGAACCAACGTTTAGATAGATTGAAAGTGAATTTTTGGTTATGTCTTGCGGGGTCGGAGTTCGGGGAAAAAGCGTAGGAAGGACAATGTCCCGGCACCGGGGAAGGGGGATTGTTCAGTGTCACGCTGGCTTCGTTGTCAAACCGCGTGTCGTTTTTCCCCCACCATTGCCACCATAGGGCATATAAGTAAAATGATCGATAAGTTGGCGGAACCGGGCGCTCGCTCGCTCGCTCCTACTACACTATTTCATTTAAAATGTCAAGCTAATGTTTGAAGAAACAAGTAAACTGATTTATTTCTGATACGTTTGAAATGTTCACGCACGTATATCGATATAATTGCTTAATAAACACGCGCAAAAGATATAGCAGGGAATAGATATGGGAGCGGAACCGGAAGCGTTCAATCCACGACATGATTCAATGTTTATTTAGCGAGACCGCGTACAAGAATGGAATCACATGGGTCAAATAATAGATCGTTACGCGAGTGGTTTTTTGTTTTTTTTTTGTTTTTTTTTTTAAGCGTAACTCACCAGATGTAGAACAGTGTTAACGACCTCGCGATTGGAGACCTGTCCGACCTCGATGAGGCCGATCAAAACGGCGAATTTGAGGCTGTCGTTCATCGCCATAGCCACGACTTCCTCGGGCCTCTTGATGTCACTGAACGGTGGACTCTTCATGTCCGCCATCGTTATAATCGTAATAACGTTTTTCCCACAGACGCACACCAGAGCGTCGTAAATCACGCACCCACTAACCCCTCGATCGTTACGAGAGAGACTAATACAACCACCGAACGAACCAACAAAATAAAATAACAAACAAAAACAAAGATATTTTTCGTAGCACGTAAAGACCGCCTCTGCCAAAGTCCCGAGCCTCTACCCCGTCACATGATAATACAACACACAAATTGATCTGCCATGTTAGAAAGTGGACACTGTTGTGAGGGGTCTGCCAGTACGCCGAGGCCAAATGTCCCTAGTACCAACCTAGGCGGCGATACGAGTGTGAGCGCGCGACGCGCCGCGGCGCGACCTCAGCGCCTCTTATCCCCGGATACCCTCAGTACTAACGATACGAGCAACCTACCACCCACCGGTTCACCAGCCGCTAGCTCCCCTCCCCCTTCGCAGCTACGGCGCCGTCGCCCGCTGCTCTGCTTCTCTACTCTGTTGCTCCAAAGATACTCTGCGAATTCTCTGGATACCCTTGTCTACTTGTCTTCCCACACTAAAATCTATATTCGTCACGACTCGTCGCAAATGAGCAAACAACTTGCTCATTCCTTTTGATGATAATAAGCAAAGTTTTTTCACAATAATAAAAATAATGTCATCATACGAAAGGCGGAAATATCAATTTGCATTTTTTGGCCAACGGGAGAGATCCGTCGGGAATACTGCAAAACCTGCATCAGCGCCTATATAGTCTCGGCTCTTTCCTATAGGAGCTTGTTTTACGTCGCACATGATATAAATTTATATACATGTGTGTGTGTGTGTGTGTAAACAAAAATTAAGTATAGGTTAACAGAACTACCACATAAAATTTCTACCAGGAGCATCTCTACCTTATCATCTGTACGTTAGGATATTTCTACCGCAATAAATCTGTACCAAGTTATCTCTACCACCGTCCTACCCTACCGACGAGAAATTCACCGGGCATACGTCTACCAGAGTAATTTTCTACCGTAAGAAAACGAAGCGCAATGTCTACCATTCGTGAATGAAAGTTAATCTTCACTGTCGATAAAAAGAACTGGATTTGTTACAATGAAAACCCTACAGATGGCAGCATTGGTAAATGTATGAATCAAATATTCAGTCGGGATGAATTTTTGTTTTGTCTTCATTCGATATTTGAAAAGAATCAGGGATATTTTGAAAGAATCAGTGTTATTTTCAAAGAATCAGTGATTTTTTTTTCAAAAACTTTTTCGTCGCGATAACTAAGTTACAAATTATACTGTAGTGCAAGACGGCCGCTTTCGTAGGGCCCTTTTGGGCGTTCGGTATACGGCAGGGGGGCGTGGCTATAAGCGAAGGATATAGATTCACTCGAAAACCGTGTTCAGAGCGTAATAAATTATTGTTCGATTATAATGTTTCAAAAATTATTTGTGCAGCGGGTAACAGAAACGTACTAAAACTTGCCATGCATTGATCCTTTGACTAATTAGAATGGTTATTGAATAAAATTTACGTTGAAAATCAACATGAAAAAAACCTCAATGTTTCGTCTAATTTTTTTCAACTTTTATGCGAGTAAAGTTACGCAATTAAAATAATTTTAATTTACTCACCGTTTGATGTCTTGTTCAGCTGTTCAGTTACTCGTCACCCAGTCGTCAAGCGGAAAAACTCCTTCAGCATTCCATGTTGAGATCCATTGCACACGCCTCTCATTAGATGATGTTTCACTTGTTTTCTTCCATTTAACAAAATCACATCGCACAACAAAAACAATGGCACAATAAAACAAAAACAATCGCACAAAAAAAAAACAAATATTTTTCAATGTCAATTCCACACACATGATTTTATTTTATCCCGCACATTAGTTATTTCTTCATGGTTATTTCACGATTTAACATTTCAATGTCAATTTCGTACACATGATTTGATTTATCCCACACATTAGTTATTTCTTCACGGTTATTTCACGATTTAACAATTGAATCACGACCCGCACTGCAAATTTCACTTCCGAATAATTTCACACGTAACTTTGGTGTTTAATTACAAAAACGATAGTGAATTCAAACCGAAATATCCAAGAAATCGTAAACCCGAGGTTTTAGTTATTGGCGAAAGTGTTTCAGCATAATCGGTGATTTCTATCAAGTTTATTATGGAGAGGAATGCCTACGTTGACAAACAATCTTTTACCCGGTTAAGAAAAATTTGAAATTGAATGGTAAAAAAATGAATCAGAATTGAATAGTTTTTTGTTCGGGCTGGAATTCTTTTCATAGTGGAAAGAATTAGTTTCATGCGAAATTGAATGAATATTGACCAATGCTAAGTGACAGACAGTATAACGAGAGCTCTAACACATCTTCATGGAGACCCGAGCGTGCTCACGATAGTGCCAAGCGTACGAGCGACCTCGCCTCTTCCTACATTATAGCATCGGTAAAATTCTTAAATAAGCCAACGTATAACTAAACATAAAGATGTTTAGCATAAGTTGAATTTTAAAAGAACCGTACGGTCAGCCGAACATAGGTGCTAACTTACTTGTAGCACTACGAAGCTAGAGAAACCCCCGTCGCAAAATTCCGTGCTATGTCATGCGTCGCTAAGTATCGTACCGTGGTAGTACCCGTTCGTGAGGGCTTATAAGCTGTGTGCACATCACACTCTCTCACCAAAGTGAGAATGTGTAATCGGTACATACATATCCCAGTATGCATATACACGACTACACACTCTCACGTTGATGAGAACTTGATGTGTGCACACAGCGAATAGAGCTTGCTCCCGCGTTTTTATGAATACCGCCGAAGCACATGACGACGAAATGATGATCGAATCGCTCATGATAACTTGAGTACTCCGTTCCGCAGCCAGGGTACGGCCGAGCGCACGGGCGCACGAGCGTTCGCCAGAATCTCAAAGTTGTGTTCAAAGGGTCACTAGACTGTCTGTGACATTAGTATCGGACTATCCATTCGTTCGCGGAATTGAACAGTATTTACGATGTACGGACGAATCAATAAATCATTCGATTGTTTGTCAACGGGATGTTTTTTAAATTATATTCGTTCGTAAATAAAATTTAGAATTTGACAGCTTGAAAAAAAATGTAATTACTATTACGAATTATTTTTGTGTATTATTTATGAAAATAAAAATGTAATCCTTTTTCTTTAATTTTAATCAATAAAATCATTCATTACTTATTCAAATAAATTTTTCTTTCAAATAAAAAAAAAAATTGAATTAGAAAAGATTCTAGGGTAGTAGTTACTTTTATTCGTTGAGGATTGAGAAGAATTCTACTTGTACGATAAGATATTTCGTTCAGTAAAATTTATCCGCGTTGGGGAACGATGAAGCGCGTACCGTTTAAATCACCGACCGACGCTCAGACCGCACTCTCCGCGTGTCGCCGGCCGGCGCCCGATTCGTACTGATAGCATTATCACGCTCTCTCGCTCGCCCGCCCGACCGTCCCACGCCATCCCCACCAGTTGCGCTTCCCCGTTTCTCTCTCGAAACGCGCCGGCACGGCAAACGTTCCCCCACTATGCAGCACGCTCAACCGTAGTAAACACACGAGACTCTCACGGGAGCGCGTAGAACGTAAACAAACCAAACGCATACCACACAAGTTTACTTCGAAGGCTTTAATTTTAATGGACTGAATCATAAATACATCGTGTAGTAATTTTTGTTTCATCACTCGACGAATATACTCGATAATAAAATTTATTCAATAAGCTTAATGAGAGTTGAATTATTCACATAATTAATTATACACTATATATACATCTCCATAAAATAAATCCGTTATGTAAAATCAAACATATGGAGATTTTTTTTTCTTTTTTGTGGCAGTTCTGTAGGGGCGCCTAATAAAGGGAGTAAACATGACAAGGATGGAGATGTTCCGTTCTGTTAACGAATATTTACTTTTCTTTGGCCGAGTTGTGTCGTTCGTTGTATTGTTTGGCAGAGCTGTTGGGAAATAGTGCTTATTTGTGGTTGAGTTGTGATGGTTTAATTTTTTTAGGATCATGATTTTCGGAGAAGATGTTTCTGATGAAGCTGCAAGTTTGTCAACTCGTTGAGTTGCACAGAAAACATTTCAAACTGTTATCATATGAAGGTAAATTGTAGGCAGCGCTCTTTCTTACTCACAAACACATTCAGGCGGAAGATGAATTGTTCATTCTTTTTTTACACGGAATATGCTTACACTCCGAAATAAGAAGAAAGCGTAAATCCATGTAGATAAAGCAAAAACACATGTAAATGTGATCTACAATGACGACTGAAAGGTTTGAAATATAATTAACCGGCATCAGAGATCGAATAACTTTCGCGCAGGCTCGAAAAACGTAGAAGGCGTCAAGGGAGGGCGAGAATGCGTGAAAAAACTCAAAACTCCACACTCCATCGTTTCAGTTTGTTGAGTGTCCCCAGGAGTGTCCCGTTCCGTGTCCCAGTCACCGAGTCTAGTCCGGCCAGTCTGCCGTCTGCCCGTTCAGTGACACATCAGAAATGGCTGCCGTCGACGTCGAACGCACTAAGGTAAGTTGTGTCTAATCAAATTTATACCTGAATAGAAACAGCGGTTCCCCAATCTTGAGAATTGTGCATTCTACAAATGAATAGCGAGTCAACATCGCCTAAAAAATCATTTATAGTCGAAAAACTAGAGCAATTTCCGGAGGGCGTTGGTTCGTTTATCTTCTCGTCCTTTTCCTTTCGGTATTTCCTTCGTGAACTATTATAGATCTATAACGGTGCCGGAAATTCTATTTATAGATGCGCCTTGCAATCGATGTTTTAATTAACGGTATAACACATTATATATTCAACCAAATATCCTTTTGAGGTTATGAAAACCGCTTGTTTCTCTTTACGTCGTGTTTTCATTGTTGTCATTCAATTTCCAGTTGGAATCGAATCTTCGAAATCTTAAGTTATCGGGCCACGTTGGCTTCGATAGTTTGCCCGATCAGCTGGTTAATAAATCGGTGCAAAATGGATTTGTATTCAATATCTTGTGCATTGGTGAGTCACCCTTCAAATTCTTTGTACACATTTTTTGTCTCCTTGACAGATTGAGTCTGTCAGTGGTTCTCATTCATGAAAAGAATTCAAGAAATTTCTTTCATTCCTTTTCTCCATCTTTATTTTTTGCTTTTGATTATTAATTTTTTTATCAACTCCATTTAACAATAATTGTTTCATGAAAAATAAACAAATCGTAGATATTCATGAGAGCATTCAAAATGAAATAACAAGTTTCAAGCGTTTGATCATCATTTATATTATTTGTTACTGTCGTCTTTCCCTTTTTTTATACAAGTAAAATGTTGAAAAATTGATTTCAACCCATTCTTAATAAACAGGGGAAACGGGACTTGGAAAATCAACGCTGATGGACTCGCTCTTTAATACGAGCTTCGAGTCTAATCAAAGTCCTCACAATCTACCATCAGTGAAACTGAAGGCTCACACGTATGAGCTGCAAGAGAGCAACGTCAGACTTAAACTGACGATTGTTGACACTGTTGGCTATGGAGATCAAATCAACAAAGAGGACAGTTTCAAAGCAGTCGTCGATTACATAGACGCTCAGTTCGAGGCCTATCTGCAGGAAGAACTAAAAATAAAACGTTCTCTGTCGACTTACCATGACAGCAGAATTCACGTTTGTCTTTATTTCATCTGCCCAACGGGCCATGGGTTAGTTTCACTTTATCGTTCATGGCGCACATTGCGCCAAAGGTTTTTTCTGATTCATCGACTTGTACAAAATCATTTGTTTACATGAAATTTCAGATTGAAGTCCATAGATTTGGTGTGCATGAAAAAGTTGGACACAAAAGTGAATATCATTCCAATAATAGCCAAGGCCGATACGATATCGAAGACTGAATTACAAAAATTTAAGGTAAGCTTTTGAAAGACACTAAAAAATGACGAAAAACGAAATGAAACGTATTATCTACTGTTAATTCATAATTATTTTTAATACGAATTCAAGAGCAAGATAATATCGGAACTACAAAACAACGGTGTGCACATTTACCAATTCCCAACGGATGACGAGAGCGTTGCGGACGTTAATTCGTCGATGAACAATCACGTGCCATTCGCAGTTGTCGGAAGCACGGATTTTGTACGCGTAGGCAATAAAATGATGCGTTCTCGTCAGTATCCATGGGGCACCGTACAAGTTGAGAACGAGTCGCATTGTGATTTTGTCAAATTGCGCGAAATGCTCATACGCACCAATATGGAGGACATGAGAGAAAAAACTCACTGTCGCCACTACGAACTGTACCGAAAAAAACGTCTTGAACAGGTGAACCAAATCAATTCGACGATTTCACTAAAAAAATATGTGATCTCGAATAATAGATAATATCATTGAATTTTTGAACTAATCTTCGATTGAAATTGATTTATCGCAGATGGGCTTCAGCGACGTGGATAGTGAGAACAAACCGGTAAGTTTTCAGCAGACTTGCGAAGCCAAACGATCCACTCATTTGCAAGAGTTGCAACAAAAAGAGGATGAGATGCGTCAAATGTTCGTCGCTCGAGTCAAAGAGACCGAAGCTGAGCTCAAGGAAGCCGAAAAAGAGGTAAACATGAATTCTTTACCCTGAACCCTTACCACGAGCTCGAAGATTACTTCAAATTTTAGTGAAATACTCTTTTTCCTACACTTTTTCGAAATTTTATTTCATACTATATCATTTTCATTATTCACCAAATGTAATTCCATACTGAGCCATTCTCTTCGTTATTGATAAACTAAGCGAATGAAGTAAAATTGAACCTCGTCGCACACGAGAAATATTTTCTTATAAAGAGAACTATGCGATCGTTTTCGACCCCGGTGTAGAATTTACATTGTAGAAAAGTAGCTCCGTCATGAATTTCTACCCAGGTTTGAGGTTCGATCTCCAATAATATGTTATTCGTGTTTTTTTAACTTGTTAGTTGCACAACAAATTTGACAAACTGAAAAAGGATCATACCGAGGAGAAAAAGAAGGTCGAAGAGAGTCGAAAAAAGTTGGAGGACGATATACTCGAATTCAACAGGCGAAAGACGCAGATAGCTCAGCAGGCACAACATCACACTCTTACCTTAGGTAAAAACAAGAAGAAATAATAAACGTCACAGTTGAGACTAAAATCCTGGTCATCTCACTTCCGCTGAATTTGAGTATTTACAAGATATATATATATATATATAAATATATATGTATTTACATGATATAATTTTAAATCGCGTGTTTGGACGTTTTCATCCCCACCAAATTATCCAAAGTTGAAGATCGTATTAAGCTGCTCCCTTCAACAAACCACAAATGCATTTACCAATATTTCCAATACTTTCTCCCCGTAGTACGAGAATATTTATCAAGTATTATTAGCCTATAAAGCGGCGAGCTATTACAGCAGCGATTACCATCGTCAAACTCTGTAATTTCCATTTTTAATCAAACAATTATGTATTTAGAATTTGAAAGAAACGAAAAATTCAAGTTTTTTAAGTGCTCTCTGTATTTTACATCGAAAATATATTTAATACTTAGATACGTTAATAAAGTGTTGTATTCATTTCTAATACTTGTCGAAAATGAGAGGTTGGAGGTTAGAGAAAAAATGGTTTGCCATAAACTTTGCAATTAAACATTTTATTACTCAACAAAAGGTAACAATCAAAGTACAATATAATTGAAAATAAATTTCAATGAGCGTATTAATAATTAATATAATCGTATTCGTGAATCCCCGCAGAGTGCGTTCTCGCGCGTGAAAATTTTATCGTCCAGCCGGTAAACTTATTTTGTATGTGTTTCGAAACAAGGCGAACAATACCAGGTACACTCAAACTTTACGATCGATATTTTGCTGATTTTTTTTCTTCTACTTCTAAAAATGAACAACTTAAGCCTACTTTATTTTATATTCTCGTTTCTTATTTTTATATTTACCTCTGTTAAATACAATTATGGCGACAAAATCGTTCGATCGACCGAGATGCAATCTTTCCTCGTAATTTCCAGCACCCGATCATCGAACTTTAGCAAAACAATCGAATACCGCGTAGGAGGATTAACGAGAAATTTTCTTTGCTAAGTGCAACAAAAATGAGGTTCGATGTAAAATCTTATACTCATGTTTTTTTCCTTCTTTTCTTCATTTTGAAATTATTCGTCTTGACAACAACAACGAAAAATGAAATTAAAAAGAATTACGTAAATAGCCTCAACGCGCCGACAAAACTCGTCTCGTGTTCCTTAGCTTTGGTATTCCTTTGCAGAGTGTACTCTTGCATTTCTGAAAAAAAAATCCAAGACTCACGTTCAACTTGGCACGCCTAGAATTATCATTTTTTTCTCCAACGTTACCCTACCCCCTTCGTACCTTAACCCTAAGCATTTTTATAAAAATACAAAAGGTAGATTACAGGCAGTTATGTGTATATATATAAATATATACGTATGCAGATACGATATGAAGCATATAATGAGCATTAGGCGATAGATTGTGAATTAATATTAACTAGCCTAGAATTGCGATTGTATTCTCAACGAAATGCGACTGTCGCATTTTTCCGCAGACATCATGTAAATGGAATGATTATCGATCGATTGGACGTGAATGAATAATTAAAAATTTCCACCGCGATCTATGACGTGTACTTTTTGCATAAACTTGAAAAAAAACGAAAGCAAATGGAGCCGACAAATATTCGTTTCCAGGAGTTCGTTCTACCAACAAAGAAACATGTGAAATTCGCGTGTGTTCGAAAAGAGAAAAAGAAACAATTCGATAAATCGAAGGCTTTCAAAGTTCGATGGGCTCGTTGTACTTTATTAACTTAAGGCATAAAGTAACAGAGCCCACGCTTTGTCAAATCGGCACGTTCACAACCAGTCTACGTTTCTTCTCCTTTATTCAGGAGCTTCGTGACTTGTCAATACTCCCATTATCAGAACAATTTTAAGCCGATCTCCTTTCTCTAATCATAATTCCTTTATCAAAACTTTTTTTCTTGTTTTTTTACTAATAAATGACTGCCTTCACCTATTTGACGGAATGTCCAATAAGTCACAAATGCTTATATAAATATAAGTGTATATTTATAAAAAGAAGTGCACCGTGTGCAATCCTTGGAAATTCGCAATGGCCAAAAATGCACATGATCGTTTCACCTTGTTATCCACTATAGAATACATTTTTTTTCTTTTTTTTTTGCTACGGATACAATGTATCGTTAAATTTAGTCACAAGTATCTTTCTAACCCTCTAAAAATAGCCAGTCATTTGGTGTATAACTGGACTTTAATGATTTATTTTGTGAATTTCGTCTTCCTGAGAGTCCATTTGCACTTGAATATGATTAAACTCTGTGTGTCTTCGATCTCCATCGTGGCCATTGCGTCACTTATGAACTAATTTACAAACTACCGGCGTGTCCCGGTGCAGGTGAAATTAGCGTGATGTATCGGACATTATTGCATTTAGACGTATCAATAAAATATGAAAAACGTTCTTTTCGACTGATTGTTCGTTTATATTTGTCGTTAAGACAACGAAACGACTCTCGATGCATCCATTACTTCTAACCATATCTCGTTAGTATGCAAAAATAGTGATGATACGATATTCCTATCTGGTTTATATCTCGTGTTTGTTATATCGTAATTCAAGCGTTCATCGTTCAATTTCATGTCAATTATTCGTGTTAAAGCCCCATAAGCTTCCACGGGCCTTAACGATGTTGATCAATTGGACGAAAAAACTGTTTGCTTTTTTTTTTCTTATAGTACAGGTGCTGTATCCAAGTTATCAAAATACTAATGTGTTTATACATATCTATATGATTTATGTATAGTAAATAACTATTAGGCAGACTGCGTGAAATAGGCTAAGATAATTTGAACGTTATCACGAGTCCCGAATGATATACACCGTGCAGTGACGACTTGGAATAAATCCCTTTGATGAACACATGCATATCGTGAATAATTCAATATGGAAATGTGTTCCAAAACTCGTGTCAGATATTTAGATTATTGAGGTTGCAATGTTAATATAAGAAAAAAAATGTCATATTACTTTTTTGTTTTCTAAAATGAACTCTAGCACTAATTTATTAGTGTTTCATCTCGATTATAATTCATTGTAGAGAAAGTTTCAATGAGATTTTTCTTATGATTATTCAGCAATCCAAATAGCGCCCAAATACCGAGCATGATTGTTGGAATTTTATTCGATAAGAGATTGTGGCAGCGCTTCGGGCACTGTGCTTTTTGTTTTGTTTTTTAATCTTCATACGCTTCTCTACATGAAGAAAAAGAAGAAGTGATAGAAGATAAAAAGAGAGTCATTTTAATTAATGCCCGGAAAGAGATTCGGACGGAGGGCTCCGATACTTGGCCCGAATGTGAAGAAAGCTGTGCTTGCTGTTGCGAGGTGGAGGTGTACTTTCACGGGTGAGAACCCTCACCTGACACGGGTCGTGCCTCGACAAAAAATGCTCGAGGGTATCCCAGCCCCCGCCAACTCTTACCATCATGTGTCGTCCCTTCAAAAGCTGCGAACAAACCACGATCATTAGTGACGAGTGACTCAAGATTGTCTTGAGTATTTTCTTTCTTTTTGTTTCTTTTTTTCACACTTTCTTTTTGTTCAAACATTTTAGCCACCTTATTTTTATTTGTTCAATTACTTATATGGATTGATACGTGAGATGAGTTCGTTTTGACCCAACAACATATTGCCTCGATTAAAGACAAAACGTTTAATGACTTACCCTAATAAAAACATTTCGTCCAGCGATGTAATAACGTCCTTCACCGACTTTGCGAACTTTGAGCTTGGAGCATTTTCCAGAAGGACACTGACAGAGCCTCTGTACAGCCTCGGCCGCTCTTCTTACCTGAAAACAAATATTCAAGGCTGTTAACAACAAAAGAATGTCAAAAGCCACGAAAATAGCAGATTAAAGACAACAGCTACAGATCAATCACCCAATCCTTCGAATTTCTGTGAGTGAACATTTCTGACAGTTTGACTAACCAGAATAAAAAAGAGTTTTTATTCTGGTTCGAGAGAAAAATTGCAGCGTAGAATTCTCACACTCATGGCTGCTTAGTCGCAAAAATGACAGATTGGCTTGGAAAAAAAGTTTTTGAAAAATATGAAGACCTTTCGATCGAGCTCGGTGATCGGTCCAGTGTGTTCAGGTGGCTCGGCCGGTGAGGGTGAAATCGACGGCGACGGTACGTCGTCCGGATCTTCGGGACTTCCACGGGACCAATCATCCTCCGTAGTGTCACTGGGAACACCGTCACTTCCGGTCGGGCCGTTATCACTGACGGAACGACGCATCTCCGGTTCGTGGTTGACCGTTGGTGGAGGATCGAGCCATCGATTCGCCACTGCAGCCACTTCCGATGCCGAACTAAGAAATTAACAAAAATAACAAAACATTTCACCAAAATGACAATTGAATCCTCCATCAAAGAATCATAAATGATTTATATTTATTACGTTCATAGATTTTTATTCTTGAATATAAAGCTGACATCGAAACCCAGCAAAAAGCTGATAAATGGAGTGAAAACTATGCGAATTACTAAAAAAATAATTATGGATAAAAAGCGTCATCCATGATGCCAGGGCGTCGGTTGCAAAAGGATAAATGGGAGTCGAAATTTTTCAAACTTGTAATAAAAATATCGATTAATAATTGCAACGAATTAATTCATTCGTCGCAACTAATACAAAAGTTTTTCCTTGTAATCCAAAAACGTATAAGGGAAATGGAGATCTGTAGATTGAATTAATGAATTTTCGAACGAGATCGGCCATCTATGTAGTATCCACGCAAATGTGATAACGGAACGGACGAGTCTAATGCCTCTATTAGGCGGTTGCGCGAACTAACAGCACATAAATTAATTACGAAATGGTGTCCGGTGTGTGTATCGTTCATAAAAGCACTGCGGCTTGACTTGGCTTACTCGAATGAAAATGTGTATACACCGGTGTCCATTTAAAATCCACCATATCATCATCGAACCTTACCACGCGGGAAGCGAGAGATCGCGTGTTTATTTCAAATTCCGTATCGTCATTTTACAAGATTTATGTTTGTACGTACGGGAAATTTCGTTTAAACAAATATAACATCAATTGAGATTCATGGACGTACTTTTCAGTTGTTGGTTTTTTCGTTAACGAAAATAGTCAGCAAATGTGTACTTTATTTTTTCTTTTTCCAAAGAGCCTTTCATGGTTTCAAATCCATGTGCACACGAAAAGAAAACAAATCCAAATTTAAAGAACAAGAGTTTGCAAGACAAAAAATTATTCACGAGTAACACAAAACACAGAAGAATCGCATCCAAGTGATAATTTCGCGTGGAACGGATCCTATAAACCGTAATATGCATACGAGTGTTGCGTTTCACACATTTATCGCACATGCTTCGCTCTCGCAACGTGTTGCGTTATGTAGTTCCGAGATCCATCAGCTCTCATTATTATTCGTAGAATGTAACGAGCCAAGTTCTCGCCCTGACTCGCCCATTCATTCATTTCGTATCTTGGTGAGTCCGAATACATGAGCAAAAAAAAAACAAAACGAAAAACGACGACAATTTTAATAACAAGAAGAAAAATCCTCGAGGACGAACGAATAAAAAATCGAAAATTGATACGAAATGATTTGAATCGAAAAAATTGTTCATTTCTCAGGTTCCCAAGTGTCGTCACGAATATCCGTTGTCAATTAAGAATAAAAACTATAATTTATGGAACGCTCGCTGATTATTATCGTGAAATTGAAGCGATACGCAAATTGAACTTGAATCCATTTGCATTAAAAATATAATTTTGCAATAAATGTTTGATCAGCTGATTTTGAAATTACCTGCTGTGCTTGATTTTGTCTGGTTGAGGTCTGGGCGATGGAGCCGGCGAAGGTGGTTGAAATTGCCACGATACGAGGCTGCTGTGCGAAATACCACTGTCCGATAAACAGTGTAAATCTCTTTCTTGCTCAGCTGCAATCTCACGCTCAAGTTGAACTATACCCGGTGGCTCGAGCGAGTATCTTGAAGCAAGTCTCGCTACTTCCAACAGACAGAGGACCACATTTCGTGGCTGGCCATGCAAAACTGCAAAATTCATATCAAAGTGAATATAGCAACAGTTTTCTCATTTATAAATCCACATCGAAACGGTTTTAATATTTTATCAATACGAAAATTAAAATCTATATGAAAATAGCAGTCAGTCTAGACTCTGAAGAGGATTTTTCTCGAGACTCGAACAGGAGCTTGTCCCGAATGAAACAACGTTCATTCGTCTCAAAACAAAAATAAAAAGAATAATAAAAATACAATTGTAGGACTTTCGAGACTGATGAATGAATTTTTATCGCATCGTTTGTAACAATTCATTATTTCTGGCTCCTAAAGTCTCGTGTACGGAGTTTCCTTTGTAGAAGTCGTGTATATAGTGAAGGAGCACATTAGAACGTCGAGCTTTTGGAGTTGAAGCGCCGTTGAGCAGGGCGCCCAGTAACGATCCGCTCGCTCTCTTGCCTTCTACGGTTCGAGCGTGTATTTGTGCGCAGACATACACCCAGTTTACGTATAGCATTTGTTTCTACGGCCGCGTGGAGGTTTGATCTTGCGTCAAAGCGAAAATTTAAAAATATGCGCTAAACTGTAACTTGGAGATTGAAAAAGTAACAAAGGGATCACTACAAATGAAGCACGAGGGCAGTCAACTACAAAGGAGGCAAGAAAAGCTGGCGCAAAACTTCGTTTCGGAGATCCTTTGATTTGTGTCTTTATTATAAATTTTCTTGTTTTATGAAAAAAACAATTAAGAGCTCGCACGTGGTACGAAATCTGATTGTCTGACCCATTTCCATGAGAAGAGGCAAAACCGTCTCCAACTTTTGGCTTTTAGTCACAATGGCAAATGAGGGTAAAAACATAGAGCGCAGCTCTAATGACATACGGTGAACATTTGGGTTTTTATTTCTATCGAGTTCTCAGGGAGCGTAAAATTTAGTGGCATTCTTTTGACATCAATCGGTAGTCATCTGCAGTAGTTCTGTCATCACTTCGGGATTTTTGGCCCATAATAACTTCCCTAGTGGATCAGTACGACCATATGGAAGTAAGAAAAGCCGCCTCAGTGTTCGAAGACTCTCCGCGTGAAGTAATTTATCGTAGAAACAAATTATAAGTTTTATGATAGTTGCAAGGGAAGAATGGAGATGAAAGAGCAATTGTTTGGCTATGCATGATATTTCGAAACAATTCCTGTTGTGTGATTACTTTTTGGTTCTAAGGTAACCCTCGCAACACTTTTTGATGTTTACTTGTTGATTATTTACAGTTTACGGATAATAATTGAAATCTGAAGGCAATATGTAACTTAGTTTCTTAATGGACTGTTTAAACGTTGAGCTGTCACGAAAAACCGTAAAAATGACTATAAAAAACCGAAAAACTATTCGGAAAGAATTTGTAACTAAAAAACTATGGGGGTCGATTGACTAAGGTTGACATACGAGTTATTATTACACATTGAAGCTACGGCGCGAGTGAAGGAATTATAGTGCATAACATTTGAACCCGGTCACGCCGGGCCAAGAACAAAAGAATTATGCTGGTCCCTTCCGACGTTGAGTCACCAATGGAGAGTGCTGTGAAATCTGAATTTATATTCTTGACTATTATTTATCTCGACAAAGTGAACAGAGCCCTAGTGAATCGAAGCAAACGTTGCTTGTTAGTTAAAAATCCGTTGGAAAATGGTTCGTGGTTTCTTTCCAGTTATCTTCTGTTTTTTCCTTACCATAAAAAATTACTAAATGGCCGGAAGTTCGATCGAACTTTACACTTTATTATTACGTTCGTTTCTGATTGTCGAATTAACAAAAAATCCGGCAAATAATGAATTGACTTCTCTTATGCCCCGAAGAAATTTTTCAACTGCTTTTTTTATGGGTCTCGATGAATAAAAAAGAAGTGATTTATTTCTTACCAAGGTCGTCGCTTTCAAACAAAAGATTCTCGTGAACACCGAGTCGTCGACAAAATTGTATGAAATTCTCCATGTTGTCTCTCGAAAAGAAACTTCGTCGTGCTGCATTTTCCCAGCATCGTCCGCGTATAACAGGCGTTGGCTGTAAATAAGAGGCTTTTAAATAGTTTACAACTTTTTGCTTCAAACTATTTTATTCCATTTGAAACCACTTTACCGACATGAGTTCAAAAATATGAAGTAATTTAATTAACGGGAAAATGCTTTCATCTCTCTCAATTGCCTGCCCTGAAACCGGCCGAAATTTAATGAAAAATTGATTTAGCAACAACTCGAGTCTCAATGTAATGTGCATTCGATGGATTATTCATCGTTGGAGTAAATCGCTCTCGTTTCGATTAAAGTCAAAATCCCTCTTTCGAGTGGATTTACACGTACGTTTTACAGAGTTTTATGCTGATGCAGCTAATTGGAGAAAATTTTCGAGCGCTAACGTATTAAAACAACAACAAAAAGCTCAAACAACTCACTCCTTTGACTCTTCCAGCATCGACGGCTGTTCTCGCTTTTTCCTGTATCACTCGAGCCAATTTACAAACGACCGCACCATTGTCGAGAGCGTCGAAAAAATTATCGCCAGTCACATGATCGGTGTCTGCAAAAATATAAAAATAAGTAAATTGTGAGAAAGAATCTTTTTTATTCACATTAACATTGATGGCCACCCGACCCTTCCAGGAATCTTTCTATTGTTCTACATCGCTCCACGTAACACAGTTTTCGGTTGAGAAACGAGGACGAAGCAGATTATGTACAAATTCTTGCACATAACAAAAGTCTGTTAAATACAATCGTTTGGTGCGTCAATCTGTACAATTAGCGACTTGCATTTTTTCTTTAACGATCGCTGAAGACGAGTCCCGTTCGGCTGCGGATGAACGAACAGAAATATTCCCTCCTTCGTTCTAAATTATGACACTTCCCAACGCTAGGATAAATATCCAATAGAGAATGAAAGTACCTTGAAAAAATTAAAGTTAAAATAACTACTGTCACGGAACGTAAAAGTCGAACTTTGGTCTAGATTCAATTTTTTCTAGTGTAACTGAAGCGATGAAAATCTGGATGAAGAAATCCGGAAAACGTTGAATAAAAATTGACCCATTGTTGAAACCATTGTGCAGATTAATTGAAAAGTTATCGCGAATTAATTAGGTGTGCATTCAAGTATTATTACACAATTTCGCGCTCCAAACACGAATGAAAAATGTCCATTCGATGTTTCTCATTACTTTGACCCTGATTCGATTTGTAATTCATGTTCAACCAAGGGGAACACCATTTTTTATTTATTTCTCCCTGAGGATATTCATCCATGTAAGTATCTCGTATACGAACGTCGATCGTGACTGCTGCCTTATCGAGCATTGGATTTAAAATTCAGATTGTGAACAAGCATTTGTGTATATGTGTGAGTGTGTTTTTGCCAGACTTGTGCGTACCAAAAATGATTTCCTCGTCTACCACGAATTTCATTAAACACAAAGAGGGCGTCCTTGTGCTCTTGCTCGTGCACATAAGAATGAAAGATGAAAGAAAATTCAAGCTTATCTTGTTTTCGATCTCTCACTGTTCCCTTTTGATCTTATTCGTGATCCTGAAGTGATCGAAAAGGAGCGTAAAAGCGAGTATTGGATTCTCGGCAGATAAAAAAAGAAAACAGTAATTCATAGTAGTTTTGAAACCTGAGGTGAAACGTGCATGTCAAGTTGTACAAAATTGCGGATACGAGTTGATAAGGGAACCGATGCACCAGCATGTACAAGCTAAAATGCCATCCAGACGAAATCAATGTAGGAAAGTTTTCCTTTTTTCATCAAACGATTATTGTTACAACTGTGTCAAAGTGAAATTAGAATATCATCAATTCTACCATTCGATAAATATCGTATTCTTGTGGTTTGGTCCCATTTTCTACGAGTACGGACTACAAGAGAGACGCTCGAGATTGATCCACATTTTTCACTTAACGACTCTTATTTATATTGGTCGACTGTCGCGACTGGCCGGTTGCAACATTCTCACAAAAAACCGCAAACTAGATCTGAATGTTAATCAGCCTGTTAAATCAGATGAGAGAGAAAAGAATTCGATGGAGAAACAATATTCAAGATCGAGGATTCTCTGTAGATTTATAGAGTTTACTATAAAAGTCAAGTTGAGATATTGACAGCAGAGCAAGATCTCCACGATCTAAAAGAAAGTTGCATTTTTCTCTACGATGTACCAAAAGCAATGAAATATTCATTAATTACTAGCAACCAATTAATACGAAGCTGCTGTGACAGCTTATCTATTCCACTCCTTGTAATTATTTGATGTGTCGTCGATAATATCGAGGAATCTTCTCAGTGTGATGACTACAAAAAGGGACTCGGAAAATTTTCAAAGTTTCAATTCTGACTGAAAACCATGACGCAGACATGTTGGTTTTCAGGTGTTGCAACAAAAAATGTCAGTGATTGATGAAAAATTAATTCTCAAAATACGAATTCATGGGAAAAAAGTGTTCGAGGTCGCGCAAATGATTTTACATTCTCTCCTTTTTTCTCACGTTTTAAAGACTCGGAGATGGGAACGAAATATTTTCAAGTTCCCTACAAACTTCTTGAACCGTAGCCCTTAGATCTAGATTCAATTTTGTATGAACAACTTCCTATAATTCGCTGTCGTTGAGCAGCATACGATAGTCATAATTTTCATTATGTCTCGAAAGAAAAAAAAAAGCAGAATTAATGCGATAAGTAAAGAGGAAGATCGCGAAGTAAAACCATGCAAAACGAATTGTCGTACAGTTTCGAGTCCCGTAAATAAACCATATGTCTTGGAAGACTTCCGCAACAAGGATAAAGCTCTTCGTATATCCTTAAGAAAATATAAAAAATCAGCAGCTGCATCGTTAAATCCATGTGCTGAGCCCGTACACCTGGCCTGCTTATTTTCTCCTTTACTGTATAAAGTAGGATGGAGATCCGCGTGCTTGTATATGCGCAAAAAAGACACAATAATGAAGAGCCACAATAACGACCACACTGGAGCTTAATAAATATATTATAATCGATCCACGGATCGAGTCGACGAAAGACGATTTCGGTCTCGGCACGATCGTTTCTATTCCAAAACGGGATCTCCTGTGCTCGTTGCTCTGGTAGATCGAAATTTAACGCGAAAAAAAGACAAACAAAAAATATCAATCTCTAAGGGTCGAGCACGATCGGTGTGGCGATGTCGTGTGTCTCTCCGGTACACAGCAGTTGCTATAAAAATGATACACAACGTTTTCTACGTCCCATCGACCAGCATTTCCTTTTCTTAGAAACAATTTGAAACAATTCAGGCTAATCACGATCAACTTTTGAATTAAGCCAAATAATAATAAAAACAATAATAACAATCATTATTGTTAGCCTCAGTTAAGGAAGAATGATTAATGAATGTTTATATTTTTCCCCGGAATCTACCATAAAAGGAGACACTAAAAAAAGAACTTTTCTTATTTTCTCGTTTCATTGCAAAGATACTTTGTGAATGGTCCGCAGTTTCATGAACAGATCATAAGATACCTAGTGAATGATATAAACTTCGAGCAATGGAAAATGGGAGTTAGGTTGTGCAACTCTTGGGAGCAATACAAAAGAGAGAGGCAGAGACGGAGAACAGCAAAGATACGGATGATAATGAGAGAGTAACTACGACGCTTTTCTCGTGACTCTCTCGACTCGTATTTTTTGTGCATCCACAGTTCTCAGTTGCTCTCGGTTCGCTATCTCGTGCGCTGCTCTCTTCTACAGACTGTTCGAGTCGTGCATGGGATCGTACACACTCAAAGGGCTCAGTACCCATGAGAACCAAAAAAATCATCATAAAGATAAAAGGGGAAGAAGTGTTGTAAAAAAAACGAGGCAAAAAAATGTGACTCGATAATTTAAAGATTTTTTTCGAGCTCGCAACCAAAAACTTTATTCTCCAAACAACTTAAAAATGGATCATGGAATAAAAAAGAAATCATTACCAAGTCACATTTCACTATTCTCTCTCAAAACATTGACGATGTGTTCTTGTCTATTTGTCTTTCAAGTTTTTCTCTATTTTGCCTAATTATAAACCTTCATTCTTGTAGAAAAAAGGTAAATCCTAAAAAAGTTCTCTCGAATACGATCCGAGCCACTTATTGACTCTTCACCGATCAATAGTTTATCCCACGTGTCACAGAATCACGACAGTGTGCATTCAATAGATCACTGTGTGCACATGGAGATTGTAAAACATACACAAACACATGAGCTACAGTCACCAGAGTCCCAATAATGACAAAAAAAAAAAAAATTACCACCTTTTTGGCCACTCCACAAAATTGGTAGGAGCGCGTTCTTATATTTGGAGTTCAGACTCCATCTGATGCTTGTTTGAATCGTGTTCAACTGACTTTGAATTTATACTTGATTTTTGTAAATCCATTTCGCTGAAAAATTATGGACAAGAAAAAACTTTTTTTTTTGTAATTCTCCAACAATTGCGAAAACGAATTAATAAAAAACGAACAGAATGCAAAATTTATGACACGCTACTGTTTTTCAGTCAACCTCGAATAGGGAAGAACTATTTCTATGGAAATGTTATTCGCTCCAAAATGTCCTATGTACGTATACGGATATGTATGGTCTAAAAATCCACGTTCCTGCATACACAGCGTTATGTAGGCCCATAAATATGGGCGAGACACAGGGGACACTCGACTCTCAAGGATCTCAGTCACCCGGAACTTATCCGTGAAGCTTACGACGCGCCTTTACTGCATAGCGTATCACTAGCAAATGTATAACTTTACCCACGATCTCGTCCGCGTTGTTGGTATAACGAGAATATTTGAGTTCTCGAAGATCATCGAAAAACCATTTTCTTAATTATTTAGTATTATTTGATTTTTTTTTATTATTTTTTACTATTACGCAGCAGATTATTGACTGAAAGTCGACATCATGTTTACAAAAGCGAAATAACCGAACTACTGTTTTTCATCACAAAATTTGGTACAACATTGGAACCAAAATGCAGCAAAATGAACAACTTGAAAGAATGTTGAAAAAAACAAAAATTCGAATGATGCCGATTCGATTCGTATTCAAATTTTCTTTCAGATAGTGTTTGATTTATTGAATTATTTTTATTTTTCGATATTCATTACATTTTTTGACATTCCGAAGGTATTTATCGTCTATAATCGAATGAGCTTTCTAGGGCGGTGAAGAACTGGTTTTTTGAATTTCAGTTTTTCAAGAACTATCATTTTCTCAAACATACAGATTTCCGGATGGATAAAGAAGTATTTCCTTGTTTTTTCATGATCGTGAGCTAGATGTGGATTTTCAGTGGCGCCGAAAAAGACTTCAAAAAGTGGTTCATTGAGGTTCTTCATGATTTTTTCTTCATCTATATCAAGAGATGCAGAAGGGTTTTATGTGGTGAGAACATCGCTCAAAAGGGCAGACCAGGAAGAAGAGCATGTACTGTGAAAGATTCTTTGAGGAAGTGGTTGTGCAAGCTTCAATGCTGGTTTTAGGCCCTTTAAATGAACGGCATAAAGGACTCTGGTGCGTCCGGAAAAAGAAAGAGAGAGTTATATGGTTAAAGGAAAGAGTTCCAGGGTGGGCCGGGCTCGACTTCCGGTGAGTCACGAAGACGCTGCAACGTGCAAAATCAGCTTTTACGTACACTCAGAACAGAGAACGGAATGATGAGACGTTGAAAAGTATGCCTACTGGTCATTTAACTATAGTTGCAGCGTAGGATTCTTGTCCTCGCGGTATTTTGCATTCTCTCGAAGATACGCACGCATGCACGCAACCATTTTACGAGAGGAAATAGCTTCATACGCGAGAAGAATTTGAGATTATCGATACGACAATTGTTTTTTTCTTTGCTGTATGTCAATCTTATGTACTTTCTTCCTCAATTCACTCCATAAATCAATAAGAGGTCATATGTTATCAGATAAAAAGGTAGTGGTTTTAAACATGAGAAGAAAAAGAAGAAGGATTCAGTCGATCGAGAAAAGTCGGCGAAGAGGAGGGCTTCGCGTGATGAGGATTGAAATAAATATTTTTCGACTCGATGAATTAAAGCGCGTACTCACTTTCCTTCGGAATCCTGTTCACCTTGGCTGAAAATGTGAAAAAAATCGAGTCGAAAAAGTGCAGCTATTTATTGCACGAATATGAGATGTGAAGTAAATGTACAGAGAATATTATTCAGAGCCTGATGCTATATACTTTATGCGAGGGACAGAAAACAAGTAAATACGAGAGTCCAAATCAAAATGACCTAAAATCCATTATTCACAGAATATGAACTCGAACGCAAGACGATAATTAGCCAATCATGGTTGATAATTGCAGTTTGTAGAAATAATACGAATTATTGGGATCCCTACATTTTTAGGGATCCGATAAGACGTTATGAATTGTCATGCTTGAAGAGGAAATGTTTTGATAACTTTTACTGACTTTTAAGAACTTTAGTAACTTTGAGCAAGTGAAAAAATAAACGGTTCTCGTACAAACCCCTTGCGAGGAGGGAAAACCATGTTTGGAAATAACCAACATAGAGTGTAACCGGTTGAAAGGCGGTCACACATGCACACGCACAGCCTACCTAATTATCTAATTCTCGCCCCTCGGGCTACCAAGCGTCTTATGGATGCGGTTAACTCGTTGAATTCCTTTCTTTATTTATCTTTCTTTATCGCTCTGTATTGTCCTCTTTTTCACAAATTAAAACCACGTCATTATTATGATCTCGCTCTTTTTTCTGTATCTTGATTGATCGTGACGAGAGCAGCACTCGAGCTTTCTTGGATGAGGATCTTTTGGCCAAGTTCTCGTATGAACTTGCAGTGAAATTAGGCGTTAAAACTTTTCGACAGTAACAGGAGAAAAAAAGGGTGTATATACTACAATCAAGTTTCCGAATCGTTTTGGCAGCTCGTGTGTAGGGAAAGAAAGAGGAAAGGGTACAAGTTAAAAAAAAAAAGAAGAAACTTTTGTTCGTCGTTGGGTTAACCCGGTTAGTCGAACCGATGCGATTACCTTATGCTCTTTGGGATCGTGTAACCCAGTAACTTAATAAAACTTTTCACGCTTATTTGGAGGTCAAAATTTGCTAACTTTGACGAACACTCGTTCGTCCACCAGCTGAGCTGCATGGTTCGGGTTACAACTACTTTCTTACTACGTTTATTCGATTTTTGAGGCGATTTGATTGAGTCCAATTAGAATCTTCGAGCAGTATTTCCACTGAATATTTTTTTTAGTATTAATTACAACCGAAGTATTCATTGGATCTAATTTATCTAGAATTTCTAGAATTCATCGAAATGGACGGCTGAATTTTCAACGAATTGATTTACATTGAAAAAAATCTAGGAAAATTGCCTGAATTTATGGAATATGTCTTCGAATAATAACACATTTCCCTATAAATATTTATTTTATTTTTCAAAAGTTCGAAATTATTTACAAAATGGTATGAGCTTCTGCAATGAAATCTCGATTTTTTAGCTTTTCTAGAAATCAATCATCCATCTCAAATAATGTCAAGTATGAATTTGAATGGGGAGCAGGAAAGATATAAATAAATGATCAATAAAAACACACAATAAATTGAATGATTGATCAATGAGTTTTTAACCTCGAACCTGCACGAGCGATAAACCCACTTCCTCGTACGACAAAAATAACAAGTACATGAGATCATTATTCTTCTCATTGTCAGATACAAGATTAACAGAAGGAAGAATCGAAATCATCTCTCGTTTCCAAATATTATGAGTGCAAACGTCTTTATTTCCCCTCCGGTAGAAATATCGTTGAGTCGTTCTCTTTCTGCAAATATTCTTTGAACTAGTTCCTGGGCCTCAAGGTTTATCAAGAAAAAAAAACCATAACACGACGGAGGCAAAAGGATTATTTGTTTTCACTTTTTACAAGGGGCTTTATAAATTTGTTTTTGTAAATTGAAAAAGCTTCAGATTAAAACTTGTTGCTTTTTCGTTATAAAATGGTATTTATTTTTTTACGTAATATTATTATTACACATTATTTCCACTATCTGTTGCAAGCCAGTTCAATGGATGATCAAAACTCACGCAATTTTTTATGTAACACGAAATTTGAAGTTGAATTATATTCAGATTCGAAAATTTGGACACCCTATCTATACGAACGAATAGAATGAATGAACGTGCGATAGTCCTGAAGAAGCGCGATTATGGGGCCACATCCGATATTGCATATGGGTTTCTTTTTTTCTTTCCTTTCACCCTTAACCACTCGATTCGCCTCGTCATTCCCGTGTCTGAAAAGGCAGCACACGACGTCACGAAAACTCGTGGCTTAAATAACGAACATCTGCAGGCTTAACAACAGGGTACTCTCTCGTCAGGAAACAAAACCTTACACCGCACACCCACTGTGCGAACTTTTTTTTGTCATTTTTCTCATATTCGCTTGAGCTACCTCAGCAAATAATTTTGATCGACAATTTTTCGACGATATAAATTTTCAAAATGAACTCAACGTGCCGTTTTTTCGCAGTTATGATCAATTGGTAGTGAAGAAATTTATAATGACAAACCGTCCGGTAAAAAATCGTTGTAACTACAATGAATTATTATCAAATATTGATTATATTTATTTATTACAATTATTTATACAATCAATCATTCATCAATTTATTTTGTACAGATTATTAAATATCCATTCGCTAACCATTTTACGCCGAGATTACCATTTTTTTTTTCAATTGAAACTGTCACGATAATTAAAAAAAAAACGTGTTCGTTGTAAAAAATCGAGGGACAAGATTACGAGAGTCAGATCGAAACTAATTCGAGTTGAAATAATGTTTATACGTTCACGTGTACCACGGAAGTCAAGATTCCGTGTGTTGTATACAAAATTGAATGGTGTAATACGGCCATGAATGAAACACGAACGAAGCATACTTGGTCTTTACATCGAGTATACGATTTATCTAGTGTGTGTTAAATGCACAATCTGGCTGGTCGTCTCGTCGTCTGCTGCGAGCATTATACCAAATCCGGAACGGAGTGAGAAAGACGAGAAGCAAAAAGTAAAAGAGAGGCTGAAGACGCGGGGAGAGAGATAGAGAAACAAAGAGACAGAAATCGAGACTAAGAGAGAAACGAAGAATATGAGAAAGGAAAAAATGGATCGTAAAAGCGAAGTGATACCGATCGTGTGATTAAAATGATCCGATTTCTTTGATCCAAGCCTCTATTTGAGTTGAGGAATAAGTGTCGCTTAAATAAATATTGCCATGAATATTGTTGTTTTTTTTTTTAAATAAAAGCATACTTCCAAAATTATGCTTTAATAATCAAGAAAAAATTATATCGACAAAAGAATAAATATATTCAGGAATAAGTTGAGAATCCGAAAGCTCTGCGTGCAGAGCTTTGAGTGCGATTTTGTTAGCCCTCCTGTAGCGGGCACTCAACGTAATGAAATAAATATTAAAAGCTGATAAAAAAAATAAGAATGACTCACTTATCGTCTTATTGATCCAATCGGCAAGATCCTCCTGGAGGGGTATGAGTTGTCGACTTTGTGCTGAATGAAGACGCTCGTTGTAAAATTCGGCAAACTCTTCCTCCTCGGGCGAGGGTCTTGGAACATCGGCACGAGCGAAGGCCGATACGGAGGAAGGTCCCCAGCTGCTGCGATATCTCGTGTTTTGCGTGGGAGGAAAACGATTCGTGTACGACATGGTTGAGTGTTGGGGAATGAAGAGAGCGAGGAAGAGAGAGAGAGGGAAGGGGATAACTAGGAAGCGAGTCCCAGGAGTGCAGGATCTTTGAGTTCACGAGAGGGCACACTGTCGTCGTTCCCACAATCCTCTTCAGAGACCCACTTATTCTTGTTTTTAACTCCTTCTCTTTTTTCGAATCGCCCTCTACTTATTTTCTCTTGGCAGCTTCTTTATATTTGTCGTCTTACTTTGCTTCGTGTTGTTCCTGTTTTTATTCTTTATACGATAGTTTCTCCGCTCTCGCGCGGTATGGGCCCTCTTTCACATCAACCCTCGGCCCTTATTCCCCGGGACCAACAGCGGCATCAGTAACAACAATAACAATAACGACCACTTCCGTCCTCCAGCACGGCCCGTAGAACGCGCTCGGCGACTATACGTGCCTGTCAAACGATAATACGAAATATTACATTTTATTTCGTGCGTCCTTATCTTATTCGAGCATTTGGTCTTATCATCAATATATATTCGCATACATTACTTGTGTACGTGTGTGTTTGTACAGACTTGCGCTGCACGCACACGTACACGAGGTTCTATACATAAAAACACGTATTGATAATTCTTTACAAAAAAAAAAATGCTTTGAAAATCCTTTACTAAGTATTCGTTTCTAAAGCATTTTCCTGAAATAGATAAGAAACCAATGAGCATTCCAAGTGTGACTATTTACAAACGCGGATCGATACGAATAATCAATGCGGATAGATATTGATAATGAGACCGAAAAAAGGACTAAACGAATTTATTGGTTAGCGTTTATTATAGTTGGAATGGATAATTTAACTGAATAAATAAAAATGTATAAATATAAAAATTTGGTGATGAATTTTCGGCCCCTCTTTCCCAAATAATGAATCTAATTATCAGCCTGTCAGCTGATATCACGAAATCAACAAAACGGAATTTCGTGTGCTTCGGAACCTTCAAAAAATAGACAATATTTAAACGATGGCCTAAAGAAGTCGAAGCTCGAAGGAAATAGCTACAATCGTACGATAGAGCGACGAGTTTGCCTGATGGGGACCGTACAGTATGATGTCAATCTGCGAAAAAAAACGCTTCAAAAAGGTCGCCAAACAGCTAATAAATATAACTCGGCGTGGTGATAAAGAAGCAGAGGAACGATGCTAGTCATTGCATTGTAACAATACATGCAGTCCGTAGGATTACGTAACCTTAGCAACGAGAAGAAGTTACAACGGAGCCAGTGGAAACATTATGGTTTACATACAGGATGTCCCAAAAGTATTCCATGGGAAATACTCAGCCAAATGAATTCCCTAGTCATGTGCAGTTCGTTGCATATAATTGCTAAAGAGAACCCGAAACGATCGTACTCGCTGTGCATCTGAACACTGGCTTGACGCAAAAAGAGTGCATAGGGTCTGCTTCCTCCGCGGTTTCTACTTTCCCTTCGCTCTTGTTCTAGACCGAATTTACCATGTTCAATTAATTAGTATCGGATTATTGGCGTATTGTAATGAAAAATGGTCACAGATTTTTCGGACTCGGTATAGAACGAACGTGAACTCTCGGGGCGTGTTGCATGTGTTGATACAAGTTGGACACAAGATATTTAATGAAAAAAGACGCGACAAACGATCTCGAGCGAAACCTACGCCGACCTTCGACATCAATCCTCTATACTCCTCCTCTTCGTATTTTCTTTCGATATCTCCTGTCGGAGTTGGACGGCATATAATACTCAATAAATAAGACACCTATGGCAATGCCGTGTGTCAAACAACACCGAAACAAATACACAATGACGCACGTAATGACTAGATTCGATGGGACGTTAAATGCTTTAGGGATTTCGTAAATATTGATGAGACAGAGTTTTCCTCAGTCGATTATTGAGATGATCATTTCAGGACTGAAAGAAGCTGCTGAATTGATCAATACAAATACATTTTCCACTTCGATTGAACAGAAAGCTTCTGCACTTGTCTGGTGGCATGTTTATTCGAGTGGCTCACAAAAATTAAACATCTCTGATGTTCGTGACCGATAATTTCAACAGTTTTATGTAAACACTTGACGCAAAGTCCAACACAAGTACACGTGTAAAGTATTTAACGATGTGTCCGCTACATATTTGGAAATAGTTCCATCGAGCATACTTATTCATAACAAGTTATTATTCATAGATTCATCATAGAAACTTGATGTTAACGACGCGCTTCTATTCTCATTGTACGATAAATTAATAGTTTCATCGTCGAAATCCAGTTTTACCACCAAATTATTATCAAATACATAGTTTCGCTTGCAGAATGAAAAAATATTGTTGAAAAAAGCGTTCATTTTACTGAACATGAGCAACTAAAAGTTTTGCGATATTAACAAGAATGTTGTCCTTTCAGATTGCCTGAAAATTTCATTCCGCTGAAAGGTTTCAAATGATGCTCTTTAAATATAAACATAAACTATCCTGCCTGAGCTCAAGATTTTGTAATTTTTTATTAAATTAACTTCCATTTGGGTACTTTAATGATTGAAAACTCGTAACTAAGAGTTAATTGTCGTTTCATTTAGTCATAGTTATTATTCATTTTTGAAAAACGATATTTTCCATAGTGGCAAATTAATCATGATCGAATATTTAGTTGACTAATAGATCGCTTCAACAAAATAGTTGATGACGCCTAACACTGCTGGTCACACATCGCGTCAAGTGTCAACGCAATAAAACTTACGTTGAAAGACTCCCACGTCCTAATATGAGCACCATATTTATCGGAGTATACTGTATGAAAATAATATTATTTACAGTCAGTATTGTGTAGGAATATCTACGAGAGTAACGTAGTTTTATTATCGACGTTACAGGACATTCAGCTCGTTATTTTTCAATGACATAAAAGAGACATAAACATTCTTTTGTTCGAAGATTTTCGATCCTCAAGGCTACATGAAAATTCGCAACAACATGCATTGTTATCATGTATTATTTCGTTGTGGGTTCATTTGACTCATTGGTATACAATTACAAAAGGTATTCAAATGATCACTGGAGTTGGCTTTTGAATTTTACAACAGACCACCAACTTGTAAATTTTCAAAACAAATGATCATTCTAGTTTTTAGCACGTATTTCGATCAAATTAACATGGAACGAGACTAAATTGAATGTAATAATCAACATTTTATGACCAATATATACGATTAAAAAACTGACAACGATGGGAGCGAAAGTTAAGCAGTCTCGGGCTGGTTCATTCCTTGGTTCAGTAACCGCTTAGCCATGCACCGGTTTACGTATCAATCGCTATGAGCGGACGCAGTTTTTTTGGATTAGGCTGTTGGACAACACTCTGGAGTTCTCATAGGAAGAGGAACAGTGAAGTGAAGGAAAAAGTAGTTTTGAAGTTATGGGATATGGTGTCTTACAAAATTGCGAGGACGTGCACAGGAAAAATGATAAATAATGAAAAAAAATTAATGAATAATAAATATACATAATTGAAAGGTAGACAACGGCCTGTTTGAGAGTACGTGTTGGTTGGGGTACCCATGTGGACGGGAGTTTCAACAGGATGACATTCGGAGCGAAAAGACTGTTTGTAAAGAAGAGTCAACGCCCTAAGAGAGCAAGCGGCAAACTGCTTGCTATAGTCCAATTGCTATAGAACGCGGTCCGCAAGAGATTAGGCCTGAATTGAATCTCATTGTCCCTAAGCCCTCGTTCTTCGACTTTATAGTATATCTTGCATCTTGTTTAAACACAGAGTCCAAGCCTATCGTAGCTTTTGCATGAGAAAAGCAAAAGTCTCGAAACTCTTAACTGGTTGAATACTTTTCGTATTATCGCAACTGACCCGGAACTGTCCTAAATATGAATACCCTATAAACCGAATTTTATATTACGATTTTAAGCTGGACAAGCTTCTTCTTATCCGAGAAGGAACGTAGTAAGAGATGGAAATAGCACACATTAGATTACAATAGAAAATGTTGAAAGTTTCCTTGGGTTTTTACTTCAATTTTATGGCATTATAAATACTCTAATAAAATTTCACGATCGTTCACTATTTAGGTCGTAAGAGATCAAAAAAATTTCAATGTAACTTTTTGAATTACATTGTTCGCAATAACCTAAAAACTCACCCAAAATCAGTCCGCTAAATGCGTGAGAACACTTTGATGGATTAATAAATTCTGTTTTAAAAAAGGAAAACTATATTTAGATAGAAACTTATTTACACAAAGTGTTGAAAAAGTTTTATTTTTATAAAAACCGTCAGTAAAAACTGACTGATTCTGTATATGAAACATTCTTTTTTCCACGCATTTCAAAAAAGAAACGAGTCATGTTCGTGCGCAGTCAAAATGACAAGTAAATGTCATTGAAATATAATTTCATACTGCATGAAGTGCGTTATATCTTTGTTTGCATCCATCTGACGGTTTAGATATCAAAACCTTAAATTGTGAAATGTCAAAAAACTTTAACCTTCATTGTAAGATAATTGCTCGACTACAAATCCGCGGAAAAAATAGATGGTCACTAACATTCATTCCTTAAGGTCGACGCGGCATTTCCACCGACCGTTTGTCTATGATTTCACTTGAATCACGTGTGCAGAACGCATTAACACTTATTACTAGACTTTAATTAATCTAATGACGGCGCTTCGGAGCGGAACTTGACGCCGGACCTAACCACCTGTTCAAAATTTGTAAGCCCTTACGTGCAATTATTTAGTGATTTCGTAATATGCAGCTTACTTCGAAGCTACGAATTTTTCGGTTCCCATTTTTAAATCTGCAGAAACGAGAGGCTCGGTGGGAGTCTCTATCGTTTGTGAGAAAAACGCACGAATATGTCAAAGTATCCATATCATGGCTTTACGAATGTCTACGAAATGAAAACATGTATGTCGTAGAAAATCTTCTGTCGTCGTCCATGCATCATCGCTCGAATCGGACAAGTATGATGCTGTAAATGCGTCTTGGAGGCGCGTGGGTGCTACTCCATTACACGCACGTTATTCTCTTGAGATCACATGGACACACGTTTAGTTATAACAACCAAATAAAATGACAATGAAAAAAACAATAATAATAATAAGACTAATAAAAATAATAACAATGATAATAACATTAATGTTAGGAGCGAGAGTAGAGCGTGTAGGTGCGTCCATTTGTGCGTAAAGATACACGTCTCGAGAAGGAAAGAGCTCCACGGGGGTGTTCCTGGGACGTAATAATGTCACCGGGTAGATTTTTACGTGCCCCGGGAGCAAAATGGGGCGTGGGAACGTCTTATCCTCTAAGAAGTCGAAAAGTAAAAAAGATCGGGTTAAGGTACGCGCGACAAGAGTGTTCTATAAGTGAGTACGTGCCTCGTGACACACTGAAGATAAATCACTTTTGCTGTCCTCATTTATTTATTCCTTCTATTATTCATGGTCGCCTGGTAGGAATGGTCAGTGGGTTGATATCATTTACGCGAGGAATACTGGTTCATCATTATGTATCGACAATTGTGATTTAAAGCAGGTTTCGGTAACCTTGAAGGGATCATGAGTAAATCATGCGATCGAAAGCTTCGTGATTATTTAGTCGCTCGCATCACTTGCCCTCGCATTTGGCGAACGACGACGATGACAGCTAACTTCTTGGATAACGCTCGAGTTTTATACGAAGGAGAGAGTGTCAAAAAGAACGAACGGGTGAATTAAGGCAATGATAATTCATTTGGAGTAGTTGTCTCTTGACAATACTCGACTGGTCATGCGAATCGAAACCGACAGAGCCAATATTTGCTCCGATGAGCATGTGTATGTGTTCAGATTCAGCAGATCAGACTATTTAATGTTAATACAAAAAATAGTCAAAAAATTTGAATCCGAAATTTTGAAAAAAGAAAATGAAGTCATCCCTAAATATCGAGCGATCGAGCACTTGCACTTTTTTCCATCGATATCTAAAGAACGCACGAAGTAAAGCAAGACATTTTTTTTTTCTATTTTCCAAATGATAAAATTTCAATGAAAAATGTAACCTAAAGGTTATTTGAGCTAAACTCTTCGAAGTAAAATTTTTGCTATAGTCAATATTGAGGTGAAAATAAATGTGAAATTTGCATAAAATGACTCTGAAACTAATTATTATTTGTCATAAAATAAACAATTATATGTGTTTGTTAAAGTGGTAGCTCGGTAAGCTATTTCCAGTCTAATAGAATAGATAATGATTGTTGTTTTCCGCCTGAGGTGAAAAGCATCTTCACAACGAATTTCCGAGGCCGCGTAAATGACTTTCGAAAAAAGTAATTGTTTATTAACACGCGCACAATCCTCACGTGTAATCGAAGAAGACTTTAGGAGAAGAAAATAATGGATAATAAAAACTTTTAAAAAGAGAGAGAAAGAGAGGGAGATACACACATGGGCGAGTGTTTGGATGGGTGGGCAGAGGAGATGCAAGTAATATATTCCCCGCACATCTGGCGGAGTTTTGAAAATGGCGTAGGAAGATCACCCAACTCTTGCATCATACGGTGCCCGTTTAGCAGCGTGGAGCACCAGTACGTAACGTAATAGTGCATACGTACGGATACGGAATCCTTACGTGCATGTAAAACGCCAAGATGACAGCAACGTGAGAGCTTTGAAAATTTGTACCAATCATTCAAACTCGTATATTTGTTTGTTCGTCTTAGCCATCGTTGACTGAAGGGAAAAAAGTGTGTGGCACTTAGATTTATGAACCGAAGGAACTACAGTAATGCAAGATATTTATTCGATCAAGTAAAGTTTCTTGTTTAAGTAAAACAAAATTTTATTTTCATTTCATTCGCGGATAGAATTTCGCTTAGCAAATTATTGTGACTATCTCGATCGTCATCGTATAAGAATTATTAACGATGTTTTTTTTTTCATTCATAACAATTTAAATTCATAAAAACATATTATTCCATGCTGCTACATCAACGTAGTAAGTTTTCGTAAAAAGTTCTTGTCCTGTATTACACGATTTGCTCGATTCATGCACTTTTCCTAAACTCGATGTCACCGATTAACGTGTAAGGGAAATTGTTGTGATGGTTGTAGTTAAATTGCCGAAACGTGTGAGAGAAACATACTAAGAGAGAGAGAGAGAGAGAGAGAGAGAGAGAGAGAGAGAGAGAGAGAAGAAGAGACGCGAGCAAAATGTGAGCCATTAGGATTGCCAATTAAAACGCATAAACAGAGCGTGCCTCACCTCTCTCTTATTACTCGGTTTAATTATCGCGCTTTGTACGATTACGCGAAGAGCTGGACGATTTAACACGAGACACGAGATATTCGTGCCGAGTTTCGCCATCGGGCATTCATTTTTTATTACTTTTTTTTTCTCGCCTTTCGATTGATAATGTATTCAATTATGTATAAAATTTGAAATAGAGAGAGGCGTGTGGACTAATATAATTTTTTTCTTAATTTCTTTCATGTAAATGTTGATCACAGAAAATTAAAAATCGGGAACTAAATTTCTCGTAAGAGCCAGATATTTCGATCGTTTTCCATTATACTGCATATTTTTCATTCAACTCTTTGGAACCGAACAGTATGTATTTTTTTATTTAATGACTAGAAATTTTCTAAGAATGGTCATTCGATGCAAACTGGAGATACTCGGGGAGACTATGGTATCCTCTCTTCTGATTTATACGTGTCCGCAGTCAGCGGTGTTTACTATCAGTCAAAGTATCAATTGTAAGGCTAAGATTAAAAGAAACGATGTTTCTCTAGGGGCAGAGTAATACGCCGTTAGCGGTAATAAGATTGGAGCAATAAGACAGTTTTGGAGCGTGACCGGGACGCGTGCGTGCAAGGTGTTCCACTGGTAGAAGGAAGGAGTTGGAGAGCTCTCACGATGGCTCTTTGCGCAAATCATAAAGCGAAAGAACATCCGAGAGAACTTGGCGAATATATATGAGCAGATTTAAAACATGATGAGGGTGTGTGTGTGTGTTTGTGTTAAGATGCAATCCACGGAACTCCAAAACTCTCTTTTCCTCGAGGAGAGAGAACTCCGCGAGGAATTTTCGCATTAAATACTATATGATGCGAACTTGCGATGTGTTCAAGTATCGAATTAATGTATGCAGTGTGGATGACGAGAAAGTGTGCTTATGAGCTCCGAAACACCTGTAGGATTTTATCGCAGCATGTTCACTTGCACGATTCGTGTTTTTAAAACGACCTTCATTTGGCTCAACGAAACAATAAAATTTATGTCATTGAGATTCTAGATTAATGTCAGAGGAACAACTCAAAAAACGTTGCCTGTGAAAACTAACTCTATATTTTTTATGCATATTATTTTAAATAATAAAAGTTGTTCAATTAAAGAATGCATCGTTTCCATGTTCGAAATATCTATAAAAAAATTCTAGACCAGAGATGCAATTTAACAAGCAAAGTATTACTATTGTCGAAAAATCGTTTAAGGATTTGAAAATTGCTGGAAGTCACTTAAGAACGATTTGACCAAGTTCTTTGATGTTTCTATACATTTTCAATCCAATTCACAGCATCGTCGTTAAGTTGCTTAGTATTCATTGCTTCAGTAAACTTGTCGATTCATTGAACCCCGAAATGCCTAAGAACTTTTCGTTCAAAATTCCTAAATGTTTACATAACTCAGATGGTAGAACTGGGACACCCTGTATATTCTTTCGTATGTCAGCTCGATCTCGAAACATAATTATAACCATAATTAATAGATGATGAACGAAAACACAACTACTTTCTTGCAACAATTATAATGAAGTAATTTAGAAATGAAATAGATTAAAAACGAGCTTGCGAAAAAACAAATGTAAAATGTTCGTGAACAGGAATAAAAAACTTGCAGATAATAAGAAAGTGTTTCTATGGCGAACGAAAGCCGCGTTTCGTAATTTCCTTATCACGTGGAAAACCGCTAGTGGCTCGATTTGCAATCAATAATTAAATTTGCGATAAAACTCCGGGTCGATTTATGCCAACGAGATTAAGAGCAAAGGCCAGCTTTTCGCTGCCGCGGAATAAATGATTCTTCTCCACATCTCAAAAGCGCATTTTATGACTTTTTTTCAAAATTCATTTTTCTTCAAAAAATTTTGAACAACCACTGTAGATGGAAAAATATGAGGTATTAACGCATCGGTTTTCTACACGAGCAATACAGTGGGTGGTTTATTCACCATTGATGGAAATTGCATCGAGGACATTGTCCGATGCCTTAGAAATTCTTTAATGGCTTTACGTGTCGCACAACTCGATGCATACGACACAAGCGTTGGACTGCATTCGAGGCTCGTTTAGTTCACTGGAACAGCAAAGCTGTGTGTGAGTGCTTTTTCCACATCTATAGTAAACTGTATACGAGCGCAGGTACAGCGACAACCATCGTCTTAAGGTAAAAGTCTGGCCAAAGCATTTTTCTGCAGTATTTTGTATATTTATTTTCAGGACACATCCAGTGCACTGTTATGAAACTACGTGCATCATTTCAAACGGTTTTATCTTCCCGCATGTGATATAATAGGAATAAAAAATTGCACAGATTTATTATTCTCAATACCAAAGAAACATGTAACGACGTTTATTTAAAAAAATCAAGAATTTTGACCCTTTAGTTTCGGAGATACAGCGATATATAGAGTGAGTTCTAAAAAACGAGAATTTTGATCGTTTAGTTTCGAAGATACAACGATATGAAGAATAAGCTCTGTGTATTAGATTTGAAAAAAGTATTCCTCAAACTCATAATATTAAACATTTTTACCGAAAGTTACTATGTTTTTTACATTCCTAATATAAGACAAAAGAAAAAGAAAATTATTCCTGAAGTTATATCTACTCTTTGGAAAATTAACCGGAAAGATAACTTTTGAACGAGACTGTGGCGAGACTACTACATTAATGAATGGCGAATTTTACGTATCACGATGAGACTTTTGCACGAAAGGAACATATCGGGGTTGTACTAGTTATGATAAATATTTGCCTCCAAATATTGGAAAATACTCTTTCGATCGATTATTCTTCGAAATGCATTGCCTTGGAAAAATAATGACTTTATTCACTCAAAAATCATAAAACAAAGGCTCGTTTGTAATGAAAGAAATAACACTTTTTTTTTCCTACGTATAGTAGAGCTTTAAGTTAATACAATTTCCTGACTATCGTTCCAACATTTGAAAGTCCTGCCAGAATCATTTGACTCTCTTGGAACATAAGCAGTGCATGAACACGCGATAATCCGAAACGATTGGAATCCGTGCAGTCACGAAGTCTTGTTTTGTGTATACGAAGGAGCAAATCGAGCACAGTTTTTCTTTTGGAATGAGCTTGAAACGTCGAAACAACTATTAAATATGAGCTGCCTCAACAATTGTTATTTTCTTTTGTTTTGTTTCGATACAACGGAATAAGAGCATCGTCGAAAATTGGTGAAGAAATCAATACAACCTGATGGATATATTTTTTGGCAAATGTAATGTTTAGTCGAAAAAATAAAGAGGTCATTTCGGTGAAAATGAGAGCGTGGTTTTCATGGACAGGAAAATCAAAAAAGTAACGACAAAAAAACGGAAAACCAATGGCCAACAAATTTGTAACTAAAATAACAACGGCTGCTCGATTCACTAGGCCACCGAGGCCAGAAGTAAATTATTTTATCAATGCGATGATATGAATGCTCGAAAAATGTCGTTCGTGCTTAACCAGCAAAGATTTTCGCCAACTTATTAAATCTGCACGGTCGAGAGAATCCGTCTCTGGTTATCGATTTGTAGAATGATGAAAGAGCAGGATTAAATATTTCAATATCGATTCGTGTCTCGGGCGCAGAGCGCAGTTACTGGAATAGAATCTGGTTGCTATCGAATTCAGCCCATGAAGAAATATCATGTCCAATAAAAACTTCATTATTCAAGGTAACCCAAGTCTAGCTACAACAGGACCGAGGACAATCACAATTTTTATAGTGGAAAATTGCATTTTTTTTTAATTTTTTCGAAAATTCTTTTTGTTTTATATCTAGTTTTCATTATGAATTGTTTACCAAATGAGCCTTTATCATGCACGTCGTTATGTATCTTCGTAATCAGGAAGTAAAGAGAATATTTTACAATAAACCTTATTATCGAAAACCAGGAACATTTTATGCCAAAGAGAAAATTAGGCTAGTTTTCTGCCCTGTTGTAAGGTTTACATTCCGAAAAATAAATTGTAGTGATCGAGCCCATAGAGTATCATAAAATTGAATTAAAAAATAAAAAATCAATCGTTCCCTCAATTTCATTTCTTTCATCAACATTTGAAACCTCTCACGTAAGAAAGTAGCGGGTAATAAGTACTAAGACTGATGTGAATGGTAAGCAATTTTTTTAAATATTTTTCGTCATAGGCAGAAAATCGAGCGTCATAGAAAACTATTATTGTTGCCGTGTTTTTGACATAATTCTGAGCTCCACTTTGCTATTAAATAGATTTTGACGTTTCCGCGACTTGCGTAGTTAAATCAAATGGATTCGAATTACTCGCGATGTGCGAAGAAAGAAAAAACGAAATTTTTCATCGTCAAGTACGAGAAAACTCGGATGGACCTCAATGTCACGAGAGTAAACAAGTCACGTCACATGTGAGATTTCTTCACGGTCCATCAAATAGTTGCTACCAGAAGTGAGAGGTAACTATTGCCCTCATTTTATTTGTCTCCTTCTTCTCTCGTAAGACATCGGTGAGATCGCAAAATATATAATCAGAGCCACGACAAGTAGACTGTTTTAAAACAGGAAAAAAAAAAATTTGTCAGCACTTGAAAAAACTTTCAATTGCACATACACAACGATTCAATCTTTCCATCGTTTAACGTTCTTTCGTATTCTTATAAACAAAACACTTTTCGAAACTGCTAAATTCCATCAGTTTGGCTAACCGAGCATCGTACTTATCACTACACGTTTTCTCAATTTCTAAATTCCCAGAAATCACCTCATTTCGCAAGAAAATTTATAAACTGTTCGAGCAAAACAAAAAGCTCGTGAAAACGAATTTCCGTGCTTGTAAAACATATTTTCCAAAAGCTAATATCAATTAAACAAGTCGAATATCATTCATAACACAATAGCATCGAATAAGTAGAAAAACAAACAATAAAAACTACCCGAATATGGGCAAGTTCGTTGAGAAAAAAATGTCAGCAGTCTCGAGCCGAACGCCAACGAAAAAAAAGTAAACAGCTTGATTGCCGAGGGCAAAAAGGGCAAAAGAGTAACTCGAATAATTCTCACGCCGTTTGCCCTTGAATTATAACGAGCAAGGACCGAGGGCCCTGTTGACGAAAACAAGTGGCGAGCAGAATTGTCGAACTTGCGATTGAATTCGTGCACAGAAGACGCACGAGAAGCAGAGAAGTGAGAGAAATAATAAAAGAAACAAATGAGAGATAATATCGCCCACGCGGTATTTTCGTATTTACGTACCGATCATTCGATCGTGACTGCTGTTCCTTGTTGTTGCTACAAGATATTTCTTTCCCGGTTTTTTCTGGCGACAATAACAAACACGCGCACATATACACACATATGTATATCTATGTGCAAATGTACATGTGTGAATGTGAAGGTAGCATCGAAAGATATTTGGGTGAGCAGTGGGACTCACGACGATGTGAATTTTGTGTTTGAAATGGAAATCACTCGAAAAACTTGTAATAATATTATTCTCACGTTTAACCAATAATTCATGTCGTCCCGAAACATTTGACGCTTTCTCACGAGAAGATTGTTTTTGTATTTGTTTGATTATTCACATATCGATTCTCCAAAATAAATCAACATTTGTTTTCACACACGATTTTTTTTAAGGACGACGATCGTGCCGGTCTGTCGTTCGCATACGGACTGCGACTAAGAAGAGTTAGCCGGTCCCCTCTTTCGATATCCCTCACTCGCTCTCTCCCGTCTCCTCCCTTTTCTGTACCCTCTGCGCCGGTCTCTTGGCTACTTCTTCAGTATATACATCGCGCTTACTCCCTTGCGTTTCTCGTTGCCTTATCGTCGGTTCTCACTCCCTATCCTCCGCGTTATTCATATATTTTATACACACAGATTCGCAATCTCTGTCTTTCTCGCACCTTCGTACACTCGCGTAGTAAATAGCGTATGTATCGGTGAGGGCCGACACCACGTGTACCTCGAGACCGGCTCTGCAACACACCGACTACTCTCATTTTGCAACGTAAAAGTAAAATCAACTCTTTCCACGTTCCTATTTTTCATATCTCATTATTATGTATCCTCATGATAGTCGCTAACATTTCGTGATTAAAATAAAGTTCGACAAATTTTTACACGAGTTGAAAAAATATCAAGAACATTAATTTTCGACAAAAAATTCATTTGCTTGTCCAAAAGAAATAAATAATTCAACATACGATCCATTGTGTTACTAAAAATGTATTTTTCGCTAAAAAAATTACTCAATTAAGAAGCACACGCTAATTGCGAAAAAATAAAAGAGATTCTAATGTGGTCGCGTCGCAAACGTTGACACTGTGCCGTACGCATCAACCCCTTAATTTACTGCTGTACTGCACCATTCTACGTGACTCATAGTCTCACGTGTATTAGTCAATGCGTATGCAGAACTCGCTGTGTTGGCTGCAGTCTGCATGCAGTAGAAATCGTTCATTACGTGAGGTGTCCTATTAACGTAGTAGTCTGACCAAAGTATTTTTCTACCGAATTTTTTTTTTCTCGAGGATACTTTCAGAGCACCATTGAAAAACTACGCACGAAATTTCAAAAGAATTCGATATTCCGTGATCGAGATATTATCAAATCAAATATCGCACAATTTTACACGCATTTTTATGGAGAGCAACAGAAAAATTCCCATTTTACGGTGTACCTTCGAAACGTTTCCACGAATTTGTTCGTTTTTTTCCCTCAATTTCAACAGAACATAATGACGAAGTTTGTATCGAGAAAAATTAAGAATTTCAACCATTTAGTTTCGGAGATATGGCCGCATAAAATATAAGCTCCGTGTATTAGAAGATCCGGAGACGGTGTTTATTTCTCGAGCTGTAACCTTCATATTAGACATTTTTTTTTTTTCGGTAATTTATATTTTTGATCAATCTTGTTATCTTATCTTATATTCTTATTATTATGATAAAAATTGACATAATGAGAGAAGATATAATACCTTAAGGGTATACAAATATCTCGAAGGTTATTTATGCCCGGAAAGCTTCTTTTTCAACGAGTATTTCGCTTGAAATCGAGCCATTATTAACCAACACGCTCTTTTTTACAATAACGTCCACCTGTCGAGACACCCTGTATAACAGAACTGGACAGACAAGATTGCTCATGTGTGTGTGTGTGTGTGTGTGTGGGTGTACTATATATTTTTGCGTATGCGCAAAATCCTCAACTGATCGAGCTGCGTGTGTCTGTCATGATATACATATGTATCTGACGCACCCCCCCTTAAGGATAGTTCTTTCCCGTTGCTGCACCCCCATCGACGCCAGACCCTTTCTGCTTCCCTCTTTTATAAACGTATAAAAGGTGTTCTCAAAATCTTGAACCAGTTGCTTGTTTTTGCAATTACGAGTTAGAGGATAAAATGTTTACGATGTTAATTTTGTGTTTAAAAAAATCTAATCACATGCAAACCGTTTTGAATAAAAGTCGGAGAAGCGTGGGAAGATTGAGAGCAATTTGAAAATTGCATTAAAAAACTCCGATTTTATTAACACTGCATATTCTAATTGTAATTGTAAAAGCAGAGAACAGTTGTCACAAATTATTTTTATTTGATTTTCTGTTTTTTTTTTTCGGAATTTTCAACGTTTGGAATTTTGGGTATTGAATACCCTTCTCGTAAATTAATGGGCTAGGGTTCAAGGGCCATAAAAAGAGGTTCGCAATGTCAGGTTATAACGAATCTATTCACTGACTCGTGCCAATTACGATCCGAGTGCATTACGATTCGCGTGAGTTCGCTCTCCACTCGTGATAGCGGTGGTAATGCTGTGATGAGTTCCGAAAAAAGTACGATTTGAAATTCATATTTACAACTAATATACAAGGAACAACCATGTTGAACCCGACTATTCAATTTAAAGAAAGGGACAGTTGAATTTTCAATATAGCAAAATGCAAAGTTGCAGTTGAATAAATCATTTGAAATCGTAAAACTTGTGTTGGAAGAATTTTATCGTCCGTGGTGAGGGACTTTTTGAACACCTTGTATAATAAATATATATGAATTCAGCGTCAGCTTCCTGTCGCTATTATTCGCCCCGGCTTTCATTCACGTACTCTTCGCAGCTCTCGTAACAATTTATATCAATACCGCAGTAGATCGTTTGTACTTGCAGTTTTGTAATATTAAAAAATCTCCCGACTTGCAAATGTTGATGTTTTCCTTTTATGTGGGTAAACTCGCTAATGAAGTGGGGAAATTATGATAAAAGATGAAAAAACAGAAGCCTCATAGTCGTCCGCTGAATAAGCAGTAATTTTTGTCTGATTTGGAGAAATCAATTAATTTCTAGAGCAAGGTGATTAAAAACGGTGCTCCGGGAAACTTTGCTTTTTCAAAAAAACTTTTTTCCATCTATTTCGTTGTTTATAAAAGGCTCGACGAGCGAATCCCTCCGACGGTCCCTTAATCAATACTCTCGCTCTCCGCCAGAACCGCGAGGTCCCACATCCCCGTCATCATTTTCTATCCCCCTTTCTCCCTCCCGCTTTCTCCCATTTCTTCCAGCCTCATCCAGAAAGCATTTTGCTTTTTTTTTCCTCGGCTGAACCACTCGAACCTGGCAGTTGGCCACCTTCTTATACCGAAAATTCCTTAGTAATGAAATTTTTTATCTTATTTTTTTTCGAATACCTAACATCGTATATACCCGTGATTTGTTCAATTGTCTGGACGTATATTCTTCCAGTCTATCATTTTCCTAGACGGCGCAGTATATATGACAATAAATCTCCGCACCAGTTGCTATCGCAGTAGCGGCATAAAATTTTCGCAAAACCTTATTTTTATGTTCCGATAAATCCAATTACAAAAAATGAGGCAAAACTTGAACAGTTTGGAACGATAAAAGAAAAAAATCAGCCTAAACTGTAAATATTGTGAGATTGGCTTCATTTTGTAAAAAATTATCCTGAATGAAGAATAAAATAATTCCCTGATCGATATTACGACTAATGAGTTTTGTGAGTAATGAGAATAAAAGAAGAAGATGTTGATAGGCGAGCGTGATGAAGGGCGGCGAACGTGCGGGCAGTTTCTCAGCGAAATTATTAACTTTATGTACCGGAGGCTCGTGAAGCATTACCAATTGTTTCTCTTTCATTAATGTGTGTCTACGTGCTATTGGAACGTCCGTGTAAAGCGAATTGCTGCAATAACCGATTTCGTCTGCAGAGGAAGCTCCTTTTCAATTTTTCATATTATTTATTCAGTCGATCGTTTTAATGGGGAATTTATGTCGAGCCAACTGATAAATTGAACATCAATTTTCCCGGAGAACTTCTGGACGAGCATCAATTTATTGAATCAACGCAACAAATGAAGTAACCTTGAACCATTTTAATTGTTGCGTCCACAGTCAGTTTTCAAGCAATGTGTAAAAAGTGCTTCTAGCTTATAATTCAAAAATGTTGACTCGGAGAGACTGAGACGCCAGTTTTGTACGAGAAATATTATGAACTAGATTATCTATTTTTTATTATGATTTTTTTTATCTCTTTGGTACCACGGTATCGAATGGTATATTCCTATCGTGAGAGAAATATGGATACAGGTATATATCGTTATGTCATAAAAATCGACGAAGATTTTGTGGTGGTACCAGGAGCTGCCAGGTCCCGTGCCTGAGACCTTTCCTGAATTTGAAGCCTCAAGATCATTACCATCCTATAGTTTTATCGACTCTTTTTTTTACTCTGGTATATTCCTCCAGCCATATTTATTAGTCAAACTGTCATCTTCTTGTACCGATAAATCCTTCTCTACTAACAATTGTTGTAAATAAGAACTAATGACAATTGATTCGTTTGGTTCGATTAAATAGTTCATAAATTAATAGTTGTTATTCATAATTTATTCATAAATAAATAGTTGTTCATGGATTGATTTTACATAATAATAATATGTTATTCGCGAAATTGAGATATCCACGTGCATCAGATATTAGAAAAAAATAATGCTATTAATTCCGTAATCCATTTTATGTAAACTGATTACCTCAACGGATTACATGCACCTAAAGAGATCACAAAAATCGATTTTTCGCCAATATTTTTATTCGATGGTGTGACCTTTTGTATATAATTTGCGAAAATTTCGCGGGAACGGGTGAGACTTAATTTTGAAATGTTAAGAAATGACACTTACGATCGATTTGGGTGAAATTTTGTACGGAGATCTTCACACAATTATTGAATCTTCACCGGCGGATTTTTAAAAATGTTTTTTTTTTCTTATCAGCAATAAAAGAGACAAAAACTTTAGACTAAACTACGTTTTCACGATTCCATCCTCTGCATTTAGCAAACATTGCATTTATAAAAATTGGTCGCGAAAAAGGCTATATTCAGTGCCATCTTCAGGGGAAATATTTGGTTTCACATTTTGGTTAAAGCAGACAGTCGGAATAGTAGTTTCCGCTAATGTCGATGTGCAATAAATAGTTTTTGCGAAACTACATCCGCACCTCATCCGGTTTCTTTTTCTTCGTTGCAAATTTCCTATGCTCTCTTTCTTCACAACAATGTGTCTTTTTTTATGAACAAATTTTTTTATCGGAAGCATCTCTACCGTAACATCTCCAGCCCAATTATTAGGCGCTTTACAAAACTACCACGAAATAGGCCTATCAGATAAACTACCCAATCAATTTTCGACCACAAAAAAACCACATCAACGTGAAAACCTACGACATTTATGCACTACCACACAATGAAACTGTATCACCGATCGATCTTTACCATAGTGAATCTTTACCTTTATGAACAAATTATCTTTACCACCGTCCTACCATACCGACGAAAACTTCACCAGGCAAATCTCCACCAGAGAAATGTTCTAGCGATTTTTATGAGCCGCATTTGATAACGATGCACGATAAGAAAGGAGGGAAAGGGGAAGAGAGCTTCTAAGAGAGCTCGGTATTCCTACCGAACTTACAATCGGACAATTGAAGGAATTCCATTATTCAGCACTCGGCGCAACGAAATAAATATTTATTTTTACTATTCGCCCCAAGCGGCATTATACGGCACGTGTAATTTCAGTTATGAACTCAAACTCCCGGCTGCCTGCAGGGAAAAAAGTTGAAGAAATGTGTTGAATAGTATGTCATGTGACACGTTCCAGTGAAAATCGACAGTTGTGTTCTCCTTCTTTTCGGTTGTTTTTTATCCTTAATTTGGTCATTTAATATTATTTAATAGCTTTCGCAGGTGAATAAATTAAATAAATATCTTGAAAATGATTGATAGCTGCTAAGAATGGATAAAATAACATATCAGTGAATAAATCGTGAATCATTCCGGCTGATATTACTCACGTGCTCATTACTATTTTGGTTCTCATTTCGATGAATGTTTTTTTCAATCGTTTACAAACAATCGTTCCATGCGGTGTGTTTACTACTTTAATATTTTTAGAAGAATATGGCTGAAAAGAAAAGTGACTATCTTGGCTGGGACGAATATTTTATGGCGCTTGCTTTCCTTGCTGCAAAACGTAGCAAAGACCCAGTCACGCAGGTTGGGGCTTGTATCATAGATTCGGACAAACGTATAGTCAGTTTAGGATACAATGGGATGCCAAGAGGTTGCAGCGATGATGATTTTCCGTGGGGCAAGGACACTACAAACTCGAAAATGGATTCAAAATTTTTATACGGTATCAAAGATCGATCGGGCTAAAAAGTGTCTATTATAATATTCTCTCGCTTATGAATTCAACCGATAGAACGAAGAAAAAAGAATCGAACGAGTTTTCGTCTTTTTGAAACGAATTCGTTGCGAAAGCCTGCTGTTTTCTTTGTGCATCTTTCAATCAAATAAGGTCGATCATAATAATAAAGAGATATGTTTTCGTTTACAGTATGTCACGCAGAGGTCAATGCTATATTGAACAAAAATTCTTCAGATGTGAAGGGTTGCACGATATATGTTGGTTTGTTTCCATGTAACGAGTGTGCCAAAGTTATCATACAATCGGGCATCAGAACGGTCGTTTATTTGTCCGACAAAAATGCTCACAAGACGTCGACCATGGCATCCAAAAGAATGTTCGAAGCGGCCTCGGTTGAATGCCGGTATTTAAGAGATTATATTTATTTTATTTCATCCCTTTTATTTCGATCTCAAAATTGTCAACTATTTTCAATCTAGAGAACTTTTGTCTCAAAACACTTTGTTCTCTTGTCGATCGAGATTTTAATAGTTTCTAGGATATTTGACTCAGTACTTAAATAATCGGCATGTAGAAAAAGAAAACGTCAACGTTGAAGAATAATTAAGAAGGTAAAAATTTTGATTTCCAGGCAATACGTACCGAATAATCAGAAGATCGTGATAAACTTTCAAGATGTTAATTGGGAGAGCATGAATCAATTGCCATCAACACCAGCGAAAAAATTGTAAGACATTACAGAAAAGATTTTATGGTTGACGTGTTCAACGAGGATTATAAATCCCCATCGTTTTGTCCGCGCGCGCGAATTTGCCTTGAGTGTTAAAATTATGTACAGCATTATTCATCGTTTAAATGAGACACTTTGTTTTCATGGCGTTTAAGGTGACGCAAAATTTGTGAAAATTGTTCTAAATTGTTAATATTTGTGGTGGTTATTCCAATTTGAATTAGTAATCGATTTTATTGGACGCATTTTTTATTGTTTTTACAAGTGACTGAAATCGGAGATATTCAATTCAAATAACGATCTGTATTCCTCCGCGTGAATTAATTATAAATAAGATTTCTTACGGATATGTCAGTAGCGATATAAATACGAAAATGAAGAAAATGGGAAATTATATGGAAGATATTCTCGCATAATACTACAATACGAAGACCTGTAACGAGATTTTTAAATTAGTGTTGTTCTCAATTACTGCGTACTCTTGCAGGGGGATTTTAACGAAGTAATCGTAAGAAATTGTATTTTTTAATAAACGAATTATCGATAATCGAAAGCGCACATTTAAGGGTACATATTTTCAATAAATTGTACAAGTAGTTTAAGAAACAAAGTTTGAGTCCACTACTTTATGAAAAACTGCAAAATAAGGGGAGCTCCAGAAAGTTTGAGCTGGAAAGTGGTTTTTCTCACGAGGTGACGACCTTGAAGCGGCTAATATACAATTATGTCCGTTATTTCTATAAATCCGTTCTTCTTCAGTTTTCTTTTCTTTCGTATCCTGGACATATTTCGAAGTCCGAACGTTACACTGTACTGTACAAAGTGTTTTGGATTTTAAAAAACTGCACCTGGAGACAATTATGATCTTTTCGCATGTGCAAGATATTTTCGTATTTCTGCTCCTCGTTTGCTTTTTTTTAAATTATTTTTTATTCATTCATTTTCAATCGCCATTTTTTCTATGATCATTTTAAATACGATTTTATTCTTTATATTCACACGTTTTATATGTACGATGAAGAGGTGTATGACAATATAATGATGATGTTTTACGCGAACCATTTATGAGATTATAACGATAGGATTTGTGTCAAATTGACATGAGTTTTTTCACCGTCTCAGTTTGAAATGTCCAGCAATGAGATACAGTAATTAATTTAATTACACGTCTTTTTTTTGTTTTTTTCGTAAAATCCATTTTCTTTATCACTTTGCTAATATTCTTTATGTCATTTATACGCTACTTGAAGTTTTCTCCATTACTATTATTCGATACAATACTAAAGTCCGCATCGTTGGAATCCAATATGTCTATTTTTTCTCCAGTAGACAAAATTTCAAATGTAATTGATCTGTCAGACGTTTTTCGGGATCCAACGAAATAGTTGGCTAAAAATTTGGAAGATTCAAAAGTTGAATGAAAACTGAGGGCAAAACGAATTAAAAAATAACTTTCAATGCATTTCAACGATGCCAATTTCACTACCGTCATTTGATTCAGTTTGCGAATAGCCCCTTAGCTGTGTATTTCACAATCGCTTTTCTCTCTCTCACTCGCGACATAGAGATTAAAGGTTTGTCAATAAATAATCCTTAAATACGCATAGATGTAAATTACTCATGTCGTGTATTGATATCTGCTTTTGTTCTGATTTTTTTTAGAATCTCACATTTTTTTTCTGCGCTCAATAACGTAATTTAGTTTCTGTAAAGTACATACAGACGGAGTCGGCTCTTTTTCACTTGAATTTCACCGTGTGACAATAGTTTCTTCGCTACGTGTCTAGTTGATTGGACAACGTACTCAATATATTGTTGTCTTTTAATTGAACGTAAAACTCTCGGCAATAGACGAAAGTTCGTCGAAATATTTGGAAAATAAAACACTATGATTATCGACAAACGAATTCTTTGGATTTTCTTTAAGCAAGAAACTACGCGATGGAATAATTTATGTTTTTGATAGTATAGTCGCTGAAGTTGATCATTTTCAAACGATAAAAAAGAATTGTCTGTTTATTTATAAACGCATGTTCTATTTAGGAAATTAGGTTAACCTGTGAGAGATTTTTTCTGGCGATTTTACTGCAATCTGCAATATCGACGAGATTGAACAAACATTTTCCAATATGATGAGACGAAATTCCCAACTGTCTAAACATTCCGGTGGCTGGTACTACTTCAAGAAACGCAGGAATAAAATCGCTGTAATAAAAAAGGATTTCTGCGCTTGTCATTCTTCACATGCTTCGTAAATCGTGGTTTAATTAATCTTTACGACGGACACCTTCGAGGATAGATTACACAATGTAGAGAAAACACCATGAGGCTATGAAAATTAAAATTGCGGTGAAATGTTGTTTCTTTCGTTTTTTTTATCTTCTAGTTTTGTTACCAGTGCTCGATGAAAGTGGAATATGATTTTGACTCGATTTATGGTTTGTTCGCGTTTCAAATGATGGATGGATGAAGAATACGCGAGTACGAACGTATACAAGATTTGCCTTTGTCTCCTTCTCTCTCCGTTTATTTTTATATATAATCATATATAAATGTTTTTTTTTTTTTTTTTTTTTCCATCAGTAGGGCGTACACTCCGAACGTAAATTTCACCGTTTTTTTTTTTTAATTCCTCAAAAGCTCGAATGGATCTTCGAGCCGTTACCGTTAATTAAATACACAACTACGGTGTGCATCCTTCCTTCATCTGTATTGTAATCATCATCATCTTTATCATGATCTTTTACGTTTTTATTTCATCAATTTTTTTTTTTTTTTTTCATTGAAAGTCGCAGACTGTAAAAGTCTGAAGGGCGTTGTTTTGCACACGCATTAATTAGTGTCACATACAATTTATTAAGATAGTTCATCCAGCACTGTTCCACTAGCACCGACCGTTACGCACTCCCCCCGTCAATCCAGCCGCGGGCTCTAGTTTTGGTTCTTCATTTTTCGTTTTCTGTTTTGTTCTGCTGCATCGAAAATGCAACGATAATGTTAAAAGCGTTGACTCAATTTCGTGTTCACTCTATCTTTAAATCGCGATTTCTTGCCTCTCCCCCCATAATACCCCGTCTGTTTCGCGCAATTCGATAGCAAAATTCATGGTTAAAGATTCGTTTAATGCATTTTATCCATCCTTCTAAAGTATTATGTTTTGTTTTCCTCTTTATTTATTATTACTTTGTATTATTCAAAAAAACACCTCCGTCTCGTGTCGATTAGCTAATTCTATAAGGGAAATTTGGACGCAACTGAGGCAAACACTCGAGGATCATTCGAGACAACTCGTGATTGAGTTTTCCTTGTCCTGATGATTCAAGCTGCTCGTCTTAGTAGCCTCGGGAGGTCGAAAAGCGGTCGCGTACGTAAAACGTTTGTGACATTTTTCGATGTATTCGGCTATCGTTGTCTCGCATGCACCGAATTCGTTGTTTCTCAATGACTCGAGGACTCGCACGCATATCGGCAATGTAACACCCTCCAAACCAGCCTCAATGTTAGTTACGAGCGAGAGAGCCTTGCTTTGAGTACTGGGATCCAATAAATACATCATTCGAGCGCCTTGGAAAAGATGAGGATACGATTTTTTGTTTTTCTCCAAAAAATCGGCATTCAATTGTCTCACATCCGAATTTGAAAATATGTCGCTCGTTTGGCGTTTAACCACTTCCGCCACCGCTCCCTCCAACTTTTCCGACTCGACGTGACGCATAAATTGTACCAGACACGCGTGAAGATCCGGATTATTTTCGTCCAGCCGATGCGCTCGTTTTATCGACTGCAGCATCAGCAGAGTTCGATCTAAAAGTTCAATAATCGTGTTAAGGTATGTTTACGCCGTTAGGAATAAATATTGGTCGCTAAAAATTACATTTTTTCTCAATTATTGTTTAACAACTCACGTTTACGAATGTATATCTCAAAAGCTGTCAAATGCGTCTCGATCCTGTCGGATGCAAGATTTTGCAGAGGCTGCAAAAACTTTATAGCCTGCTCCAGTGGATCATCAACCTGTGCAACAAGGTAAACGACAATTAAATGTTTTGAAATTCAATTCTTTCGATGTTTCAGTAACAACTATTATCGTTTGTTATTAATTGGTAATTTATCAATGACAACATATCTAAACATACCCTTTCCAGTTTTTCCGGTATGAGTTCGTCAAGAGTTGGTTGTTCAAAGTCTGGATCAGCCTGCTGCCGTGACTTGTTGTGCTGTTCTCTTTTCTCTTGAGCTTGTGCGGCCTGTTGTCTCTCAAGTTCGGCCTTCCTGAGTTGTTTTCTCTGCTTGTTCCTCAATTTCTTCAATTCCGAAGGTGCCAAATTTTCTGTAAACAAAAAAAAATTCAGTTCTTTATTCCAGTGTCCATTGATAAATTCCCATATATTTTGATCAAATCAAATAAATTTTACGACAAATCATTTCATTTTATTTTTTCTAGATTTTTATATACTAATTAATGACCGAATGGGAAAGGCGTTAGTCCGATGGACGTGGACTCGGGCTCGCACGCCGCGGATTGAAACCCAGGTCGACTAAACAACTAATGAAAATTTCAAAACAATTTTAAGTGTTTTAACGACCTTCCTAAGTATGTTGGATGTATTGACAAGGTTATAATACTCGAAAAGGCGCAAAGCAATGCGCAGGAGTAACGTAAGTGATAAAAATTAAATAACAAAACAATAATGACCGAAAAAATATATCGTTATAGATAGAATTTGGGTTGTTGAATTGGATTGCATTTCAATAGAGTATTGTAAAGCTGAAAAATCAGGCGCACTTTCTAATTATGTAAAAGGAATATTGGATGCGTTATTACGAAGCGCTGGAATAATTCGTGCTGGTCTCGTCTTGCATGCTCCGTAAATTTCGGACGTAAATAGCGTGTTGGGCAGTTGCTCGATGCATTCCTAAATCCTCTAACAAGTTTCCCCGACTACTTTTGTTGCATAAAAAAACTTGTATGTATTGCCGAAATAAAAACAATAAGCATATCTCGTCCTCGTATAAGCGTGTAGCATAAATCTGTCGAGGGAATAAATATCGTCTGCTCGTCCTTGTATGTTTAATGATTTCTAACTGGAGAACTATCAAATAGATTTCAATAAATCGACTTTCAAAGGTAAGTGAAGCGATGAAAAAGTTCGAATTTTCAAATAAATCGACAACATTTCCCAATAGCTCGTTGCTATCAGTACAATTTCGAGGAGAAACGAAATTTTTTGTATGTCTTTCGAAAAACTTGCGAAAGAATGATTTCTTCTTGAAACCTGATACTCCAATTAAAGAGAAAATAAACATTGAAAAATTGGTTATTATTAAACATTGAACTCAGAACTCCTGTAATTTGAAATCTTCTTTAAAATAGAAATCCATTGTTCTCGTGGGCAGAGCCGATGCTACATGGTAACTATATGTTTGGCATATCGCGAATGAAAATGTATGAAAAAATGAACTTTCAGGTGTGGGCGGCAGCCGGGAATGGCCGTGATACGTCTGAAGCCCTAAGCAAATCTGGCGTTAATTATCTCGTTCATCGAGACTACTTTTCATTTACTCCGTGCAGGAGAGGACTTGATTCCTTGATCTTTCTTCAAGTAGATTTCATTTGGACTCGATACCGGATGCTGCACCCATGTGGATGAAAGTTCAGTTATTTATCGGTGCATGGTTTTTTATTTCAACTGTGAAATTGTATACAATTCAAAATTGAGTATACCATACATTTTGATGCTTCAGAAAATAAATAAACTGACACGAAACTTACAATTTTCCATACAAGTGGGTCTGGTTGGATATTTGAAACCAAAAATGCAAAAAAAAAACGAATTCATAATATAAGGCTTGCCCTCAAATTGACTGAACGTCACGTTCGAATTTGTCGAGCGAAGGGGCGTACACGTGTGACGAAAAATAGATATCCAAAAAAAAGAAAGTGTACCAAGGGTATGTTTCCCGGACACGAATAACGTCGTGCAAAAAATGTAAAATTCGTAAATATTTTTATCAGTCGATTAATCAATTGCGCAACGATCGGTATTTTTTTTTCTTCACTGGGGGCTATGGAAAATAGAAAATGAAGCAAAAAATAATATTAATGGAAACAATGAGTTCGATATGAATTAAAGATATCGATGAAACGGATAAGATTGAGAAAAAATAGTTCTTAGATGATTGCCTTCTCACGCTTTGCAAAAATATAGAAATTTTTTAATTGGTCAGCATGCACGTGACGAGAACTGGACAATCACTTACGAATGTTTCTACATATGCTGGTAAATAATAATCATTCTTTTTACATGTAATGAATGTGGAATAAATGAAGGACTGAAACTTAGAGGCCTACAGACGTCAGAACCGCGGGAAAACGGGAGATTAAAAACTCGATCGGTATGCAGCCAGTATATGTCGAGGTAGCTATCTATTTTTATATGTTTTCACATCCTTGACTGAATGGACCTTGCACGCGCTTTTACGTTCCACAAATGTGGAGTGTGGAGTAACGAAAGCATTCAGATGAAACTCTCAACGGACGAGGAATGCAAATAGCACCCCTCGCTAGAGACCTCGTCAAAAAAGACTCCCTCCAAATTGTATCCCCAGGAAATGAACAATTGATTTCTGAATGCAAGACCAACAAAAACACCTTCTTATCAATTTTTCTGTCTGATAAACGGTTGAGTGATTAGATTCTTTTTATTAGTGCTAACAATCCATGTGTGAAGTTTGCATGAGAATATACGAACGAAGTGGGAGAAGTTTGCCGCAATAACGGACAACAGGCCGCCACACCCTTCTGTGGATTCCCAGCGGTTGATAAATATTTCATGACAAAACGGTACATCGGAGGAAGTGAACTTGAGAATTCTATCGTTATACTCATAACTATTAAGCTTCTTAATAACAAAGGCACGCTCTTTACGTACGATTTTTATTCTTTTTTATGCATCAATTAAACAGTTCGATCGCAGATTGTTCCAATCACGAAACAAAAAGGTAAATGTGCCTACAAAGGTCTGGAAGAAGAAATGCTCAAGCAATAGAGACTCGATACGCCTACAAACATGCGATTTACGCTCATGAAGGTACTTCATTTTCTTTAGTCCTTTTCTCTACAACAAGTTTTATGTGGGAGCTTCCGCGCGTTTCAAAACAATCACTCAATTTACCGCGCGGGAAGAAATCGCCGTTACAAAGTAGAAACGAACGACTGGCAAGCAAAATTGTCAAAAACTTAAGGTTCTTCTCCGTTTCTATTTCGTAACGACAATTATTCAGTTTTCATTCTCTCGATGCAGATAAATTCGGCAATTTAAAATACTCGCATTTGTACCGTCATTTAATCATTCCGTGAGCAAGTTTTCAAATTTCGATTCTGGATAATAAACTTTTTGTTTCTCTTCATATTTTTTTTCTCAATCTTGTTCGGTATCTCTAAAGCGCAAGTCTGCAATATACATACATTCGATTTTACATAACTTCTCGTCGCGGTGCCATGCATGCGTGATGCACTCCGCCGTTGTTAGAAAGTTAACTAATTGAGACCAATTAACTCATTCGCGGTGCATTGTTTCATCCCCGCGGAATGTAAACAATCGTTTATCCATTATTTTTAGAATCTTCACGGAAATGTGAAGGATTCTAATTATGAATGACCGCGTGTTTGATTAATCGCGAAATATAGATGCTTTTAACTATTTCTAGCCGTTATATTGCTTTAGAGCATGGAACGCGTGTGTCGAGAGATGCAAATTCAATCTCGAACTCCATTCCTAGTTATTATGTGTTAATTAAAATTGAATTAAATCAGTACCGTACACAAGTCTTGCTTGCAATCTGATAGACTCTGAAAATTCAATAAATTCAAACATCCATACTCAGTCGTATATGTTTACGTGTGCCCTTTTCACTAAAAGTTTTCTTCATTAATAATCGATTGGTTGATCTTGAAAAAAACATCGTGCTCTTAAAAACTTGGATTCAAAGCTTTAAGCACATTGAATAACTCAATTAACGGGCGATTAAAAAATTTATTCGGGGCATACGTAAATCGTTTGATCGACCCAACGCAGTAGGCGCAGCAGGATAAATCAAGAAAAATTTATAAAACAATGCTCAATGAATGGATAGACATTTTTATAATCTCTCCCTTCCCCGAATTTATTTGAAAGATTTCTCCGATAATCAATCATCGATTATACAAGACATTGCTGAAGAGGGTGGAGTCTTGCATCGAACGATCAATCGGTCGTCTATAGTATGTGGCATAATGGAAAGAATGATCTGGGTGCACTCTGCATGTTGGTTGCCACAGAATTACTTTACATGAGTTGCAACAGAGTCACGATCTATGTAATTCAATTGTCTGTCGAAAGGCGCAGATATATAGAGGAAACAAACTCACTCTCTCTTTCTCTCTCTTCGCCCTTTATTCCTTTTTTTATATCCGCATCTCTCATTTTCCCTTCTTTGCATATTTTTTTGCTATTCATCGTTTTTTTGATCAAACTTTTTTTTTATTTCACCGCATTTATCACTATGTCTCGCATTCGCTTCACTCGTTCGTTCATTGTTTTTTTCCTCTTTTTCCTTTTGCCGATCATTACAATCTCAGTTTTTGCGAGCCACAGTTCATTCGTGACGATAACTTGGGAACCACGCCTTTATCTACATTCGTGAGCTAGTCGATCGAACATCTATTCTCTTCTGTCTATATATCCCACTCGCTCTCCCTCTTTCCTCACTTCTCGTCTGTTTTCACTTCTACTTTGAACACAATATTTCTATATATTGTTCCGAGCAAAAATCTCCAAGCAGCACGACGAGTTATCAAATGCTCTATAGTGATTACTTCAGGCTAAATCATGGCTGTAAACATTTTTTTCACAACTAACGCCTTCAAGTTTGATTTATAAAGGTCACAACATAATGGACACACATTCATTTTTCTTAATTATCTATGAAACAAAAGTTTTGAATGGTGAAAAACCTCGAAATAAAATAGTTTAAAATAATGGGCTGGATCATCCGACGGTTTGACTTTTGCTCTCTCAAAGGAATGACTACTTCTGATCTAATTGCGTGTCTGAGTGGCACTCCATTGAAATTTTCTGAGTGATGAGCAGCAGTTTATTATAAATTAAGATTGACCATAACGATATAAATGTATTTTGGCGGATATCATTTGGCAATGTCGCAAAATAATTATAACTTGCGTAAGTCTTGGAAGAGAGGGGGGGGGGGGGGGGGGACATGAAGCGGGAGCAGCCGTCAAGCAATAATAAGAGCTAATGGAGACGCGCGAACAGCGAGGAATCAACCGGCAAGGCCAACGGATGGCAAAGAATACGCTTGTGTCAAATGCAGTTATTAAAGCGTATACGAAGCAGAGATGAGAAAAAGAGAGAATAAATAAAATTTAATAACAGACAGTATGAGAAAATCACTCGACTCTGGCCTTTGACCGACTTCGTATAGAAAATCTCTCGTCAAATAAGTCTTCCACTAATCGTTGAATTCAAATCTATTAACCCTGGGGTCATATGTTTTTTCCTACCTTCAAAAATGGACTCAAAACTTTGGAAAGTTCGAAAACGCGATTTGTATCTTCATTTTTTTTTAACAAAAACCACTGATCGGCAATTTTGCAAAAAAATTGTCAACAATCCTGTGGAGTATCATAAGATGGTTGAAACATTGCCATCGCAATATTCATAGTAGTTCAGTAGACAATGTAATTTTTCATGAAAACACACACGTTTCGACTATTTGTTTATCCATAATATCTATGGAATTAACAAGTAATTGATTAGTTTTAAAAAACTGCTGAAAAAAGTGAGACATTATATAACAAGAAACACTCAATATTCGTGGAAGAAAAAAATGTACTCGTGTAATTTGACACGGCTGATTGTCCGTGGCACGGGTCATTGATTTTATTAGCGGTCATAAAATTTCCGACGTTCGTTTATTTCCGCATGATTCTTCGCGCTGACTTTTCGTACATAGGCGTTGGATTAAATCGCATATGGCACGAGTCTCAGTCTCGTAAGAGATTGAGCAATTGACGCTTTTCTCAGAACGATTATCTTCCACGTGATATATCGAATATATAATAATAAAAAACTGAAAATCCGGAAGTCAAGCGATCCTACAGGGACACAGTAATTACGTGGGCGTATAATAATTTACAAATACTGTTAAATTACGAAAAAATCTGTCAGTCAATTGGCAAGCGATATTTGCATCTTTGCATTTGTTTTCTCGCAGCTCGCATTCTCGATTGCAGATTCAATCAATGAATAATAATTGCAAGGTCATCGCGCAATGATTCACCGATTCGATACACAGGTTGAACCGAAAATGGTGTTAGTTAAGAGTATCAATTCTAAACAGAGATATTGAGAGAGAAAATAATAATTCATGTTGATGTAAAAACGATCTTTTTACACAACCATACTCAACCTTGTGTGAAAAATGCACAAGGTATTGTGCGAGCAACAAGACTATATTATTACAACGTACATATGCAGAAACCAAGTGGGCACAAGTAATGAATATGAGAAAACCGTTGAGGTGTCGAAGATGATGGCCTCGTTCGCAGAGCACCAACAATAATTATTTATGTCACGTCTATACGTAATGACAATATTATTAAATCGAATAAGCATAGTTAGCGAAGGTGTATGTCAGCCGCAGTCGCATCAATATTGCACCGCAAGCGAAATATGCACAGTACAGGAAATATATAAGGCACTCATGAATATTTTTATGGTTTAATCGACGATGTAATCGTTTCTCGGCCGATCGATCACATGTGGAAACGTAACGTTAAATTGAAATTTTCAAAGTTTCTTGGAATATTTGAAAATGCACATTTATTCGAACGTTATTTAAAGATATTTTATTATAGACTGTCAAGCCGATCATTCACGATAATCGTTATGTGGGCAGTAAAAAATTCAAATACTCGACGAGGCGCCATTGATTCTCTAATACTTTTAATATTTAACTGATACTTTTATTATTTATCGAAACGTCGAAAAACGATTCATTTCTTTTTTCAATAATTACATATGCCTGTTGACCCACTTAAAAAAGTTTGATCTCGAGGAAATGCGATAACAGTGCGGTGCTGATATTTTTACTGGAATATCAAACCGCAACGAATATCCCAAGAAACCTTCACAGTGGACTCTGCATGTCTTACACCAGTTGCACTCGCTCTTCCTATAGATCTTTGGGTTTGTAATAGTAATCCGTCCAATAATAACGCTTATATTTGTCGTGTTATTTTAATAAAATGGTAACTCCATTGCAATTCGTGGAAAGAAAACAATCTTGTCAACGTCATAGTTTTTTCAAAGAAAATTTGACATATCACGTCGCTACCACATTTTTAAACCCTGACCTCTAGAGATTCCTGAGAATTTAAAGAATGTTTTTCTACACAAGAAAAAAAGAGGCATGTTTTTTGCGATTTTCATATTCACTGAGTTACATTTTTGCTCAATTTTCAACATTCTGTTGAAAAGAAAAATGTATAAATTCTCTACGAAATTCCGCAGTTTTGTGTTTATTTTCAAAGAGACTTTCGTTTAAATTAACACCATGAAGTTACAATTATTTAAATTCAAATGACTGCAACTTCTACAAAATCGACCACAAGCTGTAAACTTACCCTTCAAAATGAATTAGTTCCCTAGTTTTTGAAGAATAAAGTTACGAATTCAACTGGCTATGAAAATGGAAAATATGTCGAAATCGAAAAATCTCCAAATATACGTGACAGCTTATTAGGAAACAATAAACTTCCACGAATCAAAAGAGGTCAGGGTTTGGTGATGTGAAAGTGACGGGAAATGCTCTATATGTGACTTTAAAAAAAAAGTATATTTCATTAGAGGCCCGACGACTATGTCACGTGTGCAGGGTGTCCAAAAAGTTGTGCTCAACTTTCAGAGGATACTTATTTCCTATTGAATACTAAAGAGAAAAGTTTTCGTCCGTAGCGTAGAGGCGCTAAAGGAGAAATGAAGGAACAATGAGTTTTGCAAGCGCACAGTTCTCACGCCTTATCGCTATTTAGACTTGATATTCTCTTAAGGCGATCCATCAATCGTGAGTTCGGTGAAAATTGTAGTGACGTTTTTTCCCAGAGAGGCTTAATTTTTAATGAAAAATAAAAGCTACACATTTTACTCTTTTCATCAGAAGATAAGTTGTACCTTTAATATTTTTTTTTTGCTACTGTTTCCTTATGTTTTTCGCCCTCATGGAACTCATAGAGTACTTCAATAACTAATTTCATAAAATATAAAAAATCGTACAAAAAAGCATAAGTCGATCTATCGAATCATATATTTGGAAAGTTTTGCAACCCGGTAGATTCGTACGTCGACTCAAATATTTAGACTCTCTGTGAATATGCGTTGATGAAAAAACGTTTTCAGATTGATTGAAAAGTAGGGCGCAAACGTGACCAGTACCTTTGATTTATATTCCAATACAGAATGAATCACAGTATGCCTGAGCATTCGATTTAATGTCCCAGATCGCTTTATATGCAAATATTCGACTAGCGCCAGGTGATGGTAGATTATTTTTTAAACGTTTTTATGACTATTTCACTCGGATGCCTATATCAGCTGATAAAAAATACCTCGATGTTTATTTCGATGTTTCAAAAAATCGTTGGCGACACGTTTAAAATAATAGCTCGGGTAAATTATAACAAAAAACGGACTCATGTTGATAGAAGTGACATTTAACAATTGGTTGAGTAAAAAAATTGACAAATTTAATCTGTCAAGTATCTTTACGTATCCGAGAGAAAAACTTTGTACGAAACGAAAAAAAAAAAATAGAATAAACGATATACAATATCGACGTAAGCCGTAAATACATTTATAAGCTTACGTACGTACGTAAAAACGTGATAAACAGTTCGAGTGTAGAGAAACCTAATTTCGGATCTCGTGTTGAGAAAATCTCAGAGACCTGAAACGGTCGAAAGGTCTGACAACCTGATCACCTGGTGTATAATCGATAAGTCAATTAGTCGATTAACCGCGCGGTCGGCTAATATCTTAATAGCTTCTCCTTAAGCCGAGCCACGCTGCTATTATTTGATTTTTTTTCCCTATTTTTCTCTTTCTTCGTTTTATCCTGGATCTGGGCTTCCCGCAAGCAAACACTTTCGAGGGAAATCGAGCGAGAATACGTTGCAAGTCCATCACGAACGCCGCGAGCACGAGACTTGCCAGACTTTTGCGAGGACATGAGGATAACCATGATAAAATAAATAAATAAATAAATAAATGAGCAAGAGAATTAGAGAAAGAGAGAGAGAGAGTGAGAAATCAAACGTTCTCCAAGTTTCGTCACGTATGGCTAGTCAGCGTAAAACGGTGAAAACCAGCTTCATATTATAAATGAGGCGTGTACGAAAGTGGAAATCGAGCAGATTAAGAGACAGGAAGATTATTGAGTAAGGGCAATTATATACATGTATGTATATATAAATATTCACATATAATTATTATAATATACATGCATATAGAGAAAAAACCTCAATATTTATGATAAATGGTTCATAAAAACGTATGTTTCATTGATAGAATAGAGCCTATGACACTTTTTCTTCCTATTTATACGAAAATCGTCGAATGACTTCGGTACCACAGGCTGAGAGAACGAAAAAGGAAGAGAGATAGACATTTTATGATCAATTCGATTTTCAATGTGTCTTGAGATTGATATGTGTTTTGCTCTCTCAATTATTCATTCAACCCATTCATTCAAGTGACACTTGTTTTATCAAGGTCCACGAGATCGTGTCAATAATTACAGAGAAAAATTGCGATTTCACGATCACACGCAAATTTACGAATTTTTGGGCAACGAAGTACGCTCCGAGATTGTACTACGATTCTTCATCAACATATTAAAAAAACAACAGAATAAATGAAAAAGCAAAAAACCACGATGGTCCATTTTTGTGGAAACAATTGAAGAACCATAGAATTATAATTGATTCTAACGATCAATCCTCTATAGAAGAAATGAAAATAGTGCCTAAAATAAAAACCATATATTGTTGAGTGTTGTATACTGATGGTTTTCCAAAATGAATTAATGGATCAGTCTCGTTGTCTCTTTTCATCCGACCTAATCCACTAAATGATCTTCCGGTGTCGATTACACAACGGTTCGAGGGAGCTATCAACAAGATCTGTTTCCGAAGAGAGAAAATCGATACATCAATATCGCTTACGTCCCGCTATCTCTCGGAGCATCACATGCTTTTAGTTACGTGAAACTTTCATAGTTGAACCTCTACAGGTGCTGGAACGAAAATCGCCAAATAAAACGATCGTATCGTTCAAGAGTTTCTAGTGTAAGGAACACAATTAAAGCGGTGAGTTTGGCGTTCAGCCAATATCCTATGTAACAAAAAAAATACCTGTGCCAAATTGAACTTTCCCTGAGGATCGTCGCTCCGATTCTACGATGTGAGCTACGCGAACTATAGACATCGCCCACGTCCGATTAACCAACCGAATAGACGGTATGTATACGCGCGTGTGGTGAAGGGGCACGATTCCGATAAAACGGATTTGAATGTTATTCGAATAAAGGCATTAAGCGGTACCAATATCCTTGTAACTTAAGCCATTCTCATTTTGCACACATTTATATCGTATAAATGTGTAAATGCACACGAGTGCTTGCGATAGAAGGAAGGCGTAACGAGCGAGCTCTACTCGTGAGCGCACACGAGCAATAGGCCAACGGATATACTATAAGAAAGGAACCAGCCTGCTGGTACACTGTACAGACTAAAATGCGCATGAAAGCGTGTATTGGTGTAGCACCACCCAAGAGTACACGAATGAGCAAAGCGTCAAATATTTTTAACCTGGAAAGGCGAGTCTTAAGCACGATCAACCATAAAAATAGGTGAATCAGAGAATTGACGATAACGCTACAGGAGTTTTTAATTTCTATGCTAATTGTTAGTAACGCAGTAGCGTCTGAGTAGGTTACCTTTGGCTGCTAGATTTATACAGTCTTTGCTGAGTCGGGTTTTAAAATCCCCGCGTTTTTTTACCGCTGCGGAGAGCGATGACGCATGGGAATAGGAAAAATTTCGAAAGAGTCGGCAAGTGCGAAAGAAAAACGACGATTTAAAAGCCGGATAGAAAGAAAGATCCGGGATCGCGAGACAGCTACGAGTGTTGAGGTCGGGTGTCAAGGTCATCTACTCCCTGCCGATTCGAATAAAACCTCGGTCGCTTGGGCTTTGTGAATGATTTTATAGAGGGGATTTTTAATAACGATCGTAATTTAGTCCAGATTGGGATATTTATAAGCGGAAGAAACATCGTTGGTGTTTTTATGTTCACGGGAGCATCGTTTTCCGCATGGCTGCTAGTCTTTCATGGTTTTTTGCAAATTCAATCAAGGATTTGCGCAACAATTCGACACAAAGAAACATTTTTTTAATTAATTATCTGTAAGAACCGATGATTCTCATTCCATTGCATCAGTTTCGTTCCGTAATCGAATGAGAAATATGAGTTTTTGAATAACGATGGCGCATCCGTCTTCGTTGATGCATTTTATCCCTATTTTTCGTGACAAGATCGATTAACAATGTGGCGAATAAAAAAACATGCTCAGTGGATAAATTGGGAACAAAAGCATAAATCCTTGAAGAAAGTAGAATCATTACATGTTTGTGTTTAGTTACGTTGGGCGTTACATCGAGCTTCGAGCGAAATTGAATGATAATAGTAAGTGTTTTTATTTATTATTATTACGTTGTTGGCGTAAAAGTAGGGAAAAGGAGAAAGACAGAGGAAACGAGTGAGTGGGCGAGCGAGATGTGAGTACAAAAAATAAAGAATTTTATTTTCGCTCGGGGAAGCATGGCATCGACCGAGTCTTTCGGACAAGAAAGCCAGAAACTATATCTTAACAAAGAAAACCAATGCGAGCAGGAACTCGAAAAGACGAAATTCCACCGACAAATTACTTTTGCTCGTGAATTTTTCGTTACGCTTCTTGAGAATATTAACGGGAGTACTGTTTTCAACGTTAGATATAAACAGAATGAAAAATAAACAATTGACTACAGCTTTCTCACTTTCGGTGAGAATCTCGCTACTCTGTTTATTAATAATGCTTTCCTTTTAATTGTATTCCTCTTTTTGCTTCATGTCAACGTGCTCCATATCGTAAATGACAACCTTTCGCGACAATCCATACATTTTCGAATTATTTGCTGCTTTTGTTGTTTCGGTTCCTGTGAGATCCCCGAAAAAGTTTTCCGTACACAGTCACTGTTTTCCAATGCACTAATTTATTGAATTCGCACAAGGGCTGAGGGAAGCTGCAAAAAACCCATGCCAATACAGTCAACTACATTTCGACTGAGTTTCGATTGGTTGGCACCATTAGAAACTGAGAGAAACGGTCTCTCGGTCAACGATTCATGTGCGAGATGGTACATGGCTAGGCAGTCACCCAACCAAGTACTGACCTCATCCGAGGCTATGTAACTTCGGAAATCACGGGAGGCATATCTTTAGATATTTGTATATATCTGAAGATATGCCTGGGACTTAAGGCTGAGACTATAACATACTCCATGTGACTTTCATGATCATGAACATGTCTTTAATAACAGACGGTATGAACTTCCGGGAAACCTCGAAATAAAAATATCTTTTTGAATGTCTAGAAACGTTGAAATATTATATTGAGACTTGGATCGGCAGTGAATTCAGAAAGTGTCACGATGAATTACACTTATGTCAGGAAGAAAATTTTAATGGAATAATGAAAAGAAAAAAAAAAGAAAAAAATTTAAGAGCGAAATAAAAACTAAGCGCAATTACGGATAAAAAGCATACTTTGAAAGCGAGTCACGTGAGACACGCGTTTACCCCCTTCGTTCCGAGGCGCCCTAGCCTCGACTCGGTTGCCGAGCACTTCGCGACACTTTCGCTAACACCGTGTGCCGCGATCAAACAATAATACGATGACTCTCGTTCTTCTTCCTAACGTACCATGTCCCTTACAAGGTCATTGTACCGCGTGAAAAATCGAGTCGAGAACTTTTGTCAGTCTTTTTCCTCCCTTCTTCTCTCTTTCTGCGCCAAGAATCCTTAATGGAAGCGAAGGCGACGGACAATTTCTAATTTCACATGACAATGCGCCTCCCGCATGCGACTTTAAAGAGTCCAACACTCACTTCGGTGGAAAGCTGACGCTCGTCGAGAGCGAAACAAAACTGCAACGCCAGAAACTCGTTATAATCTCTTTTAACGATATGAAAAGAGAGATTCTCGCATCGTAAAAGAAAGGGAAAGAGCTAGTTCGCTAAAGTAGTGAAATCTTCAATAAAATTATAATAAAAAAATATATATATTTGAAACTCATGTCCCGTCTTTGAAATCAAAGATTACGTTCCTCGTTTCAGAGCTAAGCTCGTATTTTCGTTGAAATGTTGCTACGATTAAGCTAGTAGATCAATCTTTTTTCAAATCCAGTTTTCAGATGCAAATTTGAATATTTACGCATATTGATTGATTATTCGTTTCACCATATGATTATCGTCTATTTTCTACAAATTTATACAGTTTTATAACTGAACAGCAGCTGATCGGATGTGATCTCAAAAGAAAATCCTGTCTTCGTGCTCCCAGTCGCAAAAGCGACCGATAAATCAAGGAATTAAGTTTGTTGTGTTCCCAAACGTTTTCTGCATCGGATGCATCGCACGCTCGGGTTTCTTTTGTCGTACGGGATAAGAATATACAAGTGAGTGTTTTTACCGGTGTATGGAAGTCATTACAACAACCAAACGAAATAAAAGAGAGTTGTCTCGAAACAGTCACATCTGCTTGCACATGAATCTCCAATTTCACCCGCAGCACTCAAGTCGAGAATGAAAAGTATGGAAAAAAAAGAAAAAAATGTAAAAGAAAACAAACTCACCATACAATAGCTGTTTACACCGTATTAAGAATTATAATGTTGGGAAGTTCCGGATACGCTTTATAACGAGACTGTTTCCGCGAGATAGTTTCGCAGGAGCAGATGGCGCGGTGCCGTTCGTTTTAGCATAGTGCGGAAAGGAAAAAAAGATTGTTCAGCGAGATTAGCCCTTTACCGTGATCTTGAAATTACGAAGGCGCTTAGCGCGCTTGGCGTTCTCGCCCGACCTCTCGCTCCAGTTCCCAGGACTTGCGAAGGCTAACAGAGGCGAGAACGCCACAACGCGAGTTGTTAGCTTTACTCTCGTGATGCAGCTAATTATTAAGTCGAGAAAAAAGTCTCCGCCCAGGTGCAAAGTCAACCAGTCTTGTTCTTCTCTCATCGACCTGTCTCTCTCTCTCTCTCTCTCTCTCTCTCTCTCTCTCTCTCTCTCTCT